>BTRK01000001.1:13906484-14445234 GCA_036245805.1 Pristionchus mayeri | reverse complement strand
GTTCGTTAAGCAACCATTCGCTCACAACTGTTCGTTAAGCAAGCCAGAGGCTCACCATTGTTCGTTAAGCAACCATTCGCTCACAACTGTTCGTTAAGCAAGCCAGAAGCTCTCCATTGTTCGTTAAGCAGCGAGAAGCTCTCCATTGTTCGTTAAGCAACCATTCGCTCACAACTGTTCCTTAAGCAAGCCAGAGGCTCACCATTGTTCGTTAAGCAACCATTCGCTCACAACTGTTCGTTAAGCAAACCAGAAGCTCACCATTGTTCGTTAAGCAACCATTCGCTCACAACTGTTCGTTAAGCAAACCAGAAGCTCTCCATTGTTCGTTAAGCAAGCCAGAAGCTCTCCATTGTTCGTTAAGTAACCATTCCCTCACAACTGTTCGTTAAGCAAGCCAGAGGCTCACCATTGTTCGTTAAGCAAGCCAGAAGCTCTCCATTGTTCGTTAAGCAGCGAGAAGCTCACCATTGTTCGTTAAGCAACCATTCGCTCACAACTGTTCGTTAAGCAAGCCAGAGGCTCACCATTGTTCGTTAAGCAACCATTCGCTCACAACTGTTCGTTAAGCAAGCCAGAAGCTCTCCATTGTTCGTTAAGCAGCGAGAAGCTCTCCATTGTTCGTTAAGCAACCATTCGCTCACAACTGTTCCTTAAGCAAGCCAGAGGCTCACCATTGTTCGTTAAGCAACCATTCGCTCACAACTGTTCGTTAAGCAAACCAGAAGCTCACCATTGTTCGTTAAGCAACCATTCGCTCACAACTGTTCGTTAAGCAAACCAGAAGCTCTCCATTGTTCGTTAAGCAAGCCAGAAGCTCTCCATTGTTCGTTAAGTAACCATTCCCTCACAACTGTTCGTTATGCAAGCCAGAGGCTCACCATTGTTCGTTAAGCAACCATTCGCTCACAACTGTTCGTTAAGCAAGCCAGAAGCTCTCCATTGTTCGTTAAGCAGCGAGAAGCTCTCCATTGTTCGTTAAGCAACCATTCGCTCACAACTGTTCCTTAAGCAAGCCAGAGGCTCACCATTGTTCGTTAAGCAACCATTCGCTCACAACTGTTCGTTAAGCAAACCAGAAGCTCACCATTGTTCGTTAAGCAACCATTCGCTCACAACTGTTCGTTAAGCAAACCAGAAGCTCTCCATTGTTCGTTAAGCAAGCCAGAAGCTCTCCATTGTTCGTTAAGCAGCGAGAAGCTCTCCATTGTTCGTTAAGCAACCATTCGCTCACAACTGTTCCTTAAGCAGCGAGAAGCTCTCCATTGTTCGTTAAGCAACCATTCGCTCACAACTGTTCCTTAAGCAAGCCAGAGGCTCACCATTGTTCGTTAAGCAACCATTCGCTCACAACTGTTCGTTAAGCAAGCCAGAAGCTCTCCATTGTTCGTTAAGCAGCGAGAAGCTCTCCATTGTTCGTTAAGCAACCATTCGCTCACAACTGTTCCTTAAGCAAGCCAGAGGCTCACCATTGTTCGTTAAGCAACCATTCGCTCACAACTGTTCGTTAAGCAAACCAGAAGCTCTCCATTGTTCGTTAAGCAAGCCAGAAGCTCTCCATTGTTCGTTAAGTAACCATTCCCTCACAACTGTTCGTTAAGCAAGCCAGAGGCTCACCATTGTTCGTTAAGCAAGCCAGAAGCTCTCCATTGTTCGTTAAGCAGCGAGAAGCTCACCATTGTTCGTTAAGCAACCATTCGCTCACAACTGTTCGTTAAGCAAGCCAGAGGCTCACCATTGTTCGTTAAGCAACCATTCGCTCACAACTGTTCGTTAAGCAAGCCAGAAGCTCTCCATTGTTCGTTAAGCAGCGAGAAGCTCTCCATTGTTCGTTAAGCAACCATTCGCTCACAACTGTTCCTTAAGCAAGCCAGAGGCTCACCATTGTTCGTTAAGCAACCATTCGCTCACAACTGTTCGTTAAGCAAACCAGAAGCTCACCATTGTTCGTTAAGCAACCATTCGCTCACAACTGTTCGTTAAGCAAACCAGAAGCTCTCCATTGTTCGTTAAGCAAGCCAGAAGCTCTCCATTGTTCGTTAAGTAACCATTCCCTCACAACTGTTCGTTATGCAAGCCAGAGGCTCACCATTGTTCGTTAAGCAACCATTCGCTCACAACTGTTCGTTAAGCAAGCCAGAAGCTCTCCATTGTTCGTTAAGCAGCGAGAAGCTCTCCATTGTTCGTTAAGCAACCATTCGCTCACAACTGTTCCTTAAGCAAGCCAGAGGCTCACCATTGTTCGTTAAGCAACCATTCGCTCACAACTGTTCGTTAAGCAAACCAGAAGCTCACCATTGTTCGTTAAGCAACCATTCGCTCACAACTGTTCGTTAAGCAAACCAGAAGCTCTCCATTGTTCGTTAAGCAAACCAGAAGCTCACCATTGTTCGTTAAGCAACCATTCGCTCACAACTGTTCGTTAAGCAAGCCAGAAGCTCTCCATTGTTCGTTAAGCAGCGAGAAGCTCTCCATTGTTCGTTAAGCAACCATTCGCTCACAACTGTTCCTTAAGCAAGCCAGAGGCTCACCATTGTTCGTTAAGCAACCATTCGCTCACAACTGTTCGTTAAGCAAACCAGAAGCTCACCATTGTTCGTTAAGCAACCATTCGCTCACAACTGTTCGTTAAGCAAACCAGAAGCTCTCCATTGTTCGTTAAGCAAGCCAGAAGCTCTCCATTGTTCGTTAAGTAACCATTCCCTCACAACTGTTCGTTATGCAAGCCAGAGGCTCACCATTGTTCGTTAAGCAACCATTCGCTCACAACTGTTCGTTAAGCAAGCCAGAAGCTCTCCATTGTTCGTTAAGCAGCGAGAAGCTCTCCATTGTTCGTTAAGCAACCATTCGCTCACAACTGTTCCTTAAGCAAGCCAGAGGCTCACCATTGTTCGTTAAGCAACCATTCGCTCACAACTGTTCGTTAAGCAAACCAGAAGCTCACCATTGTTCGTTAAGCAACCATTCGCTCACAACTGTTCGTTAAGCAAACCAGAAGCTCTCCATTGTTCGTTAAGCAAGCCAGAAGCTCTCCATTGTTCGTTAAGCAGCGAGAAGCTCTCCATTGTTCGTTAAGCAACCATTCGCTCACAACTGTTCCTTAAGCAGCGAGAAGCTCTCCATTGTTCGTTAAGCAACCATTCGCTCACAACTGTTCCTTAAGCAAGCCAGAGGCTCACCATTGTTCGTTAAGCAACCATTCGCTCACAACTGTTCGTTAAGCAAACCAGAAGCTCTCCATTGTTCGTTAAGCACGCCAGAGGCTCTCCATTGTTCGTTAAGTAACCATTCCCTCACAACTGTTCGTTATGCAAGCCAGAAGCTCTCCATTGTTCGTTAAGCAACCATTCGCTCACAACTGTTCGTTAAGCAAGACAGAGGCTCTCCATTGTTCGTTAAGCAACCATTCGCTCACAACTGTTCGTTAAGCAAGTCAGAAGCTCTCAATTGTTCGTTAAGCAGCGAGAAGCTCTCCATTGTTCGTTAAGCAACCATTCGCTCACAACTGTTCGTTAAGCAAGCCAGAAGCTCTCCATTGTTCGTTAAGCAACCATTCGCTCACAACTGTTCGTTAAGCAAGACAGAGGCTCTCCATTGTTCGTTAAGAAACCATTCGCTCACAACTGTTCGTTAAGCAAGCCAGAGGCTCACCATTGTTCGTTAAGCAACCATTCGCTCACAACTGTTCGTTAAGCAAGCCAGAAGCTCTCCATTGTTCGTTAAGCAGCGAGAAGCTCTCCATTGTTTGTTAAGCAACCATTCGCTCACAACTGTTCGTTAAGCAAACCAGAAGCTCTCCATTGTTCGTTAAGCAAGACAGAGGCTCTCCATTGTTCGTTAAGCAACCATTCGCTCACAACTGTTCGTTAAGCAAACCAGAAGCTCTCCATTGTTCGTTAAGCAAGACAGAGGCTCTCCATTGTTCGTTAAGCAACCATTCGCTCACAACTGTTCCTTAAGCAAGCCAGAGGCTCACCATTGTTCGTTAAGCAACCATTCGCTCACAACTGTTCGTTAAGCAAGTCAGAAACTCTCAATTGTTCGTTAAGCAGCGAGAAGCTCACCATTGTTCGTTAAGCAACCATTCGCTCACAACTGTTCGTTAAGCAAGCCAGAAGCTCTCCATTGTTCGTTAAGCAACCATTCGCTCACAACTGTTCGTTAAGCAAGCCAGAGGCTCTCCATTGTTCGTTAAGCAACCATTCGCTCACAACTGTTCGTTAAGCAAACCAGAAGCTCTCCATTGTTCGTTAAGCAAGCCAGAAGCTCTCCATTGTTCGTTAAGCAACCATTCGCTCACAACTGGTTCGTTAAGCAAGCCAGAGGCTCTCCATTGTTCGTTAAGCAACCATTCCCTCACAACTGTTCCTTAAGCAAGCCAGAGGCTCACCATTGTTCGTTAAGCAACCATTCGCTCACAACTGTTCCTTAAGCAGCGAGAAGCTCTCCATTGTTCGTTAAGCAACCATTCGCTCACAACTGTTCCTTAAGCAAGCCAGAGGCTCACCATTGTTCGTTAAGCAACCATTCGCTCACAACTGTTCGTTAAGCAAACCAGAAGCTCTCCATTGTTCGTTAAGCACGCCAGAGGCTCTCCATTGTTCGTTAAGTAACCATTCCCTCACAACTGTTCGTTATGCAAGCCAGAAGCTCTCCATTGTTCGTTAAGCAACCATTCGCTCACAACTGTTCGTTAAGCAAGACAGAGGCTCTCCATTGTTCGTTAAGCAACCATTCGCTCACAACTGTTCGTTAAGCAAGTCAGAAGCTCTCAATTGTTCGTTAAGCAGCGAGAAGCTCTCCATTGTTCGTTAAGCAACCATTCGCTCACAACTGTTCGTTAAGCAAGCCAGAAGCTCTCCATTGTTCGTTAAGCAACCATTCGCTCACAACTGTTCGTTAAGCAAGACAGAGGCTCTCCATTGTTCGTTAAGAAACCATTCGCTCACAACTGTTCGTTAAGCAAGCCAGAGGCTCACCATTGTTCGTTAAGCAACCATTCGCTCACAACTGTTCGTTAAGCAAGCCAGAAGCTCTCCATTGTTCGTTAAGCAGCGAGAAGCTCTCCATTGTTTGTTAAGCAACCATTCGCTCACAACTGTTCGTTAAGCAAACCAGAAGCTCTCCATTGTTCGTTAAGCAAGACAGAGGCTCTCCATTGTTCGTTAAGCAACCATTCGCTCACAACTGTTCGT
The DNA here is from genome assembly GCA_036245805.1 of Pristionchus mayeri. Lineage (NCBI taxonomy): Eukaryota > Metazoa > Nematoda > Chromadorea > Rhabditida > Neodiplogasteridae > Pristionchus > Pristionchus mayeri. Next base: position 14,440,039 of record BTRK01000001.1, on the reverse strand, counting down.
TAAGCAAACCAGAAGCTCTCCATTGTTCGTTAAGCAAGACAGAGGCTCTCCATTGTTCGTTAAGCAACCATTCGCTCACAACTGTTCCTTAAGCAAGCCAGAGGCTCACCATTGTTCGTTAAGCAACCATTCGCTCACAACTGTTCGTTAAGCAAGTCAGAAACTCTCAATTGTTCGTTAAGCAGCGAGAAGCTCACCATTGTTCGTTAAGCAACCATTCGCTCACAACTGTTCGTTAAGCAAGCCAGAAGCTCTCCATTGTTCGTTAAGCAACCATTCGCTCACAACTGTTCGTTAAGCAAGCCAGAGGCTCTCCATTGTTCGTTAAGCAACCATTCGCTCACAACTGTTCGTTAAGCAAACCAGAAGCTCTCCATTGTTCGTTAAGCAAGCCAGAAGCTCTCCATTGTTCGTTAAGCAACCATTCGCTCACAACTGGTTCGTTAAGCAAGCCAGAGGCTCTCCATTGTTCGTTAAGCAACCATTCCCTCACAACTGTTCCTTAAGCAAGCCAGAGGCTCACCATTGTTCGTTAAGCAACCATTCGCTCACAACTGTTCCTTAAGCAGCGAGAAGCTCTCCATTGTTCGTTAAGCAACCATTCGCTCACAACTGTTCCTTAAGCAAGCCAGAGGCTCACCATTGTTCGTTAAGCAACCATTCGCTCACAACTGTTCGTTAAGCAAACCAGAAGCTCTCCATTGTTCGTTAAGCACGCCAGAGGCTCTCCATTGTTCGTTAAGTAACCATTCCCTCACAACTGTTCGTTATGCAAGCCAGAAGCTCTCCATTGTTCGTTAAGCAACCATTCGCTCACAACTGTTCGTTAAGCAAGACAGAGGCTCTCCATTGTTCGTTAAGCAACCATTCGCTCACAACTGTTCCTTAAGCAAGCCAGAGGCTCACCATTGTTCGTTAAGCAACCATTCGCTCACAACTGTTCGTTAAGCAAGTCAGAAGCTCTCAATTGTTCGTTAAGCAGCGAGAAGCTCTCCATTGTTCGTTAAGCAACCATTCGCTCACAACTGTTCGTTAAGCAAGCCAGAAGCTCTCCATTGTTCGTTAAGCAACCATTCGCTCACAACTGTTCGTTAAGCAAGACAGAGGCTCTCCATTGTTCGTTAAGAAACCATTCGCTCACAACTGTTCGTTAAGCAAGCCAGAGGCTCACCATTGTTCGTTAAGCAACCATTCGCTCACAACTGTTCGTTAAGCAAGCCAGAAGCTCTCCATTGTTCGTTAAGCAGCGAGAAGCTCTCCATTGTTTGTTAAGCAACCATTCGCTCACAACTGTTCGTTAAGCAAACCAGAAGCTCTCCATTGTTCGTTAAGCAAGACAGAGGCTCTCCATTGTTCGTTAAGCAACCATTCGCTCACAACTGTTCGTTAAGCAAACCAGAAGCTCTCCATTGTTCGTTAAGCAAGACAGAGGCTCTCCATTGTTCGTTAAGCAACCATTCGCTCACAACTGTTCCTTAAGCAAGCCAGAGGCTCACCATTGTTCGTTAAGCAACCATTCGCTCACAACTGTTCGTTAAGCAAGTCAGAAACTCTCAATTGTTCGTTAAGCAGCGAGAAGCTCACCATTGTTCGTTAAGCAACCATTCGCTCACAACTGTTCGTTAAGCAAGCCAGAAGCTCTCCATTGTTCGTTAAGCAACCATTCGCTCACAACTGTTCGTTAAGCAAGCCAGAGGCTCTCCATTGTTCGTTAAGCAACCATTCGCTCACAACTGTTCGTTAAGCAAACCAGAAGCTCTCCATTGTTCGTTAAGCAAGCCAGAAGCTCTCCATTGTTCGTTAAGCAACCATTCGCTCACAACTGGTTCGTTAAGCAAGCCAGAGGCTCTCCATTGTTCGTTAAGCAACCATTCCCTCACAACTGTTCCTTAAGCAAGCCAGAGGCTCACCATTGTTCGTTAAGCAACCATTCGCTCACAACTGTTCGTTAAGCAAACCAGAAGCTCTCCATTGTTCGTTAAGCAAGCCAGAAGCTCTCCATTGTTCGTTAAGCAACCATTCGCTCACAACTGGTTCGTTAAGCAAGCCAGAGGCTCTCCATTGTTCGTTAAGCAACCATTCCCTCACAACTGTTCCTTAAGCAAGCCAGAGGCTCACCATTGTTCGTTAAGCAACCATTCGCTCACAACTGTTCGTTAAGCAAACCAGAAGCTCTCCATTGTTCGTTAAGCAAGCCAGAGGCTCTCCATTGTTCGTTAAGCAACCATTCCCTCACAACTGTTCGTTAAGCAAGCCAGAAGCTCTCCATTGTTCGTTAAGCAACCATTCGCTCACAACTGTTCGTTAAGCAAGCCAGAGGATCTCCATTGTTCGTTAAGCAACCATTCCCTCACAACTGTTCCTTAAGCAAGCCAGAGGCTCACCATTGTTCGTTAAGCAACCATTCGCTCACAACTGTTCGTTAAGCAAACCAGAAGCTCTCCATTGTTCGTTAAGCAAGCCAGAAGCTCTCCATTGTTCGTTAAGCAACCATTCGCTCACAACTGGTTCGTTAAGCAAGCCAGAGGCTCTCCATTGTTCGTTAAGCAACCATTCCCTCACAACTGTTCCTTAAGCAAGCCAGAGGCTCACCATTGTTCGTTAAGCAACCATTCGCTCACAACTGTTCGTTAAGCAAACCAGAAGCTCTCCATTGTTCGTTAAGCAAGCCAGAAGCTCTCCATTGTTCGTTAAGCAACCATTCGCTCACAACTGGTTCGTTAAGCAAGCCAGAGGCTCTCCATTGTTCGTTAAGCAACCATTCCCTCACAACTGTTCCTTAAGCAAGCCAGAGGCTCACCATTGTTCGTTAAGCAACCATTCGCTCACAACTGTTCGTTAAGCAAACCAGAAGCTCTCCATTGTTCGTTAAGCAACCATTCGCTCACAACTGTTCGTTAAGCAAGCCAGAGGCTCTCCATTGTTCGTTAAGCAACCATTCGCTCACAACTGGTTCGTTAAGCAAGCCAGAGGCTCTCCATTGTTCGTTAAGCAACCATTCCCTCACAACTGTTCCTTAAGCAAGCCAGAGGCTCACCATTGTTCGTTAAGCAACCATTCGCTCACAACTGTTCGTTAAGCAAACCAGAAGCTCTCCATTGTTCGTTAAGCAAGCCAGAAGCTCTCCATTGTTCGTTAAGCAACCATTCGCTCACAACTGGTTCGTTAAGCAAGCCAGAGGCTCTCCATTGTTCGTTAAGCAACCATTCCCTCACAACTGTTCCTTAAGCAAGCCAGAGGCTCACCATTGTTCGTTAAGCAACCATTCGCTCACAACTGTTCGTTAAGCAAACCAGAAGCTCTCCATTGTTCGTTAAGCAACCATTCGCTCACAACTGTTCGTTAAGCAAGCCAGAGGCTCTCCATTGTTCGTTAAGCAACCATTCGCTCACAACTGTTCGTTAAGCAAACCAGAAGCTCTCCATTGTTCGTTAAGCAAGCCAGAAGCTCTCCATTGTTCGTTAAGCAACCATTCGCTCACAACTGGTTCGTTAAGCAAGCCAGAGGCTCTCCATTGTTCGTTAAGCAACCATTCCCTCACAACTGTTCCTTAAGCAAGCCAGAGGCTCACCATTGTTCGTTAAGCAACCATTCGCTCACAACTGTTCCTTAAGCAGCGAGAAGCTCTCCATTGTTCGTTAAGCAACCATTCGCTCACAACTGTTCCTTAAGCAAGCCAGAGGCTCACCATTGTTCGTTAAGCAACCATTCGCTCACAACTGTTCGTTAAGCAAACCAGAAGCTCTCCATTGTTCGTTAAGCACGCCAGAGGCTCTCCATTGTTCGTTAAGTAACCATTCCCTCACAACTGTTCGTTATGCAAGCCAGAAGCTCTCCATTGTTCGTTAAGCAACCATTCGCTCACAACTGTTCGTTAAGCAAGACAGAGGCTCTCCATTGTTCGTTAAGCAACCATTCGCTCACAACTGTTCCTTAAGCAAGCCAGAGGCTCACCATTGTTCGTTAAGCAACCATTCGCTCACAACTGTTCGTTAAGCAAGTCAGAAGCTCTCAATTGTTCGTTAAGCAGCGAGAAGCTCTCCATTGTTCGTTAAGCAACCATTCGCTCACAACTGTTCGTTAAGCAAGCCAGAAGCTCTCCATTGTTCGTTAAGCAACCATTCGCTCACAACTGTTCGTTAAGCAAGACAGAGGCTCTCCATTGTTCGTTAAGAAACCATTCGCTCACAACTGTTCGTTAAGCAAGCCAGAGGCTCACCATTGTTCGTTAAGCAACCATTCGCTCACAACTGTTCGTTAAGCAAGCCAGAAGCTCTCCATTGTTCGTTAAGCAGCGAGAAGCTCTCCATTGTTTGTTAAGCAACCATTCGCTCACAACTGTTCGTTAAGCAAACCAGAAGCTCTCCATTGTTCGTTAAGCAAGACAGAGGCTCTCCATTGTTCGTTAAGCAACCATTCGCTCACAACTGTTCGTTAAGCAAACCAGAAGCTCTCCATTGTTCGTTAAGCAAGACAGAGGCTCTCCATTGTTCGTTAAGCAACCATTCGCTCACAACTGTTCCTTAAGCAAGCCAGAGGCTCACCATTGTTCGTTAAGCAACCATTCGCTCACAACTGTTCGTTAAGCAAGTCAGAAACTCTCAATTGTTCGTTAAGCAGCGAGAAGCTCACCATTGTTCGTTAAGCAACCATTCGCTCACAACTGTTCGTTAAGCAAGCCAGAAGCTCTCCATTGTTCGTTAAGCAACCATTCGCTCACAACTGTTCGTTAAGCAAGCCAGAGGCTCTCCATTGTTCGTTAAGCAACCATTCGCTCACAACTGTTCGTTAAGCAAACCAGAAGCTCTCCATTGTTCGTTAAGCAAGCCAGAAGCTCTCCATTGTTCGTTAAGCAACCATTCGCTCACAACTGGTTCGTTAAGCAAGCCAGAGGCTCTCCATTGTTCGTTAAGCAACCATTCCCTCACAACTGTTCGTTAAGCAAGCCAGAAGCTCTCCATTGTTCGTTAAGCAACCATTCGCTCACAACTGTTCGTTAAGCAAGCCAGAGGCTCACCATTGTTCGTTAAGCAACCATTCGCTCACAACTGTTCGTTAAGCAAACCAGAAGCTCTCCATTGTTCGTTAAGCACGCCAGAGGCTCTCCATTGTTCGTTAAGTAACCATTCCCTCACAACTGTTCGTTATGCAAGCCAGAAGCTCTCCATTGTTCGTTAAGCAACCATTCGCTCACAACTGTTCGTTAAGCAAGACAGAGGCTCTCCATTGTTCGTTAAGCAACCATTCGCTCACAACTGTTCCTTAAGCAAGCCAGAGGCTCACCATTGTTCGTTAAGCAACCATTCGCTCACAACTGTTCGTTAAGCAAGTCAGAAGCTCTCAATTGTTCGTTAAGCAGCGAGAAGCTCTCCATTGTTCGTTAAGCAACCATTCGCTCACAACTGTTCGTTAAGCAAGCCAGAAGCTCTCCATTGTTCGTTAAGCAACCATTCGCTCACAACTGTTCGTTAAGCAAGACAGAGGCTCTCCATTGTTCGTTAAGAAACCATTCGCTCACAACTGTTCGTTAAGCAAGCCAGAGGCTCACCATTGTTCGTTAAGCAACCATTCGCTCACAACTGTTCGTTAAGCAAGCCAGAAGCTCTCCATTGTTCGTTAAGCAGCGAGAAGCTCTCCATTGTTTGTTAAGCAACCATTCGCTCACAACTGTTCGTTAAGCAAGCCAGAAGCTCTCCATTGTTCGTTAAGCAACCATTCGCTCACAACTGTTCGTTAAGCAAGCCAGAGGCTCTCCATTGTTCGTTAAGCAACCATTCGCTCACAACTGTTCGTTAAGCAAACCAGAAGCTCTCCATTGTTCGTTAAGCAAGCCAGAAGCTCTCCATTGTTCGTTAAGCAACCATTCGCTCACAACTGGTTCGTTAAGCAAGCCAGAGGCTCTCCATTGTTCGTTAAGCAACCATTCCCTCACAACTGTTCGTTAAGCAAGCCAGAAGCTCTCCATTGTTCGTTAAGCAACCATTCGCTCACAACTGTTCGTTAAGCAAGCCAGAGGCTCACCATTGTTCGTTAAGCAACCATTCGCTCACAACTGTTCGTTAAGCAAACCAGAAGCTCTCCATTGTTCGTTAAGCAAGACAGAGGCTCTCCATTGTTCGTTAAGCAACCATTCGCTCACAACTGTTCGTTAAGCAAACCAGAAGCTCTCCATTGTTCGTTAAGCAAGACAGAGGCTCTCCATTGTTCGTTAAGCAACCATTCGCTCACAACTGTTCCTTAAGCAAGCCAGAGGCTCAACATTGTTCGTTAAGCAACCATTCGCTCACAACTGTTCGTTAAGCAAGTCAGAAACTCTCAATTGTTCGTTAAGCAGCGAGAAGCTCACCATTGTTCGTTAAGCAACCATTCGCTCACAACTGTTCGTTAAGCAAGCCAGAAGCTCTCCATTGTTCGTTAAGCAACCATTCGCTCACAACTGTTCGTTAAGCAAGCCAGAGGCTCTCCATTGTTCGTTAAGCAACCATTCGCTCACAACTGTTCGTTAAGCAAACCAGAAGCTCTCCATTGTTCGTTAAGCAAGCCAGAAGCTCTCCATTGTTCGTTAAGCAACCATTCGCTCACAACTGGTTCGTTAAGCAAGCCAGAGGCTCTCCATTGTTCGTTAAGCAACCATTCCCTCACAACTGTTCCTTAAGCAAGCCAGAGGCTCACCATTGTTCGTTAAGCAACCATTCGCTCACAACTGTTCGTTAAGCAAACCAGAAGCTCTCCATTGTTCGTTAAGCAAGCCAGAAGCTCTCCATTGTTCGTTAAGCAACCATTCGCTCACAACTGGTTCGTTAAGCAAGCCAGAGGCTCTCCATTGTTCGTTAAGCAACCATTCCCTCACAACTGTTCCTTAAGCAAGCCAGAGGCTCACCATTGTTCGTTAAGCAACCATTCGCTCACAACTGTTCGTTAAGCAAACCAGAAGCTCTCCATTGTTCGTTAAGCAAGCCAGAGGCTCTCCATTGTTCGTTAAGCAACCATTCCCTCACAACTGTTCGTTAAGCAAGCCAGAAGCTCTCCATTGTTCGTTAAGCAACCATTCGCTCACAACTGTTCGTTAAGCAAGCCAGAGGATCTCCATTGTTCGTTAAGCAACCATTCGCTCACAACTGTTCGTTAAGCAAGCCAGAGGCTCACCATTGTTCGTTAAGCAACCATTCGCTCACAACTGTTCGTTAAGCAAGTCAGAAACTCTCAATTGTTCGTTAAGCAGCGAGAAGCTCACCATTGTTCGTTAAGCAACCATTCGCTCACAACTGTTCGTTAAGCAAGCCAGAAGCTCTCCATTGTTCGTTAAGCAACCATTCGCTCACAACTGTTCGTTAAGCAAGCCAGAGGCTCTCCATTGTTCGTTAAGCAACCATTCGCTCACAACTGTTCGTTAAGCAAACCAGAAGCTCTCCATTGTTCGTTAAGCAAGCCAGAAGCTCTCCATTGTTCGTTAAGCAACCATTCGCTCACAACTGGTTCGTTAAGCAAGCCAGAGGCTCTCCATTGTTCGTTAAGCAACCATTCCCTCACAACTGTTCCTTAAGCAAGCCAGAGGCTCACCATTGTTCGTTAAGCAACCATTCGCTCACAACTGTTCGTTAAGCAAACCAGAAGCTCTCCATTGTTCGTTAAGCAAGCCTCCATTGTTCGTTAAGCAACCATTCGCTCACAACTGGTTCGTTAAGCAAGCCAGAGGCTCTCCATTGTTCGTTAAGCAACCATTCGCTCACAACTGTTCCTTAAGCAGCGAGAAGCTCTCCATTGTTCGTTAAGCAACCATTCGCTCACAACTGTTCCTTAAGCAAGCCAGAGGCTCACCATTGTTCGTTAAGCAACCATTCGCTCACAACTGTTCGTTAAGCAAACCAGAAGCTCTCCATTGTTCGTTAAGCACGCCAGAGGCTCTCCATTGTTCGTTAAGTAACCATTCCCTCACAACTGTTCGTTATGCAAGCCAGAAGCTCTCCATTGTTCGTTAAGCAACCATTCGCTCACAACTGTTCGTTAAGCAAGACAGAGGCTCTCCATTGTTCGTTAAGCAACCATTCGCTCACAACTGTTCCTTAAGCAAGCCAGAGGCTCACCATTGTTCGTTAAGCAACCATTCGCTCACAACTGTTCGTTAAGCAAGTCAGAAGCTCTCAATTGTTCGTTAAGCAGCGAGAAGCTCTCCATTGTTCGTTAAGCAACCATTCGCTCACAACTGTTCGTTAAGCAAGCCAGAAGCTCTCCATTGTTCGTTAAGCAACCATTCGCTCACAACTGTTCGTTAAGCAAGACAGAGGCTCTCCATTGTTCGTTAAGAAACCATTCGCTCACAACTGTTCGTTAAGCAAGCCAGAGGCTCACCATTGTTCGTTAAGCAACCATTCGCTCACAACTGTTCGTTAAGCAAGCCAGAAGCTCTCCATTGTTCGTTAAGCAGCGAGAAGCTCTCCATTGTTTGTTAAGCAACCATTCGCTCACAACTGTTCGTTAAGCAAACCAGAAGCTCTCCATTGTTCGTTAAGCAAGACAGAGGCTCTCCATTGTTCGTTAAGCAACCATTCGCTCACAACTGTTCGTTAAGCAAACCAGAAGCTCTCCATTGTTCGTTAAGCAAGACAGAGGCTCTCCATTGTTCGTTAAGCAACCATTCGCTCACAACTGTTCCTTAAGCAAGCCAGAGGCTCACCATTGTTCGTTAAGCAACCATTCGCTCACAACTGTTCGTTAAGCAAGTCAGAAACTCTCAATTGTTCGTTAAGCAGCGAGAAGCTCACCATTGTTCGTTAAGCAACCATTCGCTCACAACTGTTCGTTAAGCAAGCCAGAAGCTCTCCATTGTTCGTTAAGCAACCATTCGCTCACAACTGTTCGTTAAGCAAGCCAGAGGCTCTCCATTGTTCGTTAAGCAACCATTCGCTCACAACTGTTCGTTAAGCAAACCAGAAGCTCTCCATTGTTCGTTAAGCAAGCCAGAAGCTCTCCATTGTTCGTTAAGCAACCATTCGCTCACAACTGGTTCGTTAAGCAAGCCAGAGGCTCTCCATTGTTCGTTAAGCAACCATTCCCTCACAACTGTTCCTTAAGCAAGCCAGAGGCTCACCATTGTTCGTTAAGCAACCATTCGCTCACAACTGTTCGTTAAGCAAACCAGAAGCTCTCCATTGTTCGTTAAGCAAGCCAGAAGCTCTCCATTGTTCGTTAAGCAACCATTCGCTCACAACTGGTTCGTTAAGCAAGCCAGAGGCTCTCCATTGTTCGTTAAGCAACCATTCCCTCACAACTGTTCCTTAAGCAAGCCAGAGGCTCACCATTGTTCGTTAAGCAACCATTCGCTCACAACTGTTCGTTAAGCAAACCAGAAGCTCTCCATTGTTCGTTAAGCAAGCCAGAGGCTCTCCATTGTTCGTTAAGCAACCATTCCCTCACAACTGTTCGTTAAGCAAGCCAGAAGCTCTCCATTGTTCGTTAAGCAACCATTCGCTCACAACTGTTCGTTAAGCAAGCCAGAGGATCTCCATTGTTCGTTAAGCAACCATTCGCTCACAACTGTTCGTTAAGCAAGCCAGAGGCTCACCATTGTTCGTTAAGCAACCATTCGCTCACAACTGTTCGTTAAGCAAGTCAGAAACTCTCAATTGTTCGTTAAGCAGCGAGAAGCTCACCATTGTTCGTTAAGCAACCATTCGCTCACAACTGTTCGTTAAGCAAGCCAGAAGCTCTCCATTGTTCGTTAAGCAACCATTCGCTCACAACTGTTCGTTAAGCAAGCCAGAGGCTCTCCATTGTTCGTTAAGCAACCATTCGCTCACAACTGTTCGTTAAGCAAACCAGAAGCTCTCCATTGTTCGTTAAGCAAGCCAGAAGCTCTCCATTGTTCGTTAAGCAACCATTCGCTCACAACTGGTTCGTTAAGCAAGCCAGAGGCTCTCCATTGTTCGTTAAGCAACCATTCCCTCACAACTGTTCCTTAAGCAAGCCAGAGGCTCACCATTGTTCGTTAAGCAACCATTCGCTCACAACTGTTCGTTAAGCAAACCAGAAGCTCTCCATTGTTCGTTAAGCAAGCCAGAAGCTCTCCATTGTTCGTTAAGCAACCATTCGCTCACAACTGGTTCGTTAAGCAAGCCAGAGGCTCTCCATTGTTCGTTAAGCAACCATTCCCTCACAACTGTTCCTTAAGCAAGCCAGAGGCTCACCATTGTTCGTTAAGCAACCATTCGCTCACAACTGTTCGTTAAGCAAACCAGAAGCTCTCCATTGTTCGTTAAGCACGCCAGAGGCTCTCCATTGTTCGTTAAGTAACCATTCCCTCACAACTGTTCGTTAAGCAAGACAGAGGCTCTCCATTGTTCGTTAAGCAACCATTCGCTCACAACTGTTCCTTAAGCAAGCCAGAGGCTCACCATTGTTCGTTAAGCAACCATTCGCTCACAACTGTTCGTTAAGCAAGTCAGAAGCTCTCAATTGTTCGTTAAGCAGCGAGAAGCTCTCCATTGTTCGTTAAGCAACCATTCGCTCACAACTGTTCGTTAAGCAAGCCAGAAGCTCTCCATTGTTCGTTAAGCAACCATTCGCTCACAACTGTTCGTTAAGCAAGACAGAGGCTCTCCATTGTTCGTTAAGAAACCATTCGCTCACAACTGTTCGTTAAGCAAGCCAGAGGCTCACCATTGTTCGTTAAGCAACCATTCGCTCACAACTGTTCGTTAAGCAAGCCAGAAGCTCTCCATTGTTCGTTAAGCAGCGAGAAGCTCTCCATTGTTTGTTAAGCAACCATTCGCTCACAACTGTTCGTTAAGCAAACCAGAAGCTCTCCATTGTTCGTTAAGCAAGACAGAGGCTCTCCATTGTTCGTTAAGCAACCATTCGCTCACAACTGTTCGTTAAGCAAACCAGAAGCTCTCCATTGTTCGTTAAGCAAGACAGAGGCTCTCCATTGTTCGTTAAGCAACCATTCGCTCACAACTGTTCGTTAAGCAAGCCAGAGGATCTCCATTGTTCGTTAAGCAACCATTCGCTCACAACTGTTCGTTAAGCAAGCCAGAGGCTCACCATTGTTCGTTAAGCAACCATTCGCTCACAACTGTTCGTTAAGCAAGTCAGAAACTCTCAATTGTTCGTTAAGCAGCGAGAAGCTCACCATTGTTCGTTAAGCAACCATTCGCTCACAACTGTTCGTTAAGCAAGCCAGAAGCTCTCCATTGTTCGTTAAGCAACCATTCGCTCACAACTGTTCGTTAAGCAAGCCAGAGGCTCTCCATTGTTCGTTAAGCAACCATTCGCTCACAACTGTTCGTTAAGCAAACCAGAAGCTCTCCATTGTTCGTTAAGCAAGCCAGAAGCTCTCCATTGTTCGTTAAGCAACCATTCGCTCACAACTGGTTCGTTAAGCAAGCCAGAGGCTCTCCATTGTTCGTTAAGCAACCATTCCCTCACAACTGTTCCTTAAGCAAGCCAGAGGCTCACCATTGTTCGTTAAGCAACCATTCGCTCACAACTGTTCGTTAAGCAAACCAGAAGCTCTCCATTGTTCGTTAAGCAAGCCAGAAGCTCTCCATTGTTCGTTAAGCAACCATTCGCTCACAACTGGTTCGTTAAGCAAGCCAGAGGCTCTCCATTGTTCGTTAAGCAACCATTCCCTCACAACTGTTCCTTAAGCAAGCCAGAGGCTCACCATTGTTCGTTAAGCAACCATTCGCTCACAACTGTTCGTTAAGCAAACCAGAAGCTCTCCATTGTTCGTTAAGCAAGCCAGAGGCTCTCCATTGTTCGTTAAGCAACCATTCCCTCACAACTGTTCGTTAAGCAAGCCAGAAGCTCTCCATTGTTCGTTAAGCAACCATTCGCTCACAACTGTTCGTTAAGCAAGCCAGAGGATCTCCATTGTTCGTTAAGCAACCATTCGCTCACAACTGTTCGTTAAGCAAGCCAGAGGCTCACCATTGTTCGTTAAGCAACCATTCGCTCACAACTGTTCGTTAAGCAAGTCAGAAACTCTCAATTGTTCGTTAAGCAGCGAGAAGCTCACCATTGTTCGTTAAGCAACCATTCGCTCACAACTGTTCGTTAAGCAAGCCAGAAGCTCTCCATTGTTCGTTAAGCAACCATTCGCTCACAACTGTTCGTTAAGCAAGCCAGAGGCTCTCCATTGTTCGTTAAGCAACCATTCGCTCACAACTGTTCGTTAAGCAAACCAGAAGCTCTCCATTGTTCGTTAAGCAAGCCAGAAGCTCTCCATTGTTCGTTAAGCAACCATTCGCTCACAACTGGTTCGTTAAGCAAGCCAGAGGCTCTCCATTGTTCGTTAAGCAACCATTCCCTCACAACTGTTCCTTAAGCAAGCCAGAGGCTCACCATTGTTCGTTAAGCAACCATTCGCTCACAACTGTTCGTTAAGCAAACCAGAAGCTCTCCATTGTTCGTTAAGCAAGCCAGAAGCTCTCCATTGTTCGTTAAGCAACCATTCGCTCACAACTGGTTCGTTAAGCAAGCCAGAGGCTCTCCATTGTTCGTTAAGCAACCATTCCCTCACAACTGTTCCTTAAGCAAGCCAGAGGCTCACCATTGTTCGTTAAGCAACCATTCGCTCACAACTGTTCGTTAAGCAAACCAGAAGCTCTCCATTGTTCGTTAAGCAAGCCAGAGGCTCTCCATTGTTCGTTAAGCAACCATTCCCTCACAACTGTTCGTTAAGCAAGCCAGAAGCTCTCCATTGTTCGTTAAGCAACCATTCGCTCACAACTGTTCGTTAAGCAAGCCAGAGGATCTCCATTGTTCGTTAAGCAACCATTCGCTCACAACTGTTCGTTAAGCAAGCCAGAGGCTCACCATTGTTCGTTAAGCAACCATTCGCTCACAACTGTTCGTTAAGCAAGCCAGAAGCTCTCCATTGTTCGTTAAGCAGCGAGAAGCTCTCCATTGTTCGTTAAGCAACCATTCGCTCACAACTGTTCCTTAAGCAAGCCAGAGGCTCTCCATTGTTCGTTAAGCAACCATTCGCTCACAACTGGTTCGTTAAGCAAGCCAGAGGCTCTCCATTGTTCGTTAAGCAACCATTCCCTCACAACTGTTCATAAGCAAGCCAGAGGCTCACCATTGTTCGTTAAGCAACCATTCGCTCACAACTGTTCGTTAAGCAAACCAGAAGCTCTCCATTGTTCGTTAAGCAGCGAGAAGCTCTCCATTGTTCGTTAAGTAACCATTCCCTCACAACTGTTCGTTATGCAAGCCAGAAGCTCTCCATTGTTCGTTAAGCAACCATTCGCTCACAACTGTTCGTTAAGCAAGACAGAGGCTCTCCATTGTTCGTTAAGCAACCATTCGCTCACAACTGTTCCTTAAGCAAGCCAGAGGCTCACCATTGTTCGTTAAGCAACCATTCGCTCACAACTGTTCGTTAAGCAAGTCAGAAGCTCTCAATTGTTCGTTAAGCAGCGAGAAGCTCTCCATTGTTCGTTAAGCAACCATTCGCTCACAACTGTTCGTTAAGCAAGCCAGAGGCTCTCCATTGTTCGTTAAGCAACCATTCGCTCACAACTGTTCGTTAAGCAAACCAGAAGCTCTCCATTGTTCGTTAAGCAAGCCAGAAGCTCTCCATTGTTCGTTAAGCAACCATTCGCTCACAACTGGTTCGTTAAGCAAGCCAGAGGCTCTCCATTGTTCGTTAAGCAACCATTCCCTCACAACTGTTCCTTAAGCAAGCCAGAGGCTCACCATTGTTCGTTAAGCAACCATTCGCTCACAACTGTTCGTTAAGCAAACCAGAAGCTCTCCATTGTTCGTTAAGCAAGCCAGAAGCTCTCCATTGTTCGTTAAGCAACCATTCGCTCACAACTGGTTCGTTAAGCAAGCCAGAGGCTCTCCATTGTTCGTTAAGCAACCATTCCCTCACAACTGTTCCTTAAGCAAGCCAGAGGCTCACCATTGTTCGTTAAGCAACCATTCGCTCACAACTGTTCGTTAAGCAAACCAGAAGCTCTCCATTGTTCGTTAAGCAAGCCAGAGGCTCTCCATTGTTCGTTAAGCAACCATTCCCTCACAACTGTTCGTTAAGCAAGCCAGAAGCTCTCCATTGTTCGTTAAGCAACCATTCGCTCACAACTGTTCGTTAAGCAAGCCAGAGGATCTCCATTGTTCGTTAAGCAACCATTCGCTCACAACTGTTCGTTAAGCAAGCCAGAGGCTCACCATTGTTCGTTAAGCAACCATTCGCTCACAACTGTTCGTTAAGCAAGCCAGAAGCTCTCCATTGTTCGTTAAGCAGCGAGAAGCTCTCCATTGTTCGTTAAGCAACCATTCGCTCACAACTGTTCCTTAAGCAAGCCAGAGGCTCTCCATTGTTCGTTAAGCAACCATTCGCTCACAACTGGTTCGTTAAGCAAGCCAGAGGCTCTCCATTGTTCGTTAAGCAACCATTCCCTCACAACTGTTCATAAGCAAGCCAGAGGCTCACCATTGTTCGTTAAGCAACCATTCGCTCACAACTGTTCGTTAAGCAAACCAGAAGCTCTCCATTGTTCGTTAAGCAGCGAGAAGCTCTCCATTGTTCGTTAAGTAACCATTCCCTCACAACTGTTCGTTATGCAAGCCAGAAGCTCTCCATTGTTCGTTAAGCAACCATTCGCTCACAACTGTTCGTTAAGCAAGACAGAGGCTCTCCATTGTTCGTTAAGCAACCATTCGCTCACAACTGTTCCTTAAGCAAGCCAGAGGCTCACCATTGTTCGTTAAGCAACCATTCGCTCACAACTGTTCGTTAAGCAAGTCAGAAGCTCTCAATTGTTCGTTAAGCAGCGAGAAGCTCTCCATTGTTCGTTAAGCAACCATTCGCTCACAACTGTTCGTTAAGCAAGCCAGAGGCTCACCATTGTTCGTTAAGCAACCATTCGCTCACAACTGTTCGTTAAGCAAGCCAGAAGCTCTCCATTGTTCGTTAAGCAGCGAGAAGCTCTCCATTGTTTGTTAAGCAACCATTCGCTCACAACTGTTCGTTAAGCAAACCAGAAGCTCTCCATTGTTCGTTAAGCATGACAGAGGCTCTCCATTGTTCGTTAAGCAACCATTCGCTCACAACTGTTCCTTAAGCAAGCCAGAGGCTCACCATTGTTCGTTAAGCAACCATTCGCTCACAACTGTTCGTTAAGCAAGTCAGAAGCTCTCAATTGTTCGTTAAGCAGCGAGAAGCTCTCCATTGTTCGTTAAGCAACCATTCGCTCACAACTGTTCGTTAAGCAAGCCAGAAGCTCTCAATTGTTCGTTAAGCAGCGAGAAGCTCTCCATTGTTCGTTAAGCAACCATTCGCTCACAACTGTTCGTTAAGCAAGCCAGAAGCTCTCCATTGTTCGTTAAGCAACCATTCGCTCACAACTGTTCGTTAAGCAAGCCAGAGGCTCTCCATTGTTCGTTAAGCAACCATTCGCTCACAACTGTTCGTTAAGCAAGCCAGAGGCTCTCCATTGTTCGTTAAGCAACCATTCGCTCACAACTGTTCGTTAAGCAAACCAGAAGCTCTCCATTGTTCGTTAAGCAAGCCAGAAGCTCTCCATTGTTCGTTAAGCAACCATTCGCTCACAACTGTTCGTTAAGCAAGCCAGAGGCTCTCCATTGTTCGTTAAGCAACCATTCCCTCACAACTGTTCCTTAAGCAAGCCAGAGGCTCACCATTGTTCGTTAAGCAACCATTCGCTCACAACTGTTCGTTAAGCAAACCAGAAGCTCTCCATTGTTCCTTAAGCAAGCCAGAGGCTCACCATTGTTCGTTAAGCAACCATTCGCTCACAACTGTTCGTTAAGCAAACCAGAAGCTCTCCATTGTTCGTTAAGCAAGCCAGAGGCTCTCCATTGTTCGTTAAGCAACCATTCCCTCACAACTGTTCGTTAAGCAAGCCAGAAGCTCTCCATTGTTCGTTAAGCAACCATTCGCTCACAACTGTTCGTTAAGCAAGCCAGAGGATCTCCATTGTTCGTTAAGCAACCATTCGCTCACAACTGTTCGTTAAGCAAGCCAGAGGCTCACCATTGTTCGTTAAGCAACCATTCGCTCACAACTGTTCGTTAAGCAAGCCAGAAGCTCTCCATTGTTCGTTAAGCAGCGAGAAGCTCTCCATTGTTCGTTAAGCAACCATTCGCTCACAACTGTTCCTTAAGCAAGCCAGAGGCTCTCCATTGTTCGTTAAGCAACCATTCGCTCACAACTGGTTCGTTAAGCAAGCCAGAGGCTCTCCATTGTTCGTTAAGCAACCATTCCCTCACAACTGTTCCTTAAGCAAGCCAGAGGCTCACCATTGTTCGTTAAGCAACCATTCGCTCACAACTGTTCGTTAAGCAAACCAGAAGCTCTCCATTGTTCGTTAAGCAGCGAGAAGCTCTCCATTGTTCGTTAAGTAACCATTCCCTCACAACTGTTCGTTATGCAAGCCAGAAGCTCTCCATTGTTCGTTAAGCAACCATTCGCTCACAACTGTTCGTTAAGCAAGACAGAGGCTCTCCATTGTTCGTTAAGCAACCATTCGCTCACAACTGTTCCTTAAGCAAGCCAGAGGCTCACCATTGTTCGTTAAGCAACCATTCGCTCACAACTGTTCGTTAAGCAAGTCAGAAGCTCTCAATTGTTCGTTAAGCAGCGAGAAGCTCTCCATTGTTCGTTAAGCAACCATTCGCTCACAACTGTTCGTTAAGCAAGCCAGAGGCTCACCATTGTTCGTTAAGCAACCATTCGCTCACAACTGTTCGTTAAGCAAGCCAGAAGCTCTCCATTGTTCGTTAAGCAGCGAGAAGCTCTCCATTGTTTGTTAAGCAACCATTCGCTCACAACTGTTCGTTAAGCAAACCAGAAGCTCTCCATTGTTCGTTAAGCATGACAGAGGCTCTCCATTGTTCGTTAAGCAACCATTCGCTCACAACTGTTCCTTAAGCAAGCCAGAGGCTCACCATTGTTCGTTAAGCAACCATTCGCTCACAACTGTTCCTTAAGCAAGCCAGAGGCTCACCATTGTTCGTTAAGCAACCATTCGCTCACAACTGTTCGTTAAGCAAGTCAGAAGCTCTCAATTGTTCGTTAAGCAGCGAGAAGCTCTCCATTGTTCGTTAAGCAACCATTCGCTCACAACTGTTCGTTAAGCAAGCCAGAGGCTCACCATTGTTCGTTAAGCAACCATTCGCTCACAACTGTTCGTTAAGCAAGCCAGAAGCTCTCCATTGTTCGTTAAGCAGCGAGAAGCTCTCCATTGTTTGTTAAGCAACCATTCGCTCACAACTGTTCGTTAAGCAAACCAGAAGCTCTCCATTGTTCGTTAAGCATGACAGAGGCTCTCCATTGTTCGTTAAGCAACCATTCGCTCACAACTGTTCCTTAAGCAAGCCAGAGGCTCACCATTGTTCGTTAAGCAACCATTCGCTCACAACTGTTCGTTAAGCAAGTCAGAAGCTCTCAATTGTTCGTTAAGCAGCGAGAAGCTCTCCATTGTTCGTTAAGCAACCATTCGCTCACAACTGTTCGTTAAGCAAGCCAGAAGCTCTCAATTGTTCGTTAAGCAGCGAGAAGCTCTCCATTGTTCGTTAAGCAACCATTCGCTCACAACTGTTCGTTAAGCAAGCCAGAAGCTCTCCATTGTTCGTTAAGCAACCATTCGCTCACAACTGTTCGTTAAGCAAGCCAGAGGCTCTCCATTGTTCGTTAAGCAACCATTCGCTCACAACTGTTCGTTAAGCAAGCCAGAGGCTCTCCATTGTTCGTTAAGCAACCATTCGCTCACAACTGTTCGTTAAGCAAACCAGAAGCTCTCCATTGTTCGTTAAGCAAGCCAGAAGCTCTCCATTGTTCGTTAAGCAACCATTCGCTCACAACTGTTCGTTAAGCAAGCCAGAGGCTCTCCATTGTTCGTTAAGCAACCATTCCCTCACAACTGTTCCTTAAGCAAGCCAGAGGCTCACCATTGTTCGTTAAGCAACCATTCGCTCACAACTGTTCGTTAAGCAAACCAGAAGCTCTCCATTGTTCCTTAAGCAAGCCAGAGGCTCACCATTGTTCGTTAAGCAACCATTCGCTCACAACTGTTCGTTAAGCAAACCAGAAGCTCTCCATTGTTCGTTAAGCAAGCCAGAGGCTCTCCATTGTTCGTTAAGCAACCATTCCCTCACAACTGTTCGTTAAGCAAGCCAGAAGCTCTCCATTGTTCGTTAAGCAACCATTCGCTCACAACTGTTCGTTAAGCAAGCCAGAGGATCTCCATTGTTCGTTAAGCAACCATTCGCTCACAACTGTTCGTTAAGCAAGCCAGAGGCTCACCATTGTTCGTTAAGCAACCATTCGCTCACAACTGTTCGTTAAGCAAGCCAGAAGCTCTCCATTGTTCGTTAAGCAGCGAGAAGCTCTCCATTGTTCGTTAAGCAACCATTCGCTCACAACTGTTCCTTAAGCAAGCCAGAGGCTCACCATTGTTCGTTAAGCAACCATTCGCTCACAACTGTTCGTTAAGCAAACCAGAAGCTCTCCATTGTTCGTTAAGCATGACAGAGGCTCTCCATTGTTCGTTAAGCAACCATTCGCTCACAACTGTTCCTTAAGCAAGCCAGAGGCTCACCATTGTTCGTTAAGCAACCATTCGCTCACAACTGTTCGTTAAGCAAGTCAGAAGCTCTCAATTGTTCGTTAAGCAGCGAGAAGCTCTCCATTGTTCGTTAAGCAACCATTCGCTCACAACTGTTCGTTAAGCAAGCCAGAAGCTCTCAATTGTTCGTTAAGCAGCGAGAAGCTCTCCATTGTTCGTTAAGCAACCATTCGCTCACAACTGTTCGTTAAGCAAGCCAGAAGCTCTCCATTGTTCGTTAAGCAACCATTCGCTCACAACTGTTCGTTAAGCAAGCCAGAGGCTCTCCATTGTTCGTTAAGCAACCATTCGCTCACAACTGTTCGTTAAGCAAGCCAGAGGCTCTCCATTGTTCGTTAAGCAACCATTCGCTCACAACTGTTCGTTAAGCAAACCAGAAGCTCTCCATTGTTCGTTAAGCAAGCCAGAAGCTCTCCATTGTTCGTTAAGCAACCATTCGCTCACAACTGGTTCGTTAAGCAAGCCAGAGGCTCACCATTGTTCGTTAAGCAACCATTCGCTCACAACTGTTCGTTAAGCAAGTCAGAAGCTCTCAATTGTTCGTTAAGCAGCGAGAAGCTCTCCATTGTTCGTTAAGCAACCATTCGCTCACAACTGTTCGTTAAGCAAGCCAGAAGCTCTCAATTGTTCGTTAAGCAGCGAGAAGCTCTCCATTGTTCGTTAAGCAACCATTCGCTCACAACTGTTCGTTAAGCAAGCCAGAAGCTCTCCATTGTTCGTTAAGCAACCATTCGCTCACAACTGTTCGTTAAGCAAGCCAGAGGCTCTCCATTGTTCGTTAAGCAACCATTCGCTCACAACTGTTCGTTAAGCAAACCAGAAGCTCTCCATTGTTCGTTAAGCAAGCCAGAAGCTCTCCATTGTTCGTTAAGCAACCATTCGCTCACAACTGGTTCGTTAAGCAAGCCAGAGGCTCTCCATTGTTCGTTAAGCAACCATTCCCTCACAACTGTTCCTTAAGCAAGCCAGAGGCTCACCATTGTTCGTTCAGCAACCATTCGCTCACAACTGTTCGTTAAGCAAACCAGAAGCTCTCCATTGTTCGTTAAGCAACCATTCGCTCACAACTGGTTCGTTAAGCAAGCCAGAGGCTCTCTATTGTTCGTTAAGCAACCATTCGCTCACAACTGTTCGTTAAGCAAGCCAGAGGCTCTCCATTGTTCGTTAAGCAACCATTCGCTCACAACAGTTCGTTAAGCAAGCCAGAGGCTCACCATTGTTCATTAAGCAACCATTCCCTCACAACTGTTCCTTAAGCAAGCCAGAGGCTCACCATTGTTCGTTAAGCAACCATTCGCTCACAACTGTTCGTTAAGCAAGACAGAGGCTCTCCATTGTTCGTTAAGAAACCATTCGCTCACAACTGTTCGTTAAGCAAGCCAGAGGCTCACCATTGTTCGTTAAGCAACCATTCGCTCACAACTGTTCGTTAAGCAAGCCAGAAGCTCTCCATTGTTCGTTAAGCAGCGAGAAGCTCTCCATTGTTCGTTAAGCAACCATTCGCTCACAACTGTTCGTTAAGCAAGCCAGAAGCTCTCCATTGTTCGTTAAGCAACCATTCGCTCACAACTGTTCGTTAAGCAAACCAGAAGCTCACCATTGTTCGTTAAGCAACCATTCGCTCACAACTGTTCGTTAAGCAAGCCAGAAGCTCTCCATTGTTCGTTAAGCAACCATTCGCTCACAACTGTTCGTTAAGCAAGCCAGAGGCTCTCCATTGTTCGTTAAGCAACCATTCGCTCACAACTGTTCGTTAAGCAAACCAGAAGCTCTCCATTGTTCGTTAAGCAAGCCAGAAGCTCTCCATTGTTCGTTAAGCAACCATTCGCTCACAACTGGTTCGTTAAGCAAGCCAGAGGCTCTCCATTGTTCGTTAAGCAACCATTCCCTCACAACTGTTCCTTAAGCAAGCCAGAGGCTCACCATTGTTCGTTAAGCAACCATTCGCTCACAACTGTTCGTTAAGCAAACCAGAAGCTCTCCATTGTTCGTTAAGCAAGCCAGAAGCTCTCCATTGTTCGTTAAGCAACCATTCGCTCACAACTGGTTCGTTAAGCAAGCCAGAGGCTCTCCATTGTTCGTTAAGCAACCATTCCCTCACAACTGTTCCTTAAGCAAGCCAGAGGCTCACCATTGTTCGTTAAGCAACCATTCGCTCACAACTGTTCGTTAAGCAAACCAGAAGCTCTCCATTGTTCGTTAAGCAAGCCAGAGGCTCTCCATTGTTCGTTAAGCAACCATTCCCTCACAACTGTTCGTTAAGCAAGCCAGAAGCTCTCCATTGTTCGTTAAGCAACCATTCGCTCACAACTGTTCGTTAAGCAAGCCAGAGGATCTCCATTGTTCGTTAAGCAACCATTCGCTCACAACTGTTCGTTAAGCAAGCCAGAGGCTCACCATTGTTCGTTAAGCAACCATTCGCTCACAACTGTTCGTTAAGCAAGCCAGAAGCTCTCCATTGTTCGTTAAGCAGCGAGAAGCTCTCCATTGTTCGTTAAGCAACCATTCGCTCACAACTGTTCCTTAAGCAAGCCAGAGGCTCTCCATTGTTCGTTAAGCAACCATTCGCTCACAACTGGTTCGTTAAGCAAGCCAGAGGCTCTCCATTGTTCGTTAAGCAACCATTCCCTCACAACTGTTCCTTAAGCAAGCCAGAGGCTCACCATTGTTCGTTAAGCAACCATTCGCTCACAACTGTTCGTTAAGCAAACCAGAAGCTCTCCATTGTTCGTTAAGCAAGCCAGAGGCTCTCCATTGTTCGTTAAGTAACCATTCCCTCACAACTGTTCGTTATGCAAGCCAGAAGCTCTCCATTGTTCGTTAAGCAACCATTCGCTCACAACTGTTCGTTAAGCAAGACAGAGGCTCTCCATTGTTCGTTAAGCAACCATTCGCTCACAACTGTTCCTTAAGCAAGCCAGAGGCTCACCATTGTTCGTTAAGCAACCATTCGCTCACAACTGTTCGTTAAGCAAGTCAGAAGCTCTCAATTGTTCGTTAAGCAGCGAGAAGCTCTCCATTGTTCGTTAAGCAACCATTCGCTCACAACTGTTCGTTAAGCAAGCCAGAGGCTCACCATTGTTCGTTAAGCAACCATTCGCTCACAACTGTTCGTTAAGCAAGCCAGAAGCTCTCCATTGTTCGTTAAGCAGCGAGAAGCTCTCCATTGTTTGTTAAGCAACCATTCGCTCACAACTGTTCGTTAAGCAAACCAGAAGCTCTCCATTGTTCGTTAAGCATGACAGAGGCTCTCCATTGTTCGTTAAGCAACCATTCGCTCACAACTGTTCCTTAAGCAAGCCAGAGGCTCACCATTGTTCGTTAAGCAACCATTCGCTCACAACTGTTCGTTAAGCAAGTCAGAAGCTCTCAATTGTTCGTTAAGCAGCGAGAAGCTCTCCATTGTTCGTTAAGCAACCATTCGCTCACAACTGTTCGTTAAGCAAGCCAGAAGCTCTCAATTGTTCGTTAAGCAGCGAGAAGCTCTCCATTGTTCGTTAAGCAACCATTCGCTCACAACTGTTCGTTAAGCAAGCCAGAAGCTCTCCATTGTTCGTTAAGCAACCATTCGCTCACAACTGTTCGTTAAGCAAGCCAGAGGCTCTCCATTGTTCGTTAAGCAACCATTCGCTCACAACTGTTCGTTAAGCAAGCCAGAGGCTCTCCATTGTTCGTTAAGCAACCATTCGCTCACAACTGTTCGTTAAGCAAACCAGAAGCTCTCCATTGTTCGTTAAGCAAGCCAGAAGCTCTCCATTGTTCGTTAAGCAACCATTCGCTCACAACTGGTTCGTTAAGCAAGCCAGAGGCTCTCCATTGTTCGTTAAGCAACCATTCCCTCACAACTGTTCCTTAAGCAAGCCAGAGGCTCACCATTGTTCGTTAAGCAACCATTCGCTCACAACTGTTCGTTAAGCAAACCAGAAGCTCTCCATTGTTCGTTAAGCAAGCCAGAGGCTCTCCATTGTTCGTTAAGCAACCATTCCCTCACAACTGTTCCTTAAGCAAGCCAGAGGCTCACCATTGTTCGTTAAGCAACCATTCGCTCACAACTGTTCGTTAAGCAAACCAGAAGCTCTCCATTGTTCGATAAGCAAGCCAGAGGCTCTCCATTGTTCGTTAAGCAACCATTCCCTCACAACTGTTCGTTAAGCAAGCCAGAAGCTCTCCATTGTTCGTTAAGCAACCATTCGCTCACAACTGTTCGTTAAGCAAGCCAGAGGATCTCCATTGTTCGTTAAGCAACCATTCGCTCACAACTGTTCGTTAAGCAAGCCAGAGGCTCACCATTGTTCGTTAAGCAACCATTCGCTCACAACTGTTCGTTAAGCAAGCCAGAAGCTCTCCATTGTTCGTTAAGCAGCGAGAAGCTCTCCATTGTTCGTTAAGCAACCATTCGCTCACAACTGTTCCTTAAGCAAGCCAGAGGCTCTCCATTGTTCGTTAAGCAACCATTCGCTCACAACTGGTTCGTTAAGCAAGCCAGAGGCTCTCCATTGTTCGTTAAGCAACCATTCCCTCACAACTGTTCCTTAAGCAAGCCAGAGGCTCACCATTGTTCGTTAAGCAACCATTCGCTCACAACTGTTCGTTAAGCAAACCAGAAGCTCTCCATTGTTCGTTAAGCAAGCCAGAGGCTCTCCATTGTTCGTTAAGTAACCATTCCCTCACAACTGTTCGTTATGCAAGCCAGAAGCTCTCCATTGTTCGTTAAGCAACCATTCGCTCACAACTGTTCGTTAAGCAAGACAGAGGCTCTCCATTGTTCGTTAAGCAACCATTCGCTCACAACTGTTCCTTAAGCAAGCCAGAGGCTCGCCATTGTTCGTTAAGCAACCATTCGCTCACAACTGTTCGTTAAGCAAGTCAGAAGCTCTCAATTGTTCGTTAAGCAGCGAGAAGCTCTCCATTGTTCGTTAAGCAACCATTCGCTCACAACTGTTCGTTAAGCAAGCCAGAGGCTCACCATTGTTCGTTAAGCAACCATTCGCTCACAACTGTTCGTTAAGCAAGCCAGAAGCTCTCCATTGTTCGTTAAGCAGCGAGAAGCTCTCCATTGTTTGTTAAGCAACCATTCGCTCACAACTGTTCGTTAAGCAAACCAGAAGCTCTCCATTGTTCGTTAAGCATGACAGAGGCTCTCCATTGTTCGTTAAGCAACCATTCGCTCACAACTGTTCCTTAAGCAAGCCAGAGGCTCACCATTGTTCGTTAAGCAACCATTCGCTCACAACTGTTCGTTAAGCAAGTCAGAAGCTCTCAATTGTTCGTTAAGCAGCGAGAAGCTCTCCATTGTTCGTTAAGCAACCATTCGCTCACAACTGTTCGTTAAGCAAGCCAGAAGCTCTCAATTGTTCGTTAAGCAGCGAGAAGCTCTCCATTGTTCGTTAAGCAACCATTCGCTCACAACTGTTCGTTAAGCAAGCCAGAAGCTCTCCATTGTTCGTTAAGCAACCATTCGCTCACAACTGTTCGTTAAGCAAGCCAGAGGCTCTCCATTGTTCGTTAAGCAACCATTCGCTCACAACTGTTCGTTAAGCAAGCCAGAGGCTCTCCATTGTTCGTTAAGCAACCATTCGCTCACAACTGTTCGTTAAGCAAACCAGAAGCTCTCCATTGTTCGTTAAGCAAGCCAGAAGCTCTCCATTGTTCGTTAAGCAACCATTCGCTCACAACTGGTTCGTTAAGCAAGCCAGAGGCTCACCATTGTTCGTTAAGCAACCATTCGCTCACAACTGTTCGTTAAGCAAGTCAGAAGCTCTCAATTGTTCGTTAAGCAGCGAGAAGCTCTCCATTGTTCGTTAAGCAACCATTCGCTCACAACTGTTCGTTAAGCAAGCCAGAAGCTCTCAATTGTTCGTTAAGCAGCGAGAAGCTCTCCATTGTTCGTTAAGCAACCATTCGCTCACAACTGTTCGTTAAGCAAGCCAGAAGCTCTCCATTGTTCGTTAAGCAACCATTCGCTCACAACTGTTCGTTAAGCAAGCCAGAGGCTCTCCATTGTTCGTTAAGCAACCATTCGCTCACAACTGTTCGTTAAGCAAACCAGAAGCTCTCCATTGTTCGTTAAGCAAGCCAGAAGCTCTCCATTGTTCGTTAAGCAACCATTCGCTCACAACTGGTTCGTTAAGCAAGCCAGAGGCTCTCCATTGTTCGTTAAGCAACCATTCCCTCACAACTGTTCCTTAAGCAAGCCAGAGGCTCACCATTGTTCGTTAAGCAACCATTCGCTCACAACTGTTCGTTAAGCAAACCAGAAGCTCTCCATTGTTCGTTAAGCAACCATTCGCTCACAACTGGTTCGTTAAGCAAGCCAGAGGCTCTCTATTGTTCGTTAAGCAACCATTCGCTCACAACTGTTCGTTAAGCAAGCCAGAGGCTCTCCATTGTTCGTTAAGCAACCATTCGCTCACAACAGTTCGTTAAGCAAGCCAGAGGCTCACCATTGTTCATTAAGCAACCATTCCCTCACAACTGTTCCTTAAGCAAGCCAGAGGCTCACCATTGTTCGTTAAGCAACCATTCGCTCACAACTGTTCGTTAAGCAAGACAGAGGCTCTCCATTGTTCGTTAAGAAACCATTCGCTCACAACTGTTCGTTAAGCAAGCCAGAGGCTCACCATTGTTCGTTAAGCAACCATTCGCTCACAACTGTTCGTTAAGCAAGCCAGAAGCTCTCCATTGTTCGTTAAGCAGCGAGAAGCTCTCCATTGTTCGTTAAGCAACCATTCGCTCACAACTGTTCGTTAAGCAAGCCAGAAGCTCTCCATTGTTCGTTAAGCAAGCCAGAAGCTCTCCATTGTTCGTTAAGCAACCATTCGCTCACAACTGGTTCGTTAAGCAAGCCAGAGGCTCACCATTGTTCGTTAAGCAACCATTCGCTCACAACTGTTCGTTAAGCAAACCAGAAGCTCTCCATTGTTCGTTAAGCAAGCCAGAAGCTCTCCATTGTTCGTTAAGCAACCATTCGCTCACAACTGGTTCGTTAAGCAAGCCAGAGGCTCACCATTGTTCGTTAAGCAACCATTCGCTCACAACTGTTCGTTAAGCAAGTCAGAAGCTCTCAATTGTTCGTTAAGCAGCGAGAAGCTCTCCATTGTTCGTTAAGCAACCATTCGCTCACAACTGTTCGTTAAGCAAGCCAGAAGCTCTCAATTGTTCGTTAAGCAGCGAGAAGCTCTCCATTGTTCGTTAAGCAACCATTCGCTCACAACTGTTCGTTAAGCAAGCCAGAAGCTCTCCATTGTTCGTTAAGCAACCATTCGCTCACAACTGTTCGTTAAGCAAGCCAGAGGCTCTCCATTGTTCGTTAAGCAACCATTCGCTCACAACTGTTCGTTAAGCAAACCAGAAGCTCTCCATTGTTCGTTAAGCAAGCCAGAAGCTCTCCATTGTTCGTTAAGCAACCATTCGCTCACAACTGGTTCGTTAAGCAAGCCAGAGGCTCTCCATTGTTCGTTAAGCAACCATTCCCTCACAACTGTTCCTTAAGCAAGCCAGAGGCTCACCATTGTTCGTTAAGCAACCATTCGCTCACAACTGTTCGTTAAGCAAACCAGAAGCTCTCCATTGTTCGTTAAGCAACCATTCGCTCACAACTGGTTCGTTAAGCAAGCCAGAGGCTCTCTATTGTTCGTTAAGCAACCATTCGCTCACAACTGTTCGTTAAGCAAGCCAGAGGCTCTCCATTGTTCGTTAAGCAACCATTCGCTCACAACTGTTCGTTAAGCAAGCCAGAGGCTCACCATTGTTCATTAAGCAACCATTCCCTCACAACTGTTCCTTAAGCAAGCCAGAGGCTCACCATTGTTCGTTAAGCAACCATTCGCTCACAACTGTTCGTTAAGCAAGACAGAGGCTCTCCATTGTTCGTTAAGAAACCATTCGCTCACAACTGTTCGTTAAGCAAGCCAGAGGCTCACCATTGTTCGTTAAGCAACCATTCGCTCACAACTGTTCGTTAAGCAAGCCAGAAGCTCTCCATTGTTCGTTAAGCAGCGAGAAGCTCTCCATTGTTTGTTAAGCAACCATTCGCTCACAACTGTTCGTTAAGCAAACCAGAAGCTCTCCATTGTTCGTTAAGCAAGACAGAGGCTCTCCATTGTTCGTTAAGCAACCATTCGCTCACAACTGGTTCGTTAAGCAAGCCAGAGGCTCACCATTGTTCGTTAAGCAACCATTCGCTCACAACTGTTCGTTAAGCAAGCCAGAAGCTCTCCATTGTTCGTTAAGCAGCGAGAAGCTCTCCATTGTTCGTTAAGCAACCATTCGCTCACAACTGGTTCGTTAAGCAAGCCAGAGGCTCTCCATTGTTCGTTAAGCAATCATTCCCTCACAACTGTTCCTTAAGCAAGCCAGAGGCTCACCATTGTTCGTTAAGCAACCATTCGCTCACAACTGTTCGTTAAGCAAACCAGAAGCTCTCCATTGTTCGTTAAGCAACCATTCGCTCACAACTGTTCGTTAAGCAAGCCAGAGGATCTCCATTGTTCGTTAAGCAAGCCAGAAGCTCTCCATTGTTCGTTAAGCAACCATTCGCTCACAACTGGTTCGTTAAGCAAGCCAGAGGCTCTCCATTGTTCGTTAAGCAACCATTCCCTCACAACTGTTCCTTAAGCAAGCCAGAGGCTCACCATTGTTCGTTAAGCAACCATTCGCTCACAACTGTTCGTTAAGCAAACCAGAAGCTCTCCATTGTTCGTTAAGCAACCATTCGCTCACAACTGGTTCGTTAAGCAAGCCAGAGGCTCTCTATTGTTCGTTAAGCAACCATTCGCTCACAACTGTTCGTTAAGCAAGCCAGAGGCTCTCCATTGTTCGTTAAGCAACCATTCGCTCACAACAGTTCGTTAAGCAAGCCAGAGGCTCACCATTGTTCATTAAGCAACCATTCCCTCACAACTGTTCCTTAAGCAAGCCAGAGGCTCACCATTGTTCGTTAAGCAACCATTCGCTCACAACTGTTCGTTAAGCAAGACAGAGGCTCTCCATTGTTCGTTAAGAAACCATTCGCTCACAACTGTTCGTTAAGCAAGCCAGAGGCTCACCATTGTTCGTTAAGCAACCATTCGCTCACAACTGTTCGTTAAGCAAGCCAGAAGCTCTCCATTGTTCGTTAAGCAGCGAGAAGCTCTCCATTGTTCGTTAAGCAACCATTCGCTCACAACTGTTCGTTAAGCAAGCCAGAAGCTCTCCATTGTTCGTTAAGCAAGCCAGAAGCTCTCCATTGTTCGTTAAGCAACCATTCGCTCACAACTGGTTCGTTAAGCAAGCCAGAGGCTCACCATTGTTCGTTAAGCAACCATTCGCTCACAACTGTTCGTTAAGCAAACCAGAAGCTCTCCATTGTTCGTTAAGCAAGCCAGAAGCTCTCCATTGTTCGTTAAGCAACCATTCGCTCACAACTGGTTCGTTAAGCAAGCCAGAGGCTCACCATTGTTCGTTAAGCAACCATTCGCTCACAACTGTTCGTTAAGCAAGTCAGAAGCTCTCAATTGTTCGTTAAGCAGCGAGAAGCTCTCCATTGTTCGTTAAGCAACCATTCGCTCACAACTGTTCGTTAAGCAAGCCAGAAGCTCTCAATTGTTCGTTAAGCAGCGAGAAGCTCTCCATTGTTCGTTAAGCAACCATTCGCTCACAACTGTTCGTTAAGCAAGCCAGAAGCTCTCCATTGTTCGTTAAGCAACCATTCGCTCACAACTGTTCGTTAAGCAAGCCAGAGGCTCTCCATTGTTCGTTAAGCAACCATTCGCTCACAACTGTTCGTTAAGCAAACCAGAAGCTCTCCATTGTTCGTTAAGCAAGCCAGAAGCTCTCCATTGTTCGTTAAGCAACCATTCGCTCACAACTGGTTCGTTAAGCAAGCCAGAGGCTCTCCATTGTTCGTTAAGCAACCATTCCCTCACAACTGTTCCTTAAGCAAGCCAGAGGCTCACCATTGTTCGTTAAGCAACCATTCGCTCACAACTGTTCGTTAAGCAAACCAGAAGCTCTCCATTGTTCGTTAAGCAACCATTCGCTCACAACTGGTTCGTTAAGCAAGCCAGAGGCTCTCTATTGTTCGTTAAGCAACCATTCGCTCACAACTGTTCGTTAAGCAAGCCAGAGGCTCTCCATTGTTCGTTAAGCAACCATTCGCTCACAACTGTTCGTTAAGCAAGCCAGAGGCTCACCATTGTTCATTAAGCAACCATTCCCTCACAACTGTTCCTTAAGCAAGCCAGAGGCTCACCATTGTTCGTTAAGCAACCATTCGCTCACAACTGTTCGTTAAGCAAGACAGAGGCTCTCCATTGTTCGTTAAGAAACCATTCGCTCACAACTGTTCGTTAAGCAAGCCAGAGGCTCACCATTGTTCGTTAAGCAACCATTCGCTCACAACTGTTCGTTAAGCAAGCCAGAAGCTCTCCATTGTTCGTTAAGCAGCGAGAAGCTCTCCATTGTTTGTTAAGCAACCATTCGCTCACAACTGTTCGTTAAGCAAACCAGAAGCTCTCCATTGTTCGTTAAGCAAGACAGAGGCTCTCCATTGTTCGTTAAGCAACCATTCGCTCACAACTGGTTCGTTAAGCAAGCCAGAGGCTCACCATTGTTCGTTAAGCAACCATTCGCTCACAACTGTTCGTTAAGCAAGCCAGAAGCTCTCCATTGTTCGTTAAGCAGCGAGAAGCTCTCCATTGTTCGTTAAGCAACCATTCGCTCACAACTGGTTCGTTAAGCAAGCCAGAGGCTCTCCATTGTTCGTTAAGCAACCATTCCCTCACAACTGTTCCTTAAGCAAGCCAGAGGCTCACCATTGTTCGTTAAGCAACCATTCGCTCACAACTGTTCGTTAAGCAAACCAGAAGCTCTCCATTGTTCGTTAAGCAACCATTCGCTCACAACTGTTCGTTAAGCAAGCCAGAGGATCTCCATTGTTCGTTAAGCAAGCCAGAAGCTCTCCATTGTTCGTTAAGCAACCATTCGCTCACAACTGGTTCGTTAAGCAAGCCAGAGGCTCTCCATTGTTCGTTAAGCAACCATTCCCTCACAACTGTTCCTTAAGCAAGCCAGAGGCTCACCATTGTTCGTTAAGCAACCATTCGCTCACAACTGTTCGTTAAGCAAACCAGAAGCTCTCCATTGTTCGTTAAGCAACCATTCGCTCACAACTGGTTCGTTAAGCAAGCCAGAGGCTCTCTATTGTTCGTTAAGCAACCATTCGCTCACAACTGTTCGTTAAGCAAGCCAGAGGCTCTCCATTGTTCGTTAAGCAACCATTCGCTCACAACAGTTCGTTAAGCAAGCCAGAGGCTCACCATTGTTCATTAAGCAACCATTCCCTCACAACTGTTCCTTAAGCAAGCCAGAGGCTCACCATTGTTCGTTAAGCAACCATTCGCTCACAACTGTTCGTTAAGCAAGACAGAGGCTCTCCATTGTTCGTTAAGAAACCATTCGCTCACAACTGTTCGTTAAGCAAGCCAGAGGCTCACCATTGTTCGTTAAGCAACCATTCGCTCACAACTGTTCGTTAAGCAAGCCAGAAGCTCTCCATTGTTCGTTAAGCAGCGAGAAGCTCTCCATTGTTCGTTAAGCAACCATTCGCTCACAACTGTTCGTTAAGCAAGCCAGAAGCTCTCCATTGTTCGTTAAGCAAGCCAGAAGCTCTCCATTGTTCGTTAAGCAACCATTCGCTCACAACTGGTTCGTTAAGCAAGCCAGAGGCTCACCATTGTTCGTTAAGCAACCATTCGCTCACAACTGTTCGTTAAGCAAACCAGAAGCTCTCCATTGTTCGTTAAGCAAGCCAGAAGCTCTCCATTGTTCGTTAAGCAACCATTCGCTCACAACTGGTTCGTTAAGCAAGCCAGAGGCTCACCATTGTTCGTTAAGCAACCATTCGCTCACAACTGTTCGTTAAGCAAGTCAGAAGCTCTCAATTGTTCGTTAAGCAGCGAGAAGCTCTCCATTGTTCGTTAAGCAACCATTCGCTCACAACTGTTCGTTAAGCAAGCCAGAAGCTCTCAATTGTTCGTTAAGCAGCGAGAAGCTCTCCATTGTTCGTTAAGCAACCATTCGCTCACAACTGTTCGTTAAGCAAGCCAGAAGCTCTCCATTGTTCGTTAAGCAACCATTCGCTCACAACTGTTCGTTAAGCAAGCCAGAGGCTCTCCATTGTTCGTTAAGCAACCATTCGCTCACAACTGTTCGTTAAGCAAACCAGAAGCTCTCCATTGTTCGTTAAGCAAGCCAGAAGCTCTCCATTGTTCGTTAAGCAACCATTCGCTCACAACTGGTTCGTTAAGCAAGCCAGAGGCTCTCCATTGTTCGTTAAGCAACCATTCCCTCACAACTGTTCCTTAAGCAAGCCAGAGGCTCACCATTGTTCGTTAAGCAACCATTCGCTCACAACTGTTCGTTAAGCAAACCAGAAGCTCTCCATTGTTCGTTAAGCAACCATTCGCTCACAACTGGTTCGTTAAGCAAGCCAGAGGCTCTCTATTGTTCGTTAAGCAACCATTCGCTCACAACTGTTCGTTAAGCAAGCCAGAGGCTCTCCATTGTTCGTTAAGCAACCATTCGCTCACAACTGTTCGTTAAGCAAGCCAGAGGCTCACCATTGTTCATTAAGCAACCATTCCCTCACAACTGTTCCTTAAGCAAGCCAGAGGCTCACCATTGTTCGTTAAGCAACCATTCGCTCACAACTGTTCGTTAAGCAAGACAGAGGCTCTCCATTGTTCGTTAAGAAACCATTCGCTCACAACTGTTCGTTAAGCAAGCCAGAGGCTCACCATTGTTCGTTAAGCAACCATTCGCTCACAACTGTTCGTTAAGCAAGCCAGAAGCTCTCCATTGTTCGTTAAGCAGCGAGAAGCTCTCCATTGTTTGTTAAGCAACCATTCGCTCACAACTGTTCGTTAAGCAAACCAGAAGCTCTCCATTGTTCGTTAAGCAAGACAGAGGCTCTCCATTGTTCGTTAAGCAACCATTCGCTCACAACTGGTTCGTTAAGCAAGCCAGAGGCTCACCATTGTTCGTTAAGCAACCATTCGCTCACAACTGTTCGTTAAGCAAGCCAGAAGCTCTCCATTGTTCGTTAAGCAGCGAGAAGCTCTCCATTGTTCGTTAAGCAACCATTCGCTCACAACTGGTTCGTTAAGCAAGCCAGAGGCTCTCCATTGTTCGTTAAGCAACCATTCCCTCACAACTGTTCCTTAAGCAAGCCAGAGGCTCACCATTGTTCGTTAAGCAACCATTCGCTCACAACTGTTCGTTAAGCAAACCAGAAGCTCTCCATTGTTCGTTAAGCAACCATTCGCTCACAACTGTTCGTTAAGCAAGCCAGAGGATCTCCATTGTTCGTTAAGCAACCATTCGCTCACAACTGTTCGTTAAGCAAGCCAGAGGCTCACCATTGTTCGTTAAGCAACCATTCCCTCACAACTGTTCCTTAAGCAAGCCAGAGGCTCACCATTGTTCGTTAAGCAACCATTCGCTCACAACTGTTCGTTAAGCAAGACAGAGGCTCTCCATTGTTCGTTAAGAAACCATTCGCTCACAACTGTTCGTTAAGCAAGCCAGAGGCTCACCATTGTTCGTTAAGCAACCATTCGCTCACAACTGTTCGTTAAGCAAGCCAGAAGCTCTCCATTGTTCGTTAAGCAGCGAGAAGCTCTCCATTGTTTGTTAAGCAACCATTCGCTCACAACTGTTCGTTAAGCAAACCAGAAGCTCTCCATTGTTCGTTAAGCAACCATTCGCTCACAACTGTTCGTTAAGCAAGCCAGAGGATCTCCATTGTTCGTTAAGCAACCATTCGCTCACAACTGTTCGTTAAGCAAGCCAGAGGCTCTCCATTGTTCGTTAAGTAACCATTCCCTCACAACTGTTCGTTAAGCAAGCCAGAAGCTCTCCATTGTTCGTTAAGCAGCGAGAAGCTCTCCATTGTTTGTTAAGCAACCATTCGCTCACAACTGTTCGTTAAGCAAGCCAGAGGCTCACCATTGTTCGTTAAGCAACCATTCGCTCACAACTGTTCGTTAAGCAAGCCAGAGGCTCTCCATTGTTCGTTAAGTAACCATTCCCTCACAACTGTTCGTTAAGCAAGCCAGAAGCTCTCCATTGTTCGTTAAGCAACCATTCGCTCACAACTGTTCGTTAAGCAAGACAGAGGCTCTCCATTGTTCGTTAAGAAACCATTCGCTCACAACTGTTCCTTAAGCAAGCCAGAGGCTCACCATTGTTCGTTAAGCAACCATTCGCTCACAACTGTTCGTTAAGCAAGTCAGAAGCTCTCAATTGTTCGTTAAGCAGCGAGAAGCTCTCCATTGTTCGTTAAGCAACCATTCGCTCACAACTGTTCGTTAAGCAAGCCAGAGGCTCACCATTGTTCGTTAAGCAACCATTCGCTCACAACTGTTCGTTAAGCAAGACAGAGGCTCTCCATTGTTCGTTAAGAAACCATTCGCTCACAACTGTTCGTTAAGCAAGCCAGAGGCTCACCATTGTTCGTTAAGCAACCATTCGCTCACAACTGTTCGTTAAGCAAGCCAGAAGCTCTCCATTGTTCGTTAAGCAGCGAGAAGCTCTCCATTGTTTGTTAAGCAACCATTCGCTCACAACTGTTCGTTAAGCAAACCAGAAGCTCTCCATTGTTCGTTAAGCAAGACAGAGGCTCTCCATTGTTCGTTAAGCAACCATTCGCTCACAACTGGTTCGTTAAGCAAGCCAGAGGCTCACCATTGTTCGTTAAGCAACCATTCGCTCACAACTGTTCGTTAAGCAAGCCAGAAGCTCTCCATTGTTCGTTAAGCAGCGAGAAGCTCTCCATTGTTCGTTAAGCAACCATTCGCTCACAACTGGTTCGTTAAGCAAGCCAGAGGCTCTCCATTGTTCGTTAAGCAACCATTCCCTCACAACTGTTCCTTAAGCAAGCCAGAGGCTCACCATTGTTCGTTAAGCAACCATTCGCTCACAACTGTTCGTTAAGCAGCGAGAAGCTCTCCATTGTTCGTTAAGCAACCATTCGCTCACAACTGTTCGTTAAGCAAGCCAGAGGATCTCCATTGTTCGTTAAGCAACCATTCGCTCACAACTGTTCGTTAAGCAAGCCAGAGGCTCACCATTGTTCGTTAAGCAACCATTCCCTCACAACTGTTCCTTAAGCAAGCCAGAGGCTCACCATTGTTCGTTAAGCAACCATTCGCTCACAACTGTTCGTTAAGCAAGACAGAGGCTCTCCATTGTTCGTTAAGAAACCATTCGCTCACAACTGTTCGTTAAGCAAGCCAGAGGCTCACCATTGTTCGTTAAGCAACCATTCGCTCACAACTGTTCGTTAAGCAAGCCAGAAGCTCTCCATTGTTCGTTAAGCAACCATTCGCTCACAACTGTTCGTTAAGCAAGCCAGAGGATCTCCATTGTTCGTTAAGCAACCATTCGCTCACAACTGTTCGTTAAGCAAGCCAGAGGCTCACCATTGTTCGTTAAGCAACCATTCCCTCACAACTGTTCCTTAAGCAAGCCAGAGGCTCACCATTGTTCGTTAAGCAACCATTCGCTCACAACTGTTCGTTAAGCAAGACAGAGGCTCTCCATTGTTCGTTAAGAAACCATTCGCTCACAACTGTTCGTTAAGCAAGCCAGAGGCTCACCATTGTTCGTTAAGCAACCATTCGCTCACAACTGTTCGTTAAGCAAGCCAGAAGCTCTCCATTGTTCGTTAAGCAGCGAGAAGCTCTCCATTGTTTGTTAAGCAACCATTCGCTCACAACTGTTCGTTAAGCAAACCAGAAGCTCTCCATTGTTCGTTAAGCAACCATTCGCTCACAACTGTTCGTTAAGCAAGCCAGAGGATCTCCATTGTTCGTTAAGCAACCATTCGCTCACAACTGTTCGTTAAGCAAGCCAGAGGCTCTCCATTGTTCGTTAAGTAACCATTCCCTCACAACTGTTCGTTAAGCAAGCCAGAAGCTCTCCATTGTTCGTTAAGCAACCATTCGCTCACAACTGTTCGTTAAGCAAGACAGAGGCTCTCCATTGTTCGTTAAGAAACCATTCGCTCACAACTGTTCCTTAAGCAAGCCAGAGGCTCACCATTGTTCGTTAAGCAACCATTCGCTCACAACTGTTCGTTAAGCAAGTCAGAAGCTCTCAATTGTTCGTTAAGCAGCGAGAAGCTCTCCATTGTTCGTTAAGCAACCATTCGCTCACAACTGTTCGTTAAGCAAGCCAGAAGCTCTCAATTGTTCGTTAAGCAGCGAGAAGCTCTCCATTGTTCGTTAAGCAACCATTCGCTCACAACTGTTCGTTAAGCAAGCCAGAAGCTCTCCATTGTTCGTTAAGCAACCATTCGCTCACAACTGTTCGTTAAGCAAGCCAGAGGCTCTCCATTGTTCGTTAAGCAACCATTCGCTCACAACTGTTCGTTAAGCAAACCAGAAGCTCTCCATTGTTCGTTAAGCAAGCCAGAAGCTCTCCATTGTTCGTTAAGCAACCATTCGCTCACAACTGGTTCGTTAAGCAAGCAAGAGGCTCTCCATTGTTCGTTAAGCAACCATTCCCTCACAACTGTTCGTTAAGCAAGCCAGAGGCTCTCCATTGTTCGTTAAGCAACCATTCGCTCACAACTGTTCGTTAAGCAAGCCAGAGGATCTCCATTGTTCGTTAAGCAACCATTCGCTCACAACTGTTCGTTAAGCAAGCCAGAGGCTCACCATTGTTCGTTAAGCAACCATTCGCTCACAACTGTTCGTTAAGCAAGCCAGAAGCTCTCCATTGTTCGTTAAGCAGCGAGAAGCTCTCCATTGTTCGTTAAGCAACCATTCGCTCACAACTGTTCCTTAAGCAAGCCAGAGGCTCACCATTGTTCGTTAAGCAACCATTCGCTCACAACTGTTCGTTAAGCAAACCAGAAGCTCTCCATTGTTCGTTAAGCAGCGAGAAGCTCTCCATTGTTCGTTAAGCAACCATTCGCTCACAACTGGTTCGTTAAGCAAGCCAGAGGCTCTCCATTGTTCGTTAAGCAACCATTCCCTCACAACTGTTCCTTAAGCAAGCCAGAGGCTCACCATTGTTCGTTAAGCAACCATTCGCTCACAACTGTTCGTTAAGCAGCGAGAAGCTCTCCATTGTTCGTTAAGCAACCATTCGCTCACAACTGTTCGTTAAGCAAGCCAGAGGATCTCCATTGTTCGTTAAGCAACCATTCGCTCACAACTGTTCGTTAAGCAAGCCAGAGGCTCACCATTGTTCGTTAAGCAACCATTCCCTCACAACTGTTCCTTAAGCAAGCCAGAGGCTCACCATTGTTCGTTAAGCAACCATTCGCTCACAACTGTTCGTTAAGCAAGACAGAGGCTCTCCATTGTTCGTTAAGAAACCATTCGCTCACAACTGTTCGTTAAGCAAGCCAGAGGCTCACCATTGTTCGTTAAGCAACCATTCGCTCACAACTGTTCGTTAAGCAAGCCAGAAGCTCTCCATTGTTCGTTAAGCAACCATTCGCTCACAACTGTTCGTTAAGCAAGCCAGAGGATCTCCATTGTTCGTTAAGCAACCATTCGCTCACAACTGTTCGTTAAGCAAGCCAGAGGCTCACCATTGTTCGTTAAGCAACCATTCCCTCACAACTGTTCCTTAAGCAAGCCAGAGGCTCACCATTGTTCGTTAAGCAACCATTCGCTCACAACTGTTCGTTAAGCAAGACAGAGGCTCTCCATTGTTCGTTAAGAAACCATTCGCTCACAACTGTTCGTTAAGCAAGCCAGAGGCTCACCATTGTTCGTTAAGCAACCATTCGCTCACAACTGTTCGTTAAGCAAGCCAGAAGCTCTCCATTGTTCGTTAAGCAGCGAGAAGCTCTCCATTGTTTGTTAAGCAACCATTCGCTCACAACTGTTCGTTAAGCAAACCAGAAGCTCTCCATTGTTCGTTAAGCAACCATTCGCTCACAACTGTTCGTTAAGCAAGCCAGAGGATCTCCATTGTTCGTTAAGCAACCATTCGCTCACAACTGTTCGTTAAGCAAGCCAGAGGCTCTCCATTGTTCGTTAAGTAACCATTCCCTCACAACTGTTCGTTAAGCAAGCCAGAAGCTCTCCATTGTTCGTTAAGCAGCGAGAAGCTCTCCATTATTTGTTAAGCAACCATTCGCTCACAACTGTTCGTTAAGCAAGCCAGAGGCTCACCATTGTTCGTTAAGCAACCATTCGCTCACAACTGTTCGTTAAGCAAGCCAGAGGCTCTCCATTGTTCGTTAAGTAACCATTCCCTCACAACTGTTCGTTAAGCAAGCCAGAAGCTCTCCATTGTTCGTTAAGCAACCATTCGCTCACAACTGTTCGTTAAGCAAGACAGAGGCTCTCCATTGTTCGTTAAGAAACCATTCGCTCACAACTGTTCCTTAAGCAAGCCAGAGGCTCACCATTGTTCGTTAAGCAACCATTCGCTCACAACTGTTCGTTAAGCAAGTCAGAAGCTCTCAATTGTTCGTTAAGCAGCGAGAAGCTCTCCATTGTTCGTTAAGCAACCATTCGCTCACAACTGTTCGTTAAGCAAGCCAGAAGCTCTCAATTGTTCGTTAAGCAGCGAGAAGCTCTCCATTGTTCGTTAAGCAACCATTCCCTCACAACTGTTCCTTAAGCAAGCCAGAGGCTCACCATTGTTCGTTAAGCAACCATTCGCTCACAACTGTTCGTTAAGCAAACCAGAAGCTCTCCATTGTTCGTTAAGCAAACCAGAAGCTCTCCATTGTTCGTTAAGCAACCATTCGCTCACAACTGTTCGTTAAGCAAGCCAGAGGATCTCCATTGTTCGTTAAGCAACCATTCGCTCACAACTGTTCGTTAAGCAAGCCAGAGGCTCTCCATTGTTCGTTAAGTAACCATTCCCTCACAACTGTTCGTTAAGCAAGCCAGAAGCTCTCCATTGTTCGTTAAGCAGCGAGAAGCTCTCCATTGTTTGTTAAGCAACCATTCGCTCACAACTGTTCGTTAAGCAAGCCAGAGGCTCACCATTGTTCGTTAAGCAACCATTCGCTCACAACTGTTCGTTAAGCAAGCCAGAGGCTCTCCATTGTTCGTTAAGTAACCATTCCCTCACAACTGTTCGTTAAGCAAGCCAGAAGCTCTCCATTGTTCGTTAAGCAACCATTCGCTCACAACTGTTCGTTAAGCAAGACAGAGGCTCTCCATTGTTCGTTAAGAAACCATTCGCTCACAACTGTTCCTTAAGCAAGCCAGAGGCTCACCATTGTTCGTTAAGCAACCATTCGCTCACAACTGTTCGTTAAGCAAGTCAGAAGCTCTCAATTGTTCGTTAAGCAGCGAGAAGCTCTCCATTGTTCGTTAAGCAACCATTCGCTCACAACTGTTCGTTAAGCAAGCCAGAAGCTCTCAATTGTTCGTTAAGCAGCGAGAAGCTCTCCATTGTTCGTTAAGCAACCATTCGCTCACAACTGTTCGTTAAGCAAGCCAGAAGCTCTCCATTGTTCGTTAAGCAACCATTCGCTCACAACTGTTCGTTAAGCAAGCCAGAGGCTCTCCATTGTTCGTTAAGCAACCATTCGCTCACAACTGTTCGTTAAGCAAACCAGAAGCTCTCCATTGTTCGTTAAGCAAGCCAGAAGCTCTCCATTGTTCGTTAAGCAACCATTCGCTCACAACTGGTTCGTTAAGCAAGCCAGAGGCTCTCCATTGTTCGTTAAGCAACCATTCCCTCACAACTGTTCCTTAAGCAAGCCAGAGGCTCACCATTGTTCGTTAAGCAACCATTCGCACACAACTGTTCGTTAAGCAAACCAGAAGCTCTCCATTGTTCGTTAAGCAAGTAAGAGGCTCTCCATTGTTCGTTAAGCAACCATTCCCTCACAACTGTTCGTTAAGCAAGCCAGAAGCTCTCCATTGTTCGTTAAGCAACCATTCGCTCACAACTGTTCGTTAAGCAAGCCAGAGGATCTCCATTGTTCGTTAAGCAACCATTCGCTCACAACTGTTCGTTAAGCAAGCCAGAGGCTCACCATTGTTCGTTAAGCAACCATTCGCTCACAACTGTTCGTTAAGCAAGCCAGAAGCTCTCCATTGTTCGTTAAGCAGCGAGAAGCTCTCCATTGTTCGTTAAGCAACCATTCGCTCACAACTGTTCCTTAAGCAAGCCAGAGGCTCACCATTGTTCGTTAAGCAACCATTCGCTCACAACTGTTCGTTAAGCAAACCAGAAGCTCTCCATTGTTCGTTAAGCAAGCCAGAGGCTCTCCATTGTTCGTTAAGTAACCATTCCCTCACAACTGTTCGTTATGCAAGCCAGAAGCTCTCCATTGTTCGTTAAGCAACCATTCGCTCACAACTGTTCGTTAAGCAAGACAGAGGCTCTCCATTGTTCGTTAAGCAACCATTCGCTCACAACTGTTCCTTAAGCAAGCCAGAGGCTCACCATTGTTCGTTAAGCAACCATTCGCTCACAACTGTTCGTTAAGCAAGTCAGAAGCTCTCAATTGTTCGTTAAGCAGCGAGAAGCTCTCCATTGTTCGTTAAGCAACCATTCGCTCACAACTGTTCGTTAAGCAAGCCAGAAGCTCTCCATTGTTCGTTAAGCAACCATTCGCTCACAACTGTTCGTTAAGCAAGACAGAGGCTCTCCATTGTTCGTTAAGAAACCATTCGCTCACAACTGTTCGTTAAGCAAGCCAGAGGCTCACCATTGTTCGTTAAGCAACCATTCGCTCACAACTGTTCGTTAAGCAAGCCAGAAGCTCTCCATTGTTCGTTAAGCAGCGAGAAGCTCTCCATTGTTTGTTAAGCAACCATTCGCTCACAACTGTTCGTTAAGCAAACCAGAAGCTCTCCATTGTTCGTTAAGCAAGCCAGAGGCTCTCCATTGTTCGTTAAGTAACCATTCCCTCACAACTGTTCGTTAAGCAAGACAGAGGCTCTCCATTGTTCGTTAAGAAACCATTCGCTCACAACTGTTCGTTAAGCAAGACAGAGGCTCTCCATTGTTCGTTAAGAAACCATTCGCTCACAACTGTTCGTTAAGCAAGCCAGAGGCTCACCATTGTTCGTTAAGCAACCATTCGCTCACAACTGTTCGTTAAGCAAGCCAGAAGCTCTCCATTGTTCGTTAAGCAGCGAGAAGCTCTCCATTGTTTGTTAAGCAACCATTCGCTCACAACTGTTCGTTAAGCAAACCAGAAGCTCTCCATTGTTCGTTAAGCAAGCCAGAGGCTCTCCATTGTTCGTTAAGTAACCATTCCCTCACAACTGTTCGTTAAGCAAGCCAGAAGCTCTCCATTGTTCGATAAGCAACCATTCGCTCACAACTGTTCGTTAAGCAAGACAGAGGCTCTCCATTGTTCGTTAAGAAACCATTCGCTCACAACTGTTCCTTAAGCAAGCCAGAGGCTCACCGTTGTTCGTTAAGCAACCATTCGCTCACAACTGTTCGTTAAGCAAGTCAGAAGCTCTCAATTGTTCGTTAAGCAGCGAGAAGCTCTCCATTGTTCGTTAAGCAACCATTCGCTCACAACTGTTCGTTAAGCAAGCCAGAAGCTCTCAATTGTTCGTTAAGCAGCGAGAAGCTCTCCATTGTTCGTTAAGCAACCATTCGCTCACAACTGTTAGTTAAGCAAGCCAGAAGCTCTCCATTGTTCGTTAAGCAGCGAGAAGCTCTCCATTGTTCGTTAAGCAACCATTCGCTCACAACTGTTCGTTAAGCAAGCCAGAAGCTCTCCATTGTTCGTTAAGCAAGCCAGAAGCTCTCCATTGTTCGTTAAGCAACCATTCGCTCACAACTGTTCGTTAAGCAAACCAGAAGCTCTCCATTGTTCGTTAAGCAAGCCAGAAGCTCTCCATTGTTCGTTAAGCAACCATTCGCTCACAACTGGTTCGTTAAGCAAGCCAGAGGCTCTCCATTGTTCGTTAAGCAACCATTCCCTCACAACTGTTCCTTAAGCAAGCCAGAGGCTCACCATTGTTCGTTAAGCAACTATTCGCTCACAACTGTTCGTTAAGCAAACCAGAAGCTCTCCATTGTTCGTTAAGCAAGCAAGAGGCTCTCCATTGTTCGTTAAGCAACCATTCCCTCACAACTGTTCGTTAAGCAAGCCAGAAGCTCTCCATTGTTCGTTAAGCAACCATTCGCTCACAACTGTTCGTTAAGCAAGCCAGAGGATCTCCATTGTTCGTTAAGCAACCATTCGCTCACAACTGTTCGTTAAGCAAGCCAGAGGCTCACCATTGTTCGTTAAGCAACCATTCGCTCACAACTGTTCGTTAAGCAAGACATAGGCTCTCCATTGTTCGTTAAGCAACCATTCGCTCACAACTGTTCGTTAAGCAAGACAGAGGCTCACCATTGTTCGTTAAGCAACCATTCGCTCACAACTGTTCCTTAAGCAAGCCAGAGGCTCTCCATTGTTCGTTAAGCAACCATTCGCTCACAACTGTTCGTTAAGCAAGCCAGAGGCTCTCCATTGTTCGTTAAGCAACCATTCCCTCACAACTGTTCCTTAAGCAAGCCAGAGGCTCACCATTGTTCGTTAAGCAACTATTCGCTCACAACTGTTCGTTAAGCAAGTCAGAAGCTCTCAATTGTTCGTTAAGCAGCGAGAAGCTCTCCATTGTTCGTTAAGCAACCATTCGCTCACAACTGTTCGTTAAGCAAGCCAGAAGCTCTCAATTGTTCGTTAAGCAGCGAGAAGCTCTCCATTGTTCGTTAAGCAACCATTCGCTCACAACTGTTAGTTAAGCAAGCCAGAAGCTCTCCATTGTTCGTTAAGCAGCGAGAAGCTCTCCATTGTTCGTTAAGCAACCATTCGCTCACAACTGTTCGTTAAGCAAGCCAGAAGCTCTCCATTGTTCGTTAAGCAACCATTCGCTCACAACTGTTCGTTAAGCAAGCCAGATGCTCTCCATTGTTCGTTAAGCAACCATTCGCTCACAACTGTTCGTTAAGCAAACCAGAAGCTCTCCATTGTTCGTTAAGCAAGCCAGAAGCTCTCCATTGTTCGTTAAGCAACCATTCGCTCACAACTGGTTCGTTAAGCAAGCCAGAGGCTCTCCATTGTTCGTTAAGCAACCATTCCCTCACAACTGTTCCTTAAGCAAGCCAGAGGCTCACCATTGTTCGTTAAGCAACTATTCGCTCACAACTGTTCGTTAAGCAAACCAGAAGCTCTCCATTGTTCGTTAAGCAAGCAAGAGGCTCTCCATTGTTCGTTAAGCAACCATTCGCTCACAACTGTTCGTTAAGCAAGACAGAGGCTCACCATTGTTCGTTAAGCAACCATTCGCTCACAACTGTTCCTTAAGCAAGCCAGAGGCTCTCCATTGTTCGTTAAGCAACCATTCGCTCACAACTGTTCGTTAAGCAAGCCAGAGGCTCTCCATTGTTCGTTAAGCAACCATTCCCTCACAACTGTTCCTTAAGCAAGCCAGAGGCTCACCATTGTTCGTTAAGCAACTATTCGCTCACAACTGTTCGTTAAGCAAGTCAGAAGCTCTCAATTGTTCGTTAAGCAGCGAGAAGCTCTCCATTGTTCGTTAAGCAACCATTCGCTCACAACTGTTCGTTAAGCAAGCCAGAAGCTCTCAATTGTTCGTTAAGCAGCGAGAAGCTCTCCATTGTTCGTTAAGCAACCATTCGCTCACAACTGTTAGTTAAGCAAGCCAGAAGCTCTCCATTGTTCGTTAAGCAGCGAGAAGCTCTCCATTGTTCGTTAAGCAACCATTCGCTCACAACTGTTCGTTAAGCAAGCCAGAAGCTCTCCATTGTTCGTTAAGCAACCATTCGCTCACAACTGTTCGTTAAGCAAGCCAGATGCTCTCCATTGTTCGTTAAGCAACCATTCGCTCACAACTGTTCGTTAAGCAAACCAGAAGCTCTCCATTGTTCGTTAAGCAAGCCAGAAGCTCTCCATTGTTCGTTAAGCAACCATTCGCTCACAACTGGTTCGTTAAGCAAGCCAGAGGCTCTCCATTGTTCGTTAAGCAACCATTCCCTCACAACTGTTCCTTAAGCAAGCCAGAGGCTCACCATTGTTCGTTAAGCAACTATTCGCTCACAACTGTTCGTTAAGCAAACCAGAAGCTCTCCATTGTTCGTTAAGCAAGCAAGAGGCTCTCCATTGTTCGTTAAGCAACCATTCCCTCACAACTGTTCGTTAAGCAAGCCAGAAGCTCTCCATTGTTCGTTAAGCAACCATTCGCTCACAACTGTTCGTTAAGCAAGCCAGAGGATCTCCATTGTTCGTTAAGCAACCATTCGCTCACAACTGTTCGTTAAGCAAGCCAGAGGCTCACCATTGTTCGTTAAGCAACCATTCGCTCACAACTGTTCGTTAAGCAAGCCAGAAGCTCTCCATTGTTCGTTAAGCAGCGAGAAGCTCTCCATTGTTCGTTAAGCAACCATTCGCTCACAACTGTTCCTTAAGCAAGCCAGAGGCTCACCATTGTTCGTTAAGCAACCATTCGCTCACAACTGTTCGTTAAGCAAACCAGAAGCTCTCCATTGTTCGTTAAGCAAGCCAGAGGCTCTCCATTGTTCGTTAAGTAACCATTCCCTCACAACTGTTCGTTATGCAAGCCAGAAGCTCTCCATTGTTCGTTAAGCAACCATTCGCTCACAACTGTTCGTTAAGCAAGACAGAGGCTCTCCATTGTTCGTTAAGCAACCATTCGCTCACAACTGTTCCTTAAGCAAGCCAGAGGCTCACCATTGTTCGTTAAGCAACCATTCGCTCACAACTGTTCGTTAAGCAAGTCAGAAGCTCTCAATTGTTCGTTAAGCAGCGAGAAGCTCTCCATTGTTCGTTAAGCAACCATTCGCTCACAACTGTTCGTTAAGCAAGCCAGAAGCTCTCAATTGTTCGTTAAGCAGCGAGAAGCTCTCCATTGTTCGTTAAGCAACCATTCGCTCACAACTGTTAGTTAAGCAAGCCAGAAGCTCTCCATTGTTCGTTAAGCAGCGAGAAGCTCTCCATTGTTCGTTAAGCAACCATTCGCTCACAACTGTTCGTTAAGCAAGCCAGAAGCTCTCCATTGTTCGTTAAGCAACCATTCGCTCACAACTGTTCGTTAAGCAAGCCAGATGCTCTCCATTGTTCGTTAAGCAACCATTCGCTCACAACTGTTCGTTAAGCAAACCAGAAGCTCTCCATTGTTCGTTAAGCAAGCCAGAAGCTCTCCATTGTTCGTTAAGCAACCATTCGCTCACAACTGGTTCGTTAAGCAAGCCAGAGGCTCTCCATTGTTCGTTAAGCAACCATTCCCTCACAACTGTTCCTTAAGCAAGCCAGAGGCTCACCATTGTTCGTTAAGCAACTATTCGCTCACAACTGTTCGTTAAGCAAACCAGAAGCTCTCCATTGTTCGTTAAGCAAGCAAGAGGCTCTCCATTGTTCGTTAAGCAACCATTCGCTCACAACTGTTCGTTAAGCAAGACAGAGGCTCACCATTGTTCGTTAAGCAACCATT
Organism: Pristionchus mayeri; assembly: GCA_036245805.1. Lineage (NCBI taxonomy): Eukaryota > Metazoa > Nematoda > Chromadorea > Rhabditida > Neodiplogasteridae > Pristionchus > Pristionchus mayeri. Next base: position 14,395,989 of record BTRK01000001.1, on the reverse strand, counting down.
CGCTCACAACTGTTCCTTAAGCAAGCCAGAGGCTCTCCATTGTTCGTTAAGCAACCATTCGCTCACAACTGTTCGTTAAGCAAGCCAGAGGCTCTCCATTGTTCGTTAAGCAACCATTCCCTCACAACTGTTCCTTAAGCAAGCCAGAGGCTCACCATTGTTCGTTAAGCAACTATTCGCTCACAACTGTTCGTTAAGCAAGTCAGAAGCTCTCAATTGTTCGTTAAGCAGCGAGAAGCTCTCCATTGTTCGTTAAGCAACCATTCGCTCACAACTGTTCGTTAAGCAAGCCAGAAGCTCTCAATTGTTCGTTAAGCAGCGAGAAGCTCTCCATTGTTCGTTAAGCAACCATTCGCTCACAACTGTTAGTTAAGCAAGCCAGAAGCTCTCCATTGTTCGTTAAGCAGCGAGAAGCTCTCCATTGTTCGTTAAGCAACCATTCGCTCACAACTGTTCGTTAAGCAAGCCAGAAGCTCTCCATTGTTCGTTAAGCAACCATTCGCTCACAACTGTTCGTTAAGCAAGCCAGATGCTCTCCATTGTTCGTTAAGCAACCATTCGCTCACAACTGTTCGTTAAGCAAACCAGAAGCTCTCCATTGTTCGTTAAGCAAGCCAGAAGCTCTCCATTGTTCGTTAAGCAACCATTCGCTCACAACTGGTTCGTTAAGCAAGCCAGAGGCTCTCCATTGTTCGTTAAGCAACCATTCCCTCACAACTGTTCCTTAAGCAAGCCAGAGGCTCACCATTGTTCGTTAAGCAACTATTCGCTCACAACTGTTCGTTAAGCAAACCAGAAGCTCTCCATTGTTCGTTAAGCAAGCAAGAGGCTCTCCATTGTTCGTTAAGCAACCATTCCCTCACAACTGTTCGTTAAGCAAGCCAGAAGCTCTCCATTGTTCGTTAAGCAACCATTCGCTCACAACTGTTCGTTAAGCAAGCCAGAGGATCTCCATTGTTCGTTAAGCAACCATTCGCTCACAACTGTTCGTTAAGCAAGCCAGAGGCTCACCATTGTTCGTTAAGCAACCATTCGCTCACAACTGTTCGTTAAGCAAGCCAGAAGCTCTCCATTGTTCGTTAAGCAGCGAGAAGCTCTCCATTGTTCGTTAAGCAACCATTCGCTCACAACTGTTCCTTAAGCAAGCCAGAGGCTCACCATTGTTCGTTAAGCAACCATTCGCTCACAACTGTTCGTTAAGCAAACCAGAAGCTCTCCATTGTTCGTTAAGCAAGCCAGAGGCTCTCCATTGTTCGTTAAGTAACCATTCCCTCACAACTGTTCGTTATGCAAGCCAGAAGCTCTCCATTGTTCGTTAAGCAACCATTCGCTCACAACTGTTCGTTAAGCAAGACAGAGGCTCTCCATTGTTCGTTAAGCAACCATTCGCTCACAACTGTTCCTTAAGCAAGCCAGAGGCTCACCATTGTTCGTTAAGCAACCATTCGCTCACAACTGTTCGTTAAGCAAGTCAGAAGCTCTCAATTGTTCGTTAAGCAGCGAGAAGCTCTCCATTGTTCGTTAAGCAACCATTCGCTCACAACTGTTCGTTAAGCAAGCCAGAAGCTCTCCATTGTTCGTTAAGCAACCATTCGCTCACAACTGTTCGTTAAGCAAGACAGAGGCTCTCCATTGTTCGTTAAGAAACCATTCGCTCACAACTGTTCGTTAAGCAAGCCAGAGGCTCACCATTGTTCGTTAAGCAGCCATTCGCTCACAACTGTTCGTTAAGCAAGCCAGAAGCTCTCCATTGTTCGTTAAGCAGCGAGAAGCTCTCCATTGTTTGTTAAGCAACCATTCGCTCACAACTGTTCGTTAAGCAAACCAGAAGCTCTCCATTGTTCGTTAAGCAAGCCAGAGGCTCTCCATTGTTCGTTAAGTAACCATTCCCTCACAACTGTTCGTTAAGCAAGCCAGAAGCTCTCCATTGTTCGTTAAGCAACCATTCGCTCACAACTGTTCGTTAAGCAAGACAGAGGCTCTCCATTGTTCGTTAAGAAACCATTCGCTCACAACTGTTCCTTAAGCAAGCCAGAGGCTCACCATTGTTCGTTAAGCAACCATTCGCTCACAACTGTTCGTTAAGCAAGTCAGAAGCTCTCAATTGTTCGTTAAGCAGCGAGAAGCTCTCCATTGTTCGTTAAGCAACCATTCGCTCACAACTGTTCGTTAAGCAAGCCAGAAGCTCTCAATTGTTCGTTAAGCAGCGAGAAGCTCTCCATTGTTCGTTAAGCAACCATTCGCTCACAACTGTTAGTTAAGCAAGCCAGAAGCTCTCCATTGTTCGTTAAGCAGCGAGAAGCTCTCCATTGTTCGTTAAGCAACCATTCGCTCACAACTGTTCGTTAAGCAAGCCAGAGGCTCTCCATTGTTCGTTAAGCAACCATTCGCTCACAACTGTTCGTTAAGCAAACCAGAAGCTCTCCATTGTTCGTTAAGCAAGCCAGAAGCTCTCCATTGTTCGTTAAGCAACCATTCGCTCACAACTGGTTCGTTAAGCAAGCCAGAGGCTCTCCATTGTTCGTTAAGCAACCATTCCCTCACAACTGTTCCTTAAGCAAGCCAGAGGCTCACCATTGTTCGTTAAGCAACTATTCGCTCACAACTGTTCGTTAAGCAAACCAGAAGCTCTCCATTGTTCGTTAAGCAAGCAAGAGGCTCTCCATTGTTCGTTAAGCAACCATTCCCTCACAACTGTTCGTTAAGCAAGCCAGAAGCTCTCCATTGTTCGTTAAGCAACCATTCGCTCACAACTGTTCGTTAAGCAAGCCAGAGGATCTCCATTGTTCGTTAAGCAACCATTCGCTCACAACTGTTCGTTAAGCAAGCCAGAGGCTCACCATTGTTCGTTAAGCAACCATTCGCTCACAACTGTTCGTTAAGCAAGCCAGAAGCTCTCCATTGTTCGTTAAGCAGCGAGAAGCTCTCCATTGTTCGTTAAGCAACCATTCGCTCACAACTGTTCCTTAAGCAAGCCAGAGGCTCACCATTGTTCGTTAAGCAACCATTCGCTCACAACTGTTCGTTAAGCAAACCAGAAGCTCTCCATTGTTCGTTAAGCAAGCCAGAGGCTCTCCATTGTTCGTTAAGTAACCATTCCCTCACAACTGTTCGTTATGCAAGCCAGAAGCTCTCCATTGTTCGTTAAGCAACCATTCGCTCACAACTGTTCGTTAAGCAAGACAGAGGCTCTCCATTGTTCGTTAAGCAACCATTCGCTCACAACTGTTCCTTAAGCAAGCCAGAGGCTCACCATTGTTCGTTAAGCAACCATTCGCTCACAACTGTTCGTTAAGCAAGTCAGAAGCTCTCAATTGTTCGTTAAGCAGCGAGAAGCTCTCCATTGTTCGTTAAGCAACCATTCGCTCACAACTGTTCGTTAAGCAAGCCAGAAGCTCTCCATTGTTCGTTAAGCAACCATTCGCTCACAACTGTTCGTTAAGCAAGACAGAGGCTCTCCATTGTTCGTTAAGAAACCATTCGCTCACAACTGTTCGTTAAGCAAGCCAGAGGCTCACCATTGTTCGTTAAGCAACCATTCGCTCACAACTGTTCGTTAAGCAAGCCAGAAGCTCTCCATTGTTCGTTAAGCAGCGAGAAGCTCTCCATTGTTTGTTAAGCAACCATTCGCTCACAACTGTTCGTTAAGCAAACCAGAAGCTCTCCATTGTTCGTTAAGCAAGCCAGAGGCTCTCCATTGTTCGTTAAGTAACCATTCCCTCACAACTGTTCGTTAAGCAAGCCAGAAGCTCTCCATTGTTCGTTAAGCAACCATTCGCTCACAACTGTTCGTTAAGCAAGACAGAGGCTCTCCATTGTTCGTTAAGAAACCATTCGCTCACAACTGTTCCTTAAGCAAGCCAGAGGCTCACCATTGTTCGTTAAGCAACCATTCGCTCACAACTGTTCGTTAAGCAAGTCAGAAGCTCTCAATTGTTCGTTAAGCAGCGAGAAGCTCTCCATTGTTCGTTAAGCAACCATTCGCTCACAACTGTTCGTTAAGCAAGCCAGAAGCTCTCAATTGTTCGTTAAGCAGCGAGAAGCTCTCCATTGTTCGTTAAGCAACCATTCGCTCACAACTGTTAGTTAAGCAAGCCAGAAGCTCTCCATTGTTCGTTAAAAAACCATTCGCTCACAACTGTTCGTTAAGCAAGTCAGAAGCTCTCAATTGTTCGTTAAGCAGCGAGAAGCTCTCCATTGTTCGTTAAGCAACCATTCGCTCACAACTGTTCGTTAAGCAAGCCAGAAGCTCTCCATTGTTCGTTAAGCAACCATTCGCTCACAACTGTTCGTTAAGCAAGACAGAGGCTCTCCATTGTTCGTTAAGAAACCATTCGCTCACAACTGTTCGTTAAGCAAGCCAGAGGCTCACCATTGTTCGTTAAGCAACCATTCGCTCACAACTGTTCGTTAAGCAAGCCAGAAGCTCTCCATTGTTCGTTAAGCAGCGAGAAGCTCTCCATTGTTTGTTAAGCAACCATTCGCTCACAACTGTTCGTTAAGCAAACCAGAAGCTCTCCATTGTTCGTTAAGCAAGCCAGAGGCTCTCCATTGTTCGTTAAGTAACCATTCCCTCACAACTGTTCGTTAAGCAAGCCAGAAGCTCTCCATTGTTCGTTAAGCAACCATTCGCTCACAACTGTTCGTTAAGCAAGACAGAGGCTCTCCATTGTTCGTTAAGAAACCATTCGCTCACAACTGTTCCTTAAGCAAGCCAGAGGCTCACCATTGTTCGTTAAGCAACCATTCGCTCACAACTGTTCGTTAAGCAAGTCAGAAGCTCTCAATTGTTCGTTAAGCAGCGAGAAGCTCTCCATTGTTCGTTAAGCAACCATTCGCTCACAACTGTTCGTTAAGCAAGCCAGAAGCTCTCAATTGTTCGTTAAGCAGCGAGAAGCTCTCCATTGTTCGTTAAGCAACCATTCGCTCACAACTGTTAGTTAAGCAAGCCAGAAGCTCTCCATTGTTCGTTAAAAAACCATTCGCTCACAACTGTTCGTTAAGCAAGCCAGAGGCTCTCCATTGTTCGTTAAGCAACCATTCGCTCACAACTGTTCGTTAAGCAAACCAGAAGCTCTCCATTGTTCGTTAAGCAAGCCAGAAGCTCTCCATTGTTCGTTAAGCAACCATTCGCTCACAACTGGTTCGTTAAGCAAGCCAGAGGCTCTCCATTGTTCGTTAAGCAACCATTCCCTCACAACTGTTCCTTAAGCAAGCCAGAGGCTCACCATTGTTCGTTAAGCAACCATTCGCTCACAACTGTTCGTTAAGCAAGCCAGAAGCTCTCCATTGTTCGTTAAGCAGCGAGAAGCTCTCCATTGTTTGTTAAGCAACCATTCGCTCACAACTGTTCGTTAAGCAAACCAGAAGCTCTCCATTGTTCGTTAAGCAAGCCAGAGGCTCTCCATTGTTCGTTAAGTAACCATTCCCTCACAACTGTTCGTTAAGCAAGCCAGAAGCTCTCCATTGTTCGTTAAGCAACCATTCGCTCACAACTGTTCGTTAAGCAAGACAGAGGCTCTCCATTGTTCGTTAAGAAACCATTCGCTCACAACTGTTCCTTAAGCAAGCCAGAGGCTCACCATTGTTCGTTAAGCAACCATTCGCTCACAACTGTTCGTTAAGCAAGTCAGAAGCTCTCAATTGTTCGTTAAGCAGCGAGAAGCTCTCCATTGTTCGTTAAGCAACCATTCGCTCACAACTGTTCGTTAAGCAAGCCAGAAGCTCTCAATTGTTCGTTAAGCAGCGAGAAGCTCTCCATTGTTCGTTAAGCAACCATTCGCTCACAACTGTTAGTTAAGCAAGCCAGAAGCTCTCCATTGTTCGTTAAAAAACCATTCGCTCACAACTGTTCGTTAAGCAAGCCAGAGGCTCTCCATTGTTCGTTAAGCAACCATTCGCTCACAACTGTTCGTTAAGCAAACCAGAAGCTCTCCATTGTTCGTTAAGCAAGCCAGAAGCTCTCCATTGTTCGTTAAGCAACCATTCGCTCACAACTGGTTCGTTAAGCAAGCCAGAGGCTCTCCATTGTTCGTTAAGCAACCATTCCCTCACAACTGTTCCTTAAGCAAGCCAGAGGCTCACCATTGTTCGTTAAGCAACCATTCGCTCACAACTGTTCGTTAAGCAAGCCAGAAGCTCTCCATTGTTCGTTAAGCAGCGAGAAGCTCTCCATTGTTTGTTAAGCAACCATTCGCTCACAACTGTTCGTTAAGCAAACCAGAAGCTCTCCATTGTTCGTTAAGCAAGCCAGAGGCTCTCCATTGTTCGTTAAGTAACCATTCCCTCACAACTGTTCGTTAAGCAAGCCAGAAGCTCTCCATTGTTCGTTAAGCAACCATTCGCTCACAACTGTTCCTTAAGCAAGCCAGAGGCTCACCATTGTTCGTTAAGCAACCATTCGCTCACAACTGTTCGTTAAGCAAGTCAGAAGCTCTCAATTGTTCGTTAAGCAGCGAGAAGCTCTCCATTGTTCGTTAAGCAACCATTCGCTCACAACTGTTCGTTAAGCAAGCCAGAAGCTCTCCATTGTTCGTTAAGCAACCATTCGCTCACAACTGTTCGTTAAGCAAGACAGAGGCTCTCCATTGTTCGTTAAGAAACCATTCGCTCACAACTGTTCGTTAAGCAAGCCAGAGGCTCACCATTGTTCGTTAAGCAACCATTCGCTCACAACTGTTCGTTAAGCAAGCCAGAAGCTCTCCATTGTTCGTTAAGCAGCGAGAAGCTCTCCATTGTTTGTTAAGCAACCATTCGCTCACAACTGTTCGTTAAGCAAACCAGAAGCTCTCCATTGTTCGTTAAGCAAGCCAGAGGCTCTCCATTGTTCGTTAAGTAACCATTCCCTCACAACTGTTCGTTAAGCAAGCCAGAAGCTCTCCATTGTTCGTTAAGCAACCATTCGCTCACAACTGTTCGTTAAGCAAGACAGAGGCTCTCCATTGTTCGTTAAGAAACCATTCGCTCACAACTGTTCCTTAAGCAAGCCAGAGGCTCACCATTGTTCGTTAAGCAACCATTCGCTCACAACTGTTCGTTAAGCAAGTCAGAAGCTCTCAATTGTTCGTTAAGCAGCGAGAAGCTCTCCATTGTTCGTTAAGCAACCATTCGCTCACAACTGTTCGTTAAGCAAGCCAGAAGCTCTCAATTGTTCGTTAAGCAGCGAGAAGCTCTCGATTGTTCGTTAAGCAACCATTCGCTCACAACTGTTAGTTAAGCAAGCCAGAAGCTCTCCATTGTTCGTTAAAAAACCATTCGCTCACAACTGTTCGTTAAGCAAGCCAGAGGCTCTCCATTGTTCGTTAAGCAACCATTCGCTCACAACTGTTCGTTAAGCAAACCAGAAGCTCTCCATTGTTCGTTAAGCAAGCCAGAAGCTCTCCATTGTTCGTTAAGCAACCATTCGCTCACAACTGGTTCGTTAAGCAAGCCAGAGGCTCTCCATTGTTCGTTAAGCAACCATTCCCTCACAACTGTTCCTTAAGCAAGCCAGAGGCTCACCATTGTTCGTTAAGCAACCATTCGCTCACAACTGTTCGTTAAGCAAGCCAGAAGCTCTCCATTGTTCGTTAAGCAGCGAGAAGCTCTCCATTGTTTGTTAAGCAACCATTCGCTCACAACTGTTCGTTAAGCAAACCAGAAGCTCTCCATTGTTCGTTAAGCAAGCCAGAGGCTCTCCATTGTTCGTTAAGTAACCATTCCCTCACAACTGTTCGTTAAGCAAGCCAGAAGCTCTCCATTGTTCGTTAAGCAACCATTCGCTCACAACTGTTCGTTAAGCAAGACAGAGGCTCTCCATTGTTCGTTAAGAAACCATTCGCTCACAACTGTTCCTTAAGCAAGCCAGAGGCTCACCATTGTTCGTTAAGCAACCATTCGCTCACAACTGTTCGTTAAGCAAGTCAGAAGCTCTCAATTGTTCGTTAAGCAGCGAGAAGCTCTCCATTGTTCGTTAAGCAACCATTCGCTCACAACTGTTCGTTAAGCAAGCCAGAAGCTCTCAATTGTTCGTTAAGCAGCGAGAAGCTCTCCATTGTTCGTTAAGCAACCATTCGCTCACAACTGTTAGTTAAGCAAGCCAGAAGCTCTCCATTGTTCGTTAAAAAACCATTCGCTCACAACTGTTCCTTAAGCAAGCCAGAGGCTCACCATTGTTCGTTAAGCAACCATTCGCTCACAACTGTTCGTTAAGCAAGTCAGAAGCTCTCAATTGTTCGTTAAGCAGCGAGAAGCTCTCCATTGTTCGTTAAGCAACCATTCGCTCACAACTGTTCGTTAAGCAAGACAGAGGCTCTCCATTGTTCGTTAAGAAACCATTCGCTCACAACTGTTCCTTAAGCAAGCCAGAGGCTCACCATTGTTCGTTAAGCAACCATTCGCTCACAACTGTTCGTTAAGCAAGTCAGAAGCTCTCAATTGTTCGTTAAGCAGCGAGAAGCTCTCCATTGTTCGTTAAGCAACCATTCGCTCACAACTGTTCGTTAAGCAAGCCAGAAGCTCTCAATTGTTCGTTAAGCAGCGAGAAGCTCTCCATTGTTCGTTAAGCAACCATTCGCTCACAACTGTTAGTTAAGCAAGTCAGAAGCTCTCAATTGTTCGTTAAGCAGCGAGAAGCTCTCCATTGTTCGTTAAGCAACCATTCGCTCACAACTGTTCGTTAAGCAAGCCAGAAGCTCTCAATTGTTCGTTAAGCAGCGAGAAGCTCTCCATTGTTCGTTAAGCAACCATTCGCTCACAACTGTTCGTTAAGCAAGCCAGAAGCTCTCAATTGTTCGTTAAGCAGCGAGAAGCTCTCCATTGTTCGTTAAGCAACCATTCGCTCACAACTGTTAGTTAAGCAAGCCAGAAGCTCTCCATTGTTCGTTAAAAAACCATTCGCTCACAACTGTTCGTTAAGCAAGCCAGAGGCTCTCCATTGTTCGTTAAGCAACCATTCGCTCACAACTGTTCGTTAAGCAAACCAGAAGCTCTCCATTGTTCGTTAAGCAAGCCAGAAGCTCTCCATTGTTCGTTAAGCAACCATTCGCTCACAACTGGTTCGTTAAGCAAGCCAGAGGCTCTCCATTGTTCGTTAAGCAACCATTCCCTCACAACTGTTCCTTAAGCAAGCCAGAGGCTCACCATTGTTCGTTAAGCAACCATTCGCTCACAACTGTTCGTTAAGCAAGCCAGAAGCTCTCCATTGTTCGTTAAGCAGCGAGAAGCTCTCCATTGTTTGTTAAGCAACCATTCGCTCACAACTGTTCGTTAAGCAAACCAGAAGCTCTCCATTGTTCGTTAAGCAAGCCAGAGGCTCTCCATTGTTCGTTAAGTAACCATTCCCTCACAACTGTTCGTTAAGCAAGCCAGAAGCTCTCCATTGTTCGTTAAGCAACCATTCGCTCACAACTGTTCGTTAAGCAAGACAGAGGCTCTCCATTGTTCGTTAAGAAACCATTCGCTCACAACTGTTCCTTAAGCAAGCCAGAGGCTCACCATTGTTCGTTAAGCAACCATTCGCTCACAACTGTTCGTTAAGCAAGTCAGAAGCTCTCAATTGTTCGTTAAGCAGCGAGAAGCTCTCCATTGTTCGTTAAGCAACCATTCGCTCACAACTGTTCGTTAAGCAAGCCAGAAGCTCTCAATTGTTCGTTAAGCAGCGAGAAGCTCTCCATTGTTCGTTAAGCAACCATTCGCTCACAACTGTTAGTTAAGCAAGCCAGAAGCTCTCCATTGTTCGTTAAAAAACCATTCGCTCACAAGTGTTCGTTAAGCAAGCCAGAGGCTCTCCATTGTTCGTTAAGCAACCATTCGCTCACAACTGTTCGTTAAGCAAACCAGAAGCTCTCCATTGTTCGTTAAGCAAGCCAGAAGCTCTCCATTGTTCGTTAAGCAACCATTCGCTCACAACTGGTTCGTTAAGCAAGCCAGAGGCTCTCCATTGTTCGTTAAGCAACCATTCCCTCACAACTGTTCCTTAAGCAAGCCAGAGGCTCACCATTGTTCGTTAAGCAACCATTCGCTCACAACTGTTCGTTAAGCAAGCCAGAAGCTCTCCATTGTTCGTTAAGCAGCGAGAAGCTCTCCATTGTTTGTTAAGCAACCATTCGCTCACAACTGTTCGTTAAGCAAACCAGAAGCTCTCCATTGTTCGTTAAGCAAGCCAGAGGCTCTCCATTGTTCGTTAAGTAACCATTCCCTCACAACTGTTCGTTAAGCAAGCCAGAAGCTCTCCATTGTTCGTTAAGCAACCATTCGCTCACAACTGTTCGTTAAGCAAGACAGAGGCTCTCCATTGTTCGTTAAGAAACCATTCGCTCACAACTGTTCCTTAAGCAAGCCAGAGGCTCACCATTGTTCGTTAAGCAACCATTCGCTCACAACTGTTCGTTAAGCAAGTCAGAAGCTCTCAATTGTTCGTTAAGCAGCGAGAAGCTCTCCATTGTTCGTTAAGCAACCATTCGCTCACAACTGTTCGTTAAGCAAGCCAGAAGCTCTCAATTGTTCGTTAAGCAGCGAGAAGCTCTCCATTGTTCGTTAAGCAACCATTCGCTCACAACTGTTAGTTAAGCAAGCCAGAAGCTCTCCATTGTTCGTTAAGCAACCATTCGCTCACAACTGTTCGTTAAGCAAGCCAGAGGCTCTCCATTGTTCGTTAAGCAACCATTCGCTCACAACTGTTCGTTAAGCAAACCAGAAGCTCTCCATTGTTCGTTAAGCAAGCCAGAAGCTCTCCATTGTTCGTTAAGCAACCATTCGCTCACAACTGGTTCGTTAAGCAAGCCAGAGGCTCTCCATTGTTCGTTAAGCAACCATTCCCTCACAACTGTTCCTTAAGCAAGCCAGAGGCTCACCATTGTTCGTTAAGCAACCATTCGCTCACAACTGTTCGTTAAGCAAGCCAGAAGCTCTCCATTGTTCGTTAAGCAGCGAGAAGCTCTCCATTGTTTGTTAAGCAACCATTCGCTCACAACTGTTCGTTAAGCAAACCAGAAGCTCTCCATTGTTCGTTAAGCAAGCCAGAGGCTCTCCATTGTTCGTTAAGTAACCATTCCCTCACAACTGTTCGTTAAGCAAGCCAGAAGCTCTCCATTGTTCGTTAAGCAACCATTCGCTCACAACTGTTCGTTAAGCAAGACAGAGGCTCTCCATTGTTCGTTAAGAAACCATTCGCTCACAACTGTTCGTTAAGCAAGTCAGAAGCTCTCCATTGTTCGTTAAGCAACCATTCGCTCACAACTGTTCGTTAAGCAAGACAGAGGCTCACCATTGTTCGTTAAGCAACCATTCGCTCACAACTGTTCGTTAAGCAAGTCAGAAGCTCTCAATTGTTCGTTAAGCAGCGAGAAGCTCTCCATTGTTCGTTAAGCAACCATTCGCTCACAACTGTTCGTTAAGCAAGCCAGAAGCTCTCAATTGTTCGTTAAGCAGCGAGAAGCTCTCCATTGTTCGTTAAGCAACCATTCGCTCACAACTGTTCGTTAAGCAAACCAGAAGCTCTCCATTGTTCGTTAAGCAAGCCAGAAGCTCTCCATTGTTCGTTAAGCAACCATTCGCTCACAACTGGTTCGTTAAGCAAGCCAGAGGCTCTCCATTGTTCGTTAAGCAACCATTCCCTCACAACTGTTCCTTAAGCAAGCCAGAGGCTCACCATTGTTCGTTAAGCAACCATTCGCTCACAACTGTTCGTTAAGCAAACCAGAAGCTCTCCATTGTTCGTTAAGCAAGCCAGAGGCTCTCCATTGTTCGTTAAGCAACCATTCCCTCACAACTGTTCGTTAAGCAAGCCAGAAGCTCTCCATTGTTCGTTAAGCAGCGAGAAGCTCTCCATTGTTTGTTAAGCAACCATTCGCTCACAACTGTTCGTTAAGCAAACCAGAAGCTCTCCATTGTTCGTTAAGTAACCATTCCCTCACAACTGTTCGTTAAGCAAGCCAGAAGCTCTCCATTGTTCGTTAAGCAACCATTCGCTCACAACTGTTCGTTAAGCAAGACAGAGGCTCTCCATTGTTCGTTAAGAAACCATTCGCTCACAATTGTTCCTTAAGCAAGCCAGAGGCTCACCATTGTTCGTTAAGCAACCATTCGCTCACAACTGTTCGTTAAGCAAGTCAGAAGCTCTCCATTGTTCGTTAAGCAACCATTCGCTCACAACTGTTCGTTAAGCAAGACAGAGGCTCACCATTGTTCGTTAAGCAACCATTCGCTCACAACTGTTCGTTAAGCAAGTCAGAAGCTCTCAATTGTTCGTTAAGCAGCGAGAAGCTCTCCATTGTTCGTTAAGCAACCATTCGCTCACAACTGTTCGTTAAGCAAGCCAGAAGCTCTCAATTGTTCGTTAAGCAGCGAGAAGCTCTCCATTGTTCGTTAAGCAACCATTCGCTCACAACTGTTCGTTAAGCAAACCAGAAGCTCTCCATTGTTCGTTAAGCAAGCCAGAAGCTCTCCATTGTTCGTTAAGCAACCATTCGCTCACAACTGGTTCGTTAAGCAAGCCAGAGGCTCTCCATTGTTCGTTAAGCAACCATTCCCTCACAACTGTTCCTTAAGCAAGCCAGAGGCTCACCATTGTTCGTTAAGCAACCATTCGCTCACAACTGTTCGTTAAGCAAACCAGAAGCTCTCCATTGTTCGTTAAGCAAGCCAGAGGCTCTCCATTGTTCGTTAAGCAACCATTCCCTCACAACTGTTCGTTAAGCAAGCCAGAAGCTCTCCATTGTTCGTTAAGCAGCGAGAAGCTCTCCATTGTTTGTTAAGCAACCATTCGCTCACAACTGTTCGTTAAGCAAACCAGAAGCTCTCCATTGTTCGTTAAGTAACCATTCCCTCACAACTGTTCGTTAAGCAAGCCAGAAGCTCTCCATTGTTCGTTAAGCAACCATTCGCTCACAACTGTTCGTTAAGCAAGACAGAGGCTCTCCATTGTTCGTTAAGAAACCATTCGCTCACAATTGTTCCTTAAGCAAGCCAGAGGCTCACCATTGTTCGTTAAGCAACCATTCGCTCACAACTGTTCGTTAAGCAAGTCAGAAGCTCTCAATTGTTCGTTAAGCAGCGAGAAGCTCTCCATTGTTCGTTAAGCAACCATTCCCTCACAACTGTTCGTTAAGCAAGCCAGAAGCTCTCCATTGTTCGTTAAGCAACCATTCGCTCACAACTGTTCGTTAAGCAAGCCAGAAGCTCTCAATTGTTCGTTAAGCAGCGAGAAGCTCTCCATTGTTCGTTAAGCAACCATTCGCTCACAACTGTTCGTTAAGCAAACCAGAAGCTCTCCATTGTTCGTTAAGCAAGCCAGAAGCTCTCCATTGTTCGTTAAGCAACCATTCGCTCACAACTGGTTCGTTAAGCAAGCCAGAGGCTCTCCATTGTTCGTTAAGCAACCATTCCCTCACAACTGTTCCTTAAGCAAGCCAGAGGCTCACCATTGTTCGTTAAGCAACCATTCGCTCACAACTGTTCGTTAAGCAAACCAGAAGCTCTCCATTGTTCGTTAAGCAAGCCAGAGGCTCTCCATTGTTCGTTAAGCAACCATTCCCTCACAACTGTTCGTTAAGCAAGCCAGAAGCTCTCCATTGTTCGTTAAGCAGCGAGAAGCTCTCCATTGTTTGTTAAGCAACCATTCGCTCACAACTGTTCGTTAAGCAAACCAGAAGCTCTCCATTGTTCGTTAAGTAACCATTCCCTCACAACTGTTCGTTAAGCAAGCCAGAAGCTCTCCATTGTTCGTTAAGCAACCATTCGCTCACAACTGTTCGTTAAGCAAGACAGAGGCTCTCCATTGTTCGTTAAGAAACCATTCGCTCACAATTGTTCCTTAAGCAAGCCAGAGGCTCACCATTGTTCGTTAAGCAACCATTCGCTCACAACTGTTCGTTAAGCAAGTCAGAAGCTCTCAATTGTTCGTTAAGCAGCGAGAAGCTCTCCATTGTTCGTTAAGCAACCATTCCCTCACAACTGTTCGTTAAGCAAGCCAGAAGCTCTCCATTGTTCGTTAAGCAACCATTCGCTCACAACTGTTCGTTAAGCAAGACAGAGGCTCTCCATTGTTCGTTAAGAAACCATTCGCTCACAATTGTTCCTTAAGCAAGCCAGAGGCTCACCATTGTTCGTTAAGCAACCATTCGCTCACAACTGTTCGTTAAGCAAGTCAGAAGCTCTCAATTGTTCGTTAAGCAGCGAGAAGCTCTCCATTGTTCGTTAAGCAACCATTCGCTCACAACTGTTCGTTAAGCAAGCCAGAAGCTCTCAATTGTTCGTTAAGCAGCGAGAAGCTCTCCATTGTTCGTTAAGCAACCATTCGCTCACAACTGTTAGTTAAGCAAGCCAGAAGCTCTCCATTGTTCGTTAAGCAACCATTCGCTCACAACTGTTCGTTAAGCAAGCCAGAGGCTCTCCATTGTTCGTTAAGCAACCATTCGCTCACAACTGTTCGTTAAGCAAACCAGAAGCTCTCCATTGTTCGTTAAGCAAGCCAGAAGCTCTCCATTGTTCGTTAAGCAACCATTCGCTCACAACTGGTTCGTTAAGCAAGCCAGAGGCTCTCCATTGTTCGTTAAGCAACCATTCCCTCACAACTGTTCCTTAAGCAAGCCAGATGCTCACCATTGTTCGTTAAGCAACCATTCGCTCACAACTGTTCGTTAAGCAAGCCAGAAGCTCTCCATTGTTCGTTAAGCAACCATTCGCTCACAACTGTTCGTTAAGCAAGACAGAGGCTCTCCATTGTTCGTTAAGAAACCATTCGCTCACAATTGTTCCTTAAGCAAGCCAGAGGCTCACCATTGTTCGTTAAGCAACCATTCGCTCACAACTGTTCGTTAAGCAAGTCAGAAGCTCTCAATTGTTCGTTAAGCAGCGAGAAGCTCTCCATTGTTCGTTAAGCAACCATTCCCTCACAACTGTTCGTTAAGCAAGCCAGAAGCTCTCCATTGTTCGTTAAGCAACCATTCGCTCACAACTGTTCGTTAAGCAAGACAGAGGCTCTCCATTGTTCGTTAAGAAACCATTCGCTCACAATTGTTCCTTAAGCAAGCCAGAGGCTCACCATTGTTCGTTAAGCAACCATTCGCTCACAACTGTTCGTTAAGCAAGTCAGAAGCTCTCAATTGTTCGTTAAGCAGCGAGAAGCTCTCCATTGTTCGTTAAGCAACCATTCGCTCACAACTGTTCGTTAAGCAAGCCAGAAGCTCTCAATTGTTCGTTAAGCAGCGAGAAGCTCTCCATTGTTCGTTAAGCAACCATTCGCTCACAACTGTTAGTTAAGCAAGCCAGAAGCTCTCCATTGTTCGTTAAGCAACCATTCGCTCACAACTGTTCGTTAAGCAAGCCAGAGGCTCTCCATTGTTCGTTAAGCAACCATTCGCTCACAACTGTTAGTTAAGCAAGCCAGAAGCTCTCCATTGTTCGTTAAGCAACCATTCGCTCACAACTGTTCGTTAAGCAAACCAGAAGCTCTCCATTGTTCGTTAAGCAAGCCAGAAGCTCTCCATTGTTCGTTAAGCAACCATTCGCTCACAACTGTTAGTTAAGCAAGCCAGAAGCTCTCCATTGTTCGTTAAGCAACCATTCGCTCACAACTGTTCGTTAAGCAAACCAGAAGCTCTCCATTGTTCGTTAAGCAAGCCAGAAGCTCTCCATTGTTCGTTAAGCAACCATTCGCTCACAACTGGTTCGTTAAGCAAGCCAGAGGCTCTCCATTGTTCGTTAAGCAACCATTCCCTCACAACTGTTCCTTAAGCAAGCCAGATGCTCACCATTGTTCGTTAAGCAACCATTCGCTCACAACTGTTCGTTAAACAAACCAGAAGCTCTCCATTGTTCGTTAAGCAAGCCAGAGGCTCTCCATTGTTCGTTAAGCAACCATTCCCTCACAACTGTTCGTTAAGCAAGCCAGAAGCTCTCCATTGTTCGTTAAGCAGCGAGAAGCTCTCCATTGTTTGTTAAGCAACCATTCGCTCACAACTGTTCGTTAGGCAAACCAGAAGCTCTCCATTGTTCGTTAAGCAAGCCAGAGGCTCTCCATTGTTCGTTAAGTAACCATTCCCTCACAACTGTTCGTTAAGCAAGCCAGAAGCTCTCCATTGTTCGTTAAGCAACCATTCGCTCACAACTGTTCGTTAAGCAAGACAGAGGCTCTCCATTGTTCGTTAAGAAACCATTCGCTCACAATTGTTCCTTAAGCAAGCCAGAGGCTCACCATTGTTCGTTAAGCAACCATTCGCTCACAACTGTTCGTTAAGCAAGTCAGAAGCTCTCAATTGTTCGTTAAGCAGCGAGAAGCTCTCCATTGTTCGTTAAGCAACCATTCGCTCACAACTGTTCGTTAAGCAAGCCAGAAGCTCTCAATTGTTCGTTAAGCAGCGAGAAGCTCTCCATTGTTCGTTAAGCAACCATTCGCTCACAACTGTTAGTTAAGCAAGCCAGAAGCTCTCCATTGTTCGTTAAGCAACCATTCGCTCACAACTGTTCGTTAAGCAAGCCAGAGGCTCTCCATTGTTCGTTAAGCAACCATTCGCTCACAACTGTTCGTTAAGCAAACCAGAAGCTCTCCATTGTTCGTTAAGCAAGCCAGAAGCTCTCCATTGTTCGTTAAGCAACCATTCGCTCACAACTGGTTCGTTAAGCAAGCCAGAGGCTCTCCATTGTTCGTTAAGCAACCATTCCCTCACAACTGTTCCTTAAGCAAGCCAGATGCTCACCATTGTTCGTTAAGCAACCATTCGCTCACAACTGTTCGTTAAACAAACCAGAAGCTCTCCATTGTTCGTTAAGCAAGCCAGAGGCTCTCCATTGTTCGTTAAGCAACCATTCCCTCACAACTGTTCGTTAAGCAAGCCAGAAGCTCTCCATTGTTCGTTAAGCAGCGAGAAGCTCTCCATTGTTTGTTAAGCAACCATTCGCTCACAACTGTTCGTTAGGCAAACCAGAAGCTCTCCATTGTTCGTTAAGCAAGCCAGAGGCTCTCCATTGTTCGTTAAGTAACCATTCCCTCACAACTGTTCGTTAAGCAAGCCAGAAGCTCTCCATTGTTCGTTAAGCAACCATTCGCTCACAACTGTTCGTTAAGCAAGACAGAGGCTCTCCATTGTTCGTTAAGAAACCATTCGCTCACAACTGTTCCTTAAGCAAGCCAGAGGCTCACCATTGTTCGTTAAGCAACCATTCGCTCACAACTGTTCGTTAAGCAAGTCAGAAGCTCTCAATTGTTCGTTAAGCAGCGAGAAGCTCTCCATTGTTCGTTAAGCAACCATTCGCTCACAACTGTTCGTTAAGCAAGCCAGAAGCTCTCAATTGTTCGTTAAGCAGCGAGAAGCTCTCCATTGTTCGTTAAGCAACCATTCGCTCACAACTGTTAGTTAAGCAAGCCAGAGGCTCTCCATTGTTCGTTAAGCAACCATTCGCTCACAACTGTTCGTTAAGCAAACCAGAAGCTCTCCATTGTTCGTTAAGCAAGCCAGAAGCTCTCCATTGTTCGTTAAGCAACCATTCGCTCACAACTGGTTCGTTAAGCAAGCCAGAGGCTCTCCATTGTTCGTTAAGCAACCATTCGCTCACAACTGTTCGTTAAGCAAGTCAGAAGCTCTCAATTGTTCGTTAAGCAGCGAGAAGCTCTCCATTGTTCGTTAAGCAACCATTCGCTCACAACTGTTCGTTAAGCAAGCCAGAAGCTCTCAATTGTTCGTTAAGCAGCGAGAAGCTCTCCATTGATCGTTAAGCAACCATTCGCTCACAACTGTTAGTTAAGCAAGCCAGAAGCTCTCCATTGTTCGTTAAGCAGCGAGAAGCTCTCCATTGTTTGTTAAGCAACCATTCGCTCACAACTGTTCGTTAGGCAAACCAGAAGCTCTCCATTGTTCGTTAAGCAAGCCAGAGGCTCTCCATTGTTCGTTAAGTAACCATTCCCTCACAACTGTTCGTTAAGCAAGCCAGAAGCTCTCCATTGTTCGTTAAGCAACCATTCGCTCACAACTGTTCGTTAAGCAAGACAGAGGCTCTCCATTGTTCGTTAAGAAACCATTCGCTCACAACTGTTCCTTAAGCAAGCCAGAGGCTCACCATTGTTCGTTAAGCAACCATTCGCTCACAACTGTTCGTTAAGCAAGTCAGAAGCTCTCAATTGTTCGTTAAGCAGCGAGAAGCTCTCCATTGTTCGTTAAGCAACCATTCGCTCACAACTGTTCGTTAAGCAAGCCAGAAGCTCTCAATTGTTCGTTAAGCAGCGAGAAGCTCTCCATTGTTCGTTAAGCAACCATTCGCTCACAACTGTTAGTTAAGCAAGCCAGAAGCTCTCCATTGTTCGTTAAGCAACCATTCGCTCACAACTGTTCGTTAAGCAAACCAGAAGCTCTCCATTGTTCGTTAAGCAAGCCAGAAGCTCTCCATTGTTCGTTAAGCAACCATTCGCTCACAACTGGTTCGTTAAGCAAGCCAGAGGCTCTCCATTGTTCGTTAAGCAACCATTCGCTCACAACTGTTCGTTAAGCAAGTCAGAAGCTCTCAATTGTTCGTTAAGCAGCGAGAAGCTCTCCATTGTTCGTTAAGCAACCATTCGCTCACAACTGTTCGTTAAGCAAGCCAGAAGCTCTCAATTGTTCGTTAAGCAACCATTCGCTCACAACTGTTAGTTAAGCAAGCCAGAAGCTCTCCATTGTTCGTTAAGCAACCATTCGCTCACAACTGTTCGTTAAGCAAGCCAGAGGCTCTCCATTGTTCGTTAAGCAACCATTCGCTCACAACTGTTCGTTAAGCAAACCAGAAGCTCTCCATTGTTCGTTAAGCAAGCCAGAAGCTCTCCATTGTTCGTTAAGCAACCATTCGCTCACAACTGTTCGTTAAGCAAGCCAGAGGCTCTCCATTGTTCGTTAAGTAACCATTCCCTCACAACTGTTCGTTAAGCAAGCCAGAAGCTCTCCATTGTTCGTTAAGCAACCATTCGCTCACAACTGTTCGTTAAGCAAGACAGAAGCTCTCCATTGTTCGTTAAGCAAGCCAGAAGCTCTCCATTGTTCGTTAAGCAACCATTCGCTCACAACTGGTTCGTTAAGCAAGCCAGAGGCTCTCCATTGTTCGTTAAGCAACCATTCCCTCACAACTGTTCCTTAAGCAAGCCAGAGGCTCACCATTGTTCGTTAAGCAACCATTCGCTCACAACTGTTCGTTAAACAAACCAGAAGCTCTCCATTGTTCGTTAAGCAGCGAGAAGCTCTCCATTGTTTGTTAAGCAACCATTCGCTCACAACTGTTCGTTAAGCAAGTCAGAAGCTCTCAATTGTTCGTTAAGCAGCGAGAAGCTCTCCATTGTTCGTTAAGCAACCATTCGCTCACAACTGTTCGTTAAGCAAGCCAGAAGCTCTCAATTGTTCGTTAAGCAGCGAGAAGCTCTCCATTGTTCGTTAAGCAACCATTCGCTCACAACTGTTAGTTAAGCAAGCCAGAAGCTCTCCATTGTTCGTTAAGCAACCATTCGCTCACAACTGTTCGTTAAGCAAGCCAGAGGCTCTCCATTGTTCGTTAAGCAACCATTCGCTCACAACTGTTCGTTAAGCAAACCAGAAGCTCTCCATTGTTCGTTAAGCAAGCCAGAAGCTCTCCATTGTTCGTTAAGCAACCATTCGCTCACAACTGGTTCGTTAAGCAAGCCAGAGGCTCTCCATTGTTCGTTAAGCAACCATTCGCTCACAACTGTTCGTTAAGCAAGTCAGAAGCTCTCAATTGTTCGTTAAGCAGCGAGAAGCTCTCCATTGTTCGTTAAGCAACCATTCGCTCACAACTGTT
Source organism: Pristionchus mayeri (assembly GCA_036245805.1). Lineage (NCBI taxonomy): Eukaryota > Metazoa > Nematoda > Chromadorea > Rhabditida > Neodiplogasteridae > Pristionchus > Pristionchus mayeri. The sequence continues at coordinate 14,376,237 of BTRK01000001.1, read as the reverse complement.
AGTTAAGCAAGCCAGAAGCTCTCCATTGTTCGTTAAGCAACCATTCGCTCACAACTGTTCGTTAAGCAAGCCAGAGGCTCTCCATTGTTCGTTAAGCAACCATTCGCTCACAACTGTTCGTTAAGCAAACCAGAAGCTCTCCATTGTTCGTTAAGCAAGCCAGAAGCTCTCCATTGTTCGTTAAGCAACCATTCGCTCACAACTGTTCGTTAAGCAAGCCAGAGGCTCTCCATTGTTCGTTAAGCAGCGAGAAGCTCTCCATTGTTTGTTAAGCAACCATTCGCTCACAACTGTTCGTTAAGCAAGTCAGAAGCTCTCAATTGTTCGTTAAGCAGCGAGAAGCTCTCCATTGTTCGTTAAGCAACCATTCGCTCACAACTGTTCGTTAAGCAAGCCAGAAGCTCTCAATTGTTCGTTAAGCAGCGAGAAGCTCTCCATTGTTCGTTAAGCAACCATTCGCTCACAACTGTTAGTTAAGCAAGCCAGAAGCTCTCCATTGTTCGTTAAGCAACCATTCGCTCACAACTGTTCGTTAAGCAAGCCAGAGGCTCTCCATTGTTCGTTAAGCAACCATTCGCTCACAACTGTTCGTTAAGCAAACCAGAAGCTCTCCATTGTTCGTTAAGCAAGCCAGAAGCTCTCCATTGTTCGTTAAGCAACCATTCGCTCACAACTGGTTCGTTAAGCAAGCCAGAGGCTCTCCATTGTTCGTTAAGCAACCATTCGCTCACAACTGTTCGTTAAGCAAGTCAGAAGCTCTCAATTGTTCGTTAAGCAGCGAGAAGCTCTCCATTGTTCGTTAAGCAACCATTCGCTCACAACTGTTCGTTAAGCAAGCCAGAAGCTCTCAATTGTTCGTTAAGCAGCGAGAAGCTCTCCATTGTTCGTTAAGCAACCATTCGCTCACAACTGTTAGTTAAGCAAGCCAGAAGCTCTCCATTGTTCGTTAAGCAACCATTCGCTCACAACTGTTCGTTAAGCAAGCCAGAGGCTCTCCATTGTTCGTTAAGCAACCATTCGCTCACAACTGTTCGTTAAGCAAACCAGAAGCTCTCCATTGTTCGTTAAGCAAGCCAGAAGCTCTCCATTGTTCGTTAAGCAACCATTCGCTCACAACTGTTCGTTAAGCAAGCCAGAGGCTCTCCATTGTTCGTTAAGTAACCATTCCCTCACAACTGTTCGTTAAGCAAGACAGAGGCTCTCCATTGTTCGTTAAGAAACCATTCGCTCACAACTGTTCCTTAAGCAAGCCAGAGGCTCACCATTGTTCGTTAAGCAACCATTCGCTCACAACTGTTCGTTAAGCAAGTCAGAAGCTCTCAATTGTTCGTTAAGCAGCGAGAAGCTCTCCATTGTTCGTTAAGCAACCATTCGCTCACAACTGTTCGTTAAGCAAGCCAGAAGCTCTCAATTGTTCGTTAAGCAGCGAGAAGCTCTCCATTGTTCGTTAAGCAACCATTCGCTCACAACTGTTCGTTAAGCAAGCCAGAAGCTCTCCATTGTTCGTTAAGCAACCATTCGCTCACAACTGTTCGTTAAGCAAGCCAGAGGCTCTCCATTGTTCGTTAAGCAACCATTCGCTCACAACTGTTCGTTAAGCAAACCAGAAGTTCTCCATTGTTCGTTAAGCAAGCCAGAAGCTCTCCATTGTTCGTTAAGCAACCATTCGCTCACAACTGGTTCGTTAAGCAAGCCAGAGGCTCTCCATTGTTCGTTAAGCAACCATTCCCTCACAACTGTTCCTTAAGCAAGCCGGAGGCTCACCATTGTTCGTTAAGCAACCATTCGCTCACAACTGTTCGTTAAGCAAACCAGAAGCTCTCAATTGTTCGTTAAGCAGCGAGAAGCTCTCCATTGTTCGTTATGCAACCATTCGCTCACAACTGTTCGTTAAGCAAGCCAGAAGCTCTCAATTGTTCGTTAAGCAGCGAGAAGCTCTCCATTGTTCGTTAAGCAACCATTCGCTCACAACTGTTCGTTAAGCAAGCCAGAAGCTCTCCATTGTTCGTTAAGCAACCATTCGCTCACAACTGTTCGTTAAGCAAGCCAGAGGCTCTCCATTGTTCGTTAAGCAACCATTCGCTCACAACTGTTCGTTAAGCAAACCAGAAGCTCTCCATTGTTCGTTAAGCAAGCCAGAAGCTCTCCATTGTTCGTTAAGCAACCATTCGCTCACAACTGGTTCGTTAAGCAAGCCAGAGGCTCTCCATTGTTCGTTAAGCAACCATTCCCTCACAACTGTTCCTTAAGCAAGCCAGAGGCTCACCATTGTTCGTTAAGCAACCATTCGCTCACAACTGTTCGTTAAGCAAACCAGAAGCTCTCAATTGTTCGTTAAGCAGCGAGAAGCTCTCCATTGTTCGTTAAGCAACCATTCGCTCACAACTGTTCGTTAAGCAAGCCAGAAGCTCTCAATTGTTCGTTAAGCAGCGAGAAGCTCTCCATTGTTCGTTAAGCAACCATTCGCTCACAACTGTTCGTTAAGCAAGCCAGAAGCTCTCCATTGTTCGTTAAGCAACCATTCGCTCACAACTGTTCGTTAAGCAAGCCAGAGGCTCTCCATTGTTCGTTAAGCAACCATTCGCTCACAACTGTTCGTTAAGCAAACCAGAAGCTCTCCATTGTTCGTTAAGCAAGCCAGAAGCTCTCCATTGTTCGTTAAGAAACCATTCGCTCACAACTGTTCCTTAAGCAAGCCAGAGGCTCACCATTGTTCGTTAAGCAACCATTCGCTCACAACTGTTCGTTAAGCAAGTCAGAAGCTCTCAATTGTTCGTTAAGCAGCGAGAAGCTCTCCATTGTTCGTTAAGCAACCATTCGCTCACAACTGTTCGTTAAGCAAGCCAGAAGCTCTCAATTGTTCGTTAAGCAGCGAGAAGCTCTCCATTGTTCGTTAAGCAACCATTCGCTCACAACTGTTCGTTAAGCAAGCCAGAAGCTCTCCATTGTTCGTTAAGCAACCATTCGCTCACAACTGTTCGTTAAGCAAGCCAGAGGCTCTCCATTGTTCGTTAAGCAACCATTCGCTCACAACTGTTCGTTAAGCAAACCAGAAGTTCTCCATTGTTCGTTAAGCAAGCCAGAAGCTCTCCATTGTTCGTTAAGCAACCATTCGCTCACAACTGGTTCGTTAAGCAAGCCAGAGGCTCTCCATTGTTCGTTAAGCAACCATTCCCTCACAACTGTTCCTTAAGCAAGCCGGAGGCTCACCATTGTTCGTTAAGCAACCATTCGCTCACAACTGTTCGTTAAGCAAACCAGAAGCTCTCAATTGTTCGTTAAGCAGCGAGAAGCTCTCCATTGTTCGTTATGCAACCATTCGCTCACAACTGTTCGTTAAGCAAGCCAGAAGCTCTCAATTGTTCGTTAAGCAGCGAGAAGCTCTCCATTGTTCGTTAAGCAACCATTCGCTCACAACTGTTCGTTAAGCAAGCCAGAAGCTCTCCATTGTTCGTTAAGCAACCATTCGCTCACAACTGTTCGTTAAGCAAGCCAGAGGCTCTCCATTGTTCGTTAAGCAACCATTCGCTCACAACTGTTCGTTAAGCAAACCAGAAGCTCTCCATTGTTCGTTAAGCAAGCCAGAAGCTCTCCATTGTTCGTTAAGCAACCATTCGCTCACAACTGGTTCGTTAAGCAAGCCAGAGGCTCTCCATTGTTCGTTAAGCAACCATTCCCTCACAACTGTTCCTTAAGCAAGCCAGAGGCTCACCATTGTTCGTTAAGCAACCATTCGCTCACAACTGTTCGTTAAGCAAACCAGAAGCTCTCAATTGTTCGTTAAGCAGCGAGAAGCTCTCCATTGTTCGTTAAGCAACCATTCGCTCACAACTGTTCGTTAAGCAAGCCAGAAGCTCTCAATTGTTCGTTAAGCAGCGAGAAGCTCTCCATTGTTCGTTAAGCAACCATTCGCTCACAACTGTTCGTTAAGCAAGCCAGAAGCTCTCCATTGTTCGTTAAGCAACCATTCGCTCACAACTGTTCGTTAAGCAAGCCAGAGGCTCTCCATTGTTCGTTAAGCAACCATTCGCTCACAACTGTTCGTTAAGCAAACCAGAAGCTCTCCATTGTTCGTTAAGCAAGCCAGAAGCTCTCCATTGTTCGTTAAGCAACCATTCGCTCACAACTGGTTCGTTAAGCAAGCCAGAGGCTCTCCATTGTTCGTTAAGCAACCATTCCCTCACAACTGTTCCTTAAGCAAGCCAGAGGCTCACCATTGTTCGTTAAGCAACCATTCGCTCACAACTGTTCGTTAAGCAAACCAGAAGCTCTCCATTGTTCGTTAAGCAAGCAAGAGGCTCTCCATTGTTCGTTAAGCAACCATTCCCTCACAACTGTTCGTTAAGCAAGCCAGAAGCTCTCCATTGTTCGTTAAGCAACCATTCGCTCACAACTGTTCGTTAAGCAAGCCAGAGGATCTCCATTGTTCGTTAAGCAACCATTCGCTCACAACTGTTCGTTAAGCAAGCCAGAGGCTCACCATTGTTCGTTAAGCAACCATTCGCTCACAACTGTTCGTTAAGCAAGATAGGAAGCTCTCCATTGTTCGTTAAGCAGCGAGAAGCTCTCCATTGTTCGTTAAGCAACCATTCGCTCACAACTGTTCCTTAAGCAAGCCAGAGGCTCACCATTGTTCGTTAAGCAACCATTCGCTCACAACTGTTCGTTAAGCAAACCAGAAGCTCTCCATTGTTCGTTAAGCAAGCCAGAGGCTCTCCATTGTTCGTTAAGTAACCATTCGCTCACAACTGTTCGTTAAGCAAGCCAGAGGCTCTCCATTGTTCGTTAAGCAACCATTCGCTCACAACTGTTCGTTAAGCAAGTCAGAAGCTCTCAATTGTTCGTTAAGCAGCGAGAAGCTCTCCATTGTTCGTTAAGCAACCATTCGCTCACAACTGTTCGTTAAGCAAGCCAGAAGCTCTCAATTGTTCGTTAAGCAGCGAGAAGCTCTCCATTGTTCGTTAAGCAACCATTCGCTCACAACTGTTCGTTAAGCAAGCCAGAGGCTCTCCATTGTTCGTTAATCAACCATTCGCTCACAACTGTTCGTTAAGCAAACCAGAAGCTCTCCATTGTTCGTTAAGCAAGCCAGAAGCTCTCCATTGTTCGTTAAGCAACCATTCGCTCACAACTGTTCGTTAAGCAAGCCAGAGGCTCTCCATTGTTCGTTAAGTAACCATTCCCTCACAACTGTTCGTTAAGCAAGCCAGAAGCTCTCCATTGTTCGTTAAGCAACCATTCGCTCACAACTGTTCGTTAAGCAAGACAGAGGCTCTCCATTGTTCGTTAAGAAACCATTCGCTCACAACTGTTCGTTAAGCAAGTCAGAAGCTCTCAATTGTTCGTTAAGCAGCGAGAAGCTCTCCATTGTTCGTTAAGCAACCATTCGCTCACAACTGTTCGTTAAGCAAGCCAGAAGCTCTCAATTGTTCGTTAAGCAGCGAGAAGCTCTCCATTGTTCGTTAAGCAACCATTCGCTCACAACTGTTCGTTAAGCAAGCCAGAAGCTCTCCATTGTTCGTTAAGCAACCATTCGCTCACAACTGTTCGTTAAGCAAGCCAGAGGCTCTCCATTGTTCGTTAAGCAACCATTCGCTCACAACTGTTCGTTAAGCAAACCAGAAGTTCTCCATTGTTCGTTAAGCAAGCCAGAAGCTCTCCATTGTTCGTTAAGCAACCATTCGCTCACAACTGGTTCGTTAAGCAAGCCAGAGGCTCTCCATTGTTCGTTAAGCAACCATTCCCTCACAACTGTTCCTTAAGCAAGCCAGAGGCTCACCATTGTTCGTTAAGCAACCATTCGCTCACAACTGTTCGTTAAGCAAACCAGAAGCTCTCCATTGTTCGTTAAGCAACCATTCGCTCACAACTGTTCGTTAAGCAAACCAGAAGCTCTCCATTGTTCGTTAAGCAAGCCAGAGGCTCTCCATTGTTCGTTAAGTAACCATTCGCTCACAACTGTTCGTTAAGCAAGCCAGAGGCTCTCCATTGTTCGTTAAGCAACCATTCGCTCACAACTGTTCGTTAAGCAAGTCAGAAGCTCTCAATTGTTCGTTAAGCAGCGAGAAGCTCTCCATTGTTCGTTAAGCAACCATTCGCTCACAACTGTTCGTTAAGCAAGCCAGAAGCTCTCAATTGTTCGTTAAGCAGCGAGAAGCTCTCCATTGTTCGTTAAGCAACCATTCGCTCACAACTGTTAGTTAAGCAAGCCAGAAGCTCTCCATTGTTCGTTAAGCAACCATTCGCTCACAACTGTTCGTTAAGCAAGCCAGAGGCTCTCCATTGTTCGTTAATCAACCATTCGCTCACAACTGTTCGTTAAGCAAACCAGAAGCTCTCCATTGTTCGTTAAGCAAGCCAGAAGCTCTCCATTGTTCGTTAAGCAACCATTCGCTCACAACTGTTCGTTAAGCAAGCCAGAGGCTCTCCATTGTTCGTTAAGTAACCATTCCCTCACAACTGTTCGTTAAGCAAGCCAGAAGCTCTCCATTGTTCGTTAAGCAACCATTCGCTCACAACTGTTCGTTAAGCAAGACAGAGGCTCTCCATTGTTCGTTAAGAAACCATTCGCTCACAACTGTTCCTTAAGCAAGCCAGAGGCTCACCATTGTTCGTTAAGCAACCATTCGCTCACAACTGTTCGTTAAGCAAACCAGAAGCTCTCAATTGTTCGTTAAGCAGCGAGAAGCTCTCCATTGTTCGTTAAGCAACCATTCGCTCACAACTGTTCGTTAAGCAAGCCAGAAGCTCTCAATTGTTCGTTAAGCAGCGAGAAGCTCTCCATTGTTCGTTAAGCAACCATTCGCTCACAACTGTTCGTTAAGCAAGCCAGAAGCTCTCCATTGTTCGTTAAGCAACCATTCGCTCACAACTGTTCGTTAAGCAAGCCAGAGGCTCTCCATTGTTCGTTAAGCAACCATTCGCTCACAACTGTTCGTTAAGCAAACCAGAAGCTCTCCATTGTTCGTTAAGCAAGCCAGAAGCTCTCCATTGTTCGTTAAGCAACCATTCGCTCACAACTGGTTCGTTAAGCAAGCCAGAGGCTCTCCATTGTTCGTTAAGCAACCATTCCCTCACAACTGTTCCTTAAGCAAGCCAGAGGCTCACCATTGTTCGTTAAGCAACCATTCGCTCACAACTGTTCGTTAAGCAAACCAGAAGCTCTCCATTGTTCGTTAAGCAAGCAAGAGGCTCTCCATTGTTCGTTAAGCAACCATTCCTTCACAACTGTTCGTTAAGCAAGCCAGAAGCTCTCCATTGTTCGTTAAGCAACCATTCGCTCACAACTGTTCGTTAAGCAAGCCAGAGGATCTCCATTGTTCGTTAAGCAACCATTCGCTCACAACTGTTCGTTAAGCAAGCCAGAGGCTCACCATTGTTCGTTAAGCAACCATTCGCTCACAACTGTTCGTTAAGCAAGCCAGAAGCTCTCCATTGTTCGTTAAGCAGCGAGAAGCTCTCCATTGTTCGTTAAGCAACCATTCGCTCACAACTGTTCCTTAAGCAAGCCAGAGGCTCACCATTGTTCGTTAAGCAACCATTCGCTCACAACTGTTCGTTAAGCAAACCAGAAGCTCTCCATTGTTCGTTAAGCAAGCCAGAGGCTCTCCATTGTTCGTTAAGTAACCATTCGCTCACAACTGTTCGTTAAGCAAGCCAGAGGCTCTCCATTGTTCGTTAAGCAACCATTCGCTCACAACTGTTCGTTAAGCAAGTCAGAAGCTCTCAATTGTTCGTTAAGCAGCGAGAAGCTCTCCATTGTTCGTTAAGCAACCATTCGCTCACAACTGTTCGTTAAGCAAGCCAGAAGCTCTCAATTGTTCGTTAAGCAGCGAGAAGCTCTCCATTGTTCGTTAAGCAACCATTCGCTCACAACTGTTAGTTAAGCAAGCCAGAAGCTCTCCATTGTTCGTTAAGCAACCATTCGCTCACAACTGTTCGTTAAGCAAGCCAGAAGCTCTCCATTGTTCGTTAATCAACCATTCGCTCACAACTGTTCGTTAAGCAAACCAGAAGCTCTCCATTGTTCGTTAAGCAAGCCAGAAGCTCTCCATTGTTCGTTAAGCAACCATTCGCTCACAACTGTTCGTTAAGCAAGCCAGAGGCTCTCCATTGTTCGTTAAGTAACCATTCCCTCACAACTGTTCGTTAAGCAAGCCAGAAGCTCTCCATTGTTCGTTAAGCAACCATTCGCTCACAACTGTTCGTTAAGCAAGACAGAGGCTCTCCATTGTTCGTTAAGAAACCATTCGCTCACAACTGTTCCTTAAGCAAGCCAGAGGCTCACCATTGTTCGTTAAGCAACCATTCGCTCACAACTGTTCGTTAAGCAAGTCAGAAGCTCTCAATTGTTCGTTAAGCAGCGAGAAGCTCTCCATTGTTCGTTAAGCAACCATTCGCTCACAACTGTTCGTTAAGCAAGCCAGAAGCTCTCAATTGTTCGTTAAGCAGCGAGAAGCTCTCCATTGTTCGTTAAGCAACCATTCGCTCACAACTGTTCGTTAAGCAAGCCAGAAGCTCTCCATTGTTCGTTAAGCAACCATTCGCTCACAACTGTTCGTTAAGCAAGCCAGAAGCTCTCCATTGTTCGTTAAGCAACCATTCGCTCACAACTGTTCGTTAAGCAAGCCAGAGGATCTCCATTGTTCGTTAAGCAACCATTCGCTCACAACTGTTCGTTAAGCAAGCCAGAGGCTCACCATTGTTCGTTAAGCAACCATTCGCTCACAACTGTTCGTTAAGCAAGCCAGAAGCTCTCCATTGTTCGTTAAGCAGCGAGAAGCTCTCCATTGTTCGTTAAGCAACCATTCGCTCACAACTGTTCCTTAAGCAAGCCAGAGGCTCACCATTGTTCGTTAAGCAACCATTCGCTCACAACTGTTCGTTAAGCAAACCAGAAGCTCTCCATTGTTCGTTAAGCAAGCCAGAGGCTCTCCATTGTTCGTTAAGTAACCATTCGCTCACAACTGTTCGTTAAGCAAGCCAGAGGCTCTCCATTGTTCGTTAAGCAACCATTCGCTCACAACTGTTCGTTAAGCAAGTCAGAAGCTCTCAATTGTTCGTTAAGCAGCGAGAAGCTCTCCATTGTTCGTTAAGCAACCATTCGCTCACAACTGTTCGTTAAGCAAGCCAGAAGCTCTCAATTGTTCGTTAAGCAGCGAGAAGCTCTCCATTGTTCGTTAAGCAACCATTCGCTCACAACTGTTAGTTAAGCAAGCCAGAAGCTCTCCATTGTTCGTTAAGCAACCATTCGCTCACAACTGTTCGTTAAGCAAGCCAGAAGCTCTCCATTGTTCGTTAATCAACCATTCGCTCACAACTGTTCGTTAAGCAAACCAGAAGCTCTCCATTGTTCGTTAAGCAAGCCAGAAGCTCTCCATTGTTCGTTAAGCAACCATTCGCTCACAACTGTTCGTTAAGCAAGACAGAGGCTCTCCATTGTTCGTTAAGAAACCATTCGCTCACAACTGTTCCTTAAGCAAGCCAGAGGCTCACCATTGTTCGTTAAGCAACCATTCGCTCACAACTGTTCGTTAAGCAAGTCAGAAGCTCTCAATTGTTCGTTAAGCAGCGAGAAGCTCTCCATTGTTCGTTAAGCAACCATTCGCTCACAACTGTTCGTTAAGCAAGCCAGAAGCTCTCAATTGTTCGTTAAGCAGCGAGAAGCTCTCCATTGTTCGTTAAGCAACCATTCGCTCACAACTGTTCGTTAAGCAAGCCAGAGGCTCTCCATTGTTCGTTAAGCAACCATTCGCTCACAACTGTTCGTTAAGCAAACCAGAAGCTCTCCATTGTTCGTTAAGCAAGCCAGAAGCTCTCCATTGTTCGTTAAGCAACCATTCGCTCACAACTGGTTCGTTAAGCAAGCCAGAGGCTCTCCATTGTTCGTTAAGCAACCATTCCCTCACAACTGTTCCTTAAGCAAGCCAGAGGCTCACCATTGTTCGTTAAGCAACCATTCGCTCACAACTGTTCGTTAAGCAAACCAGAAGCTCTCAATTGTTCGTTAAGCAGCGAGAAGCTCTCCATTGTTCGTTAAGCAACCATTCGCTCACAACTGTTCGTTAAGCAAGCCAGAAGCTCTCAATTGTTCGTTAAGCAGCGAGAAGCTCTCCATTGTTCGTTAAGCAACCATTCGCTCACAACTGTTCGTTAAGCAAGCCAGAAGCTCTCCATTGTTCGTTAAGCAACCATTCGCTCACAACTGTTCGTTAAGCAAGCCAGAGGCTCTCCATTGTTCGTTAAGCAACCATTCGCTCACAACTGTTCGTTAAGCAAACCAGAAGCTCTCCATTGTTCGTTAAGCAAGCCAGAAGCTCTCCATTGTTCGTTAAGCAACCATTCGCTCACAACTGGTTCGTTAAGCAAGCCAGAGGCTCTCCATTGTTCGTTAAGCAACCATTCCCTCACAACTGTTCCTTAAGCAAGCCAGAGGATCACCATTGTTCGTTAAGCAACCATTCGCTCACAACTGTTCGTTAAGCAAACCAGAAGCTCTCCATTGTTCGTTAAGCAAGCAAGAGGCTCTCCATTGTTCGTTAAGCAACCATTCCCTCACAACTGTTCGTTAAGCAAGCCAGAAGCTCTCCATTGTTCGTTAAGCAACCATTCGCTCACAACTGTTCGTTAAGCAAGCCAGAGGATCTCCATTGTTCGTTAAGCAACCATTCGCTCACAACTGTTCGTTAAGCAAGCCAGAGGCTCACCATTGTTCGTTAAGCAACCATTCGCTCACAACTGTTCGTTAAGCAAGCCAGAAGCTCTCCATTGTTCGTTAAGCAACCATTCCCTCACAACTGTTCCTTAAGCAAGCCAGAGGCTCACCATTGTTCGTTAAGCAACCATTCGCTCACAACTGTTCGTTAAGCAAACCAGAAGCTCTCCATTGTTCGTTAAGCAAGCCAGAGGCTCTCCATTGTTCGTTAAATAACCATTCGCTCACAACTGTTCGTTAAGCAAGCCAGAGGCTCTCCATTGTTCGTTAAGCAACCATTCGCTCACAACTGTTCGTTAAGCAAGTCAGAAGCTCTCAATTGTTCGTTAAGCAGCGAGAAGCTCTCCATTGTTCGTTAAGCAACCATTCGCTCACAACTGTTCGTTAAGCAAGCCAGAAGCTCTCAATTGTTCGTTAAGCAGCGAGAAGCTCTCCATTGTTCGTTAAGCAACCATTCGCTCACAACTGTTAGTTAAGCAAGCCAGAAGCTCTCCATTGTTCGTTAAGCAACCATTCGCTCACAACTGTTCGTTAAGCAAGCCAGAGGCTCTCCATTGTTCGTTAATCAACCATTCGCTCACAACTGTTCGTTAAGCAAACCAGAAGCTCTCCATTGTTCGTTAAGCAAGCCAGAAGCTCTCCATTGTTCGTTAAGCAACCATTCGCTCACAACTGTTCGTTAAGCAAGCCAGAGGCTCTCCATTGTTCGTTAAGTAACCATTCCCTCACAACTGTTCGTTAAGCAAGCCAGAAGCTCTCCATTGTTCGTTAAGCAACCATTCGCTCACAACTGTTCGTTAAGCAAGACAGAGGCTCTCCATTGTTCGTTAAGAAACCATTCGCTCACAACTGTTCCTTAAGCAAGCCAGAGGCTCACCATTGTTCGTTAAGCAACCATTCGCTCACAACTGTTCGTTAAGCAAGTCAGAAGCTCTCAATTGTTCGTTAAGCAGCGAGAAGCTCTCCATTGTTCGTTAAGCAACCATTCGCTCACAACTGTTCGTTAAGCAAGCCAGAAGCTCTCAATTGTTCGTTAAGCAGCGAGAAGCTCTCCATTGTTCGTTAAGCAACCATTCGCTCACAACTGTTCGTTAAGCAAGCCAGAAGCTCTCCATTGTTCGTTAAGCAACCATTCGCTCACAACTGTTCGTTAAGCAAGCCAGAGGCTCTCCATTGTTCGTTAAGCAACCATTCGCTCACAACTGTTCGTTAAGCAAACCAGAAGTTCTCCATTGTTCGTTAAGCAAGCCAGAAGCTCTCCATTGTTCGTTAAGCAACCATTCGCTCACAACTGGTTCGTTAAGCAAGCCAGAGGCTCTCCATTGTTCGTTAAGCAACCATTCCCTCACAACTGTTCCTTAAGCAAGCCAGAGGCTCACCATTGTTCGTTAAGCAACCATTCGCTCACAACTGTTCGTTAAGCAAACCAGAAGCTCTCCATTGTTCGTTAAGCAACCATTCGCTCACAACTGTTCGTTAAGCAAACCAGAAGCTCTCCATTGTTCGTTAAGCAAGCCAGAGGCTCTCCATTGTTCGTTAAGTAACCATTCGCTCACAACTGTTCGTTAAGCAAGCCAGAGGCTCTCCATTGTTCGTTAAGCAACCATTCGCTCACAACTGTTCGTTAAGCAAGTCAGAAGCTCTCAATTGTTCGTTAAGCAGCGAGAAGCTCTCCATTGTTCGTTAAGCAACCATTCGCTCACAACTGTTCGTTAAGCAAGCCAGAAGCTCTCAATTGTTCGTTAAGCAGCGAGAAGCTCTCCATTGTTCGTTAAGCAACCATTCGCTCACAACTGTTAGTTAAGCAAGCCAGAAGCTCTCCATTGTTCGTTAAGCAACCATTCGCTCACAACTGTTCGTTAAGCAAGCCAGAGGCTCTCCATTGTTCGTTAATCAACCATTCGCTCACAACTGTTCGTTAAGCAAACCAGAAGCTCTCCATTGTTCGTTAAGCAAGCCAGAAGCTCTCCATTGTTCGTTAAGCAACCATTCGCTCACAACTGTTCGTTAAGCAAGCCAGAGGCTCTCCATTGTTCGTTAAGTAACCATTCCCTCACAACTGTTCGTTAAGCAAGCCAGAAGCTCTCCATTGTTCGTTAAGCAACCATTCGCTCACAACTGTTCGTTAAGCAAGACAGAGGCTCTCCATTGTTCGTTAAGAAACCATTCGCTCACAACTGTTCCTTAAGCAAGTCAGAAGCTCTCAATTGTTCGTTAAGCAGCGAGAAGCTCTCCATTGTTCGTTAAGCAACCATTCGCTCACAACTGTTCGTTAAGCAAGCCAGAAGCTCTCAATTGTTCGTTAAGCAGCGAGAAGCTCTCCATTGTTCGTTAAGCAACCATTCGCTCACAACTGTTCGTTAAGCAAGCCAGAAGCTCTCCATTGTTCGTTAAGCAACCATTCGCTCACAACTGTTCGTTAAGCAAGCCAGAGGCTCTCCATTGTTCGTTAAGCAACCATTCGCTCACAACTGTTCGTTAAGCAAACCAGAAGTTCTCCATTGTTCGTTAAGCAAGCCAGAAGCTCTCCATTGTTCGTTAAGCAACCATTCGCTCACAACTGGTTCGTTAAGCAAGCCAGAGGCTCTCCATTGTTCGTTAAGCAACCATTCCCTCACAACTGTTCCTTAAGCAAGCCAGAGGCTCACCATTGTTCGTTAAGCAACCATTCGCTCACAACTGTTCGTTAAGCAAACCAGAAGCTCTCAATTGTTCGTTAAGCAGCGAGAAGCTCTCCATTGTTCGTTAAGCAACCATTCGCTCACAACTGTTCGTTAAGCAAGCCAGAAGCTCTCAATTGTTCGTTAAGCAGCGAGAAGCTCTCCATTGTTCGTTAAGCAACCATTCGCTCACAACTGTTCGTTAAGCAAGCCAGAAGCTCTCCATTGTTCGTTAAGCAACCATTCGCTCACAACTGTTCGTTAAGCAAGCCAGAGGCTCTTCATTGTTCGTTAAGCAACCATTCGCTCACAACTGTTCGTTAAGCAAACCAGAAGCTCTCCATTGTTCGTTAAGCAAGCCAGAAGCTCTCCATTGTTCGTTAAGCAACCATTCGCTCACAACTGGTTCGTTAAGCAAGCCAGAGGCTCTCCATTGTTCGTTAAGCAACCATTCCCTCACAACTGTTCCTTAAGCAAGCCAGAGGCTCACCATTGTTCGTTAAGCAACCATTCGCTCACAACTGTTCGTTAAGCAAACCAGAAGCTCTCCATTGTTCGTTAAGCAAGCAAGAGGCTCTCCATTGTTCGTTAAGCAACCATTCCCTCACAACTGTTCGTTAAGCAAGCCAGAAGCTCTCCATTGTTCGTTAAGCAACCATTCGCTCACAACTGTTCGTTAAGCAAGCCAGAGGATCTCCATTGTTCGTTAAGCAACCATTCGCTCACAACTGTTCGTTAAGCAAGCCAGAGGCTCACCATTGTTCGTTAAGCAACCATTCGCTCACAACTGTTCGTTAAGCAAGCCAGAAGCTCTCCATTGTTCGTTAATCAACCATTCGCTCACAACTGTTCGTTAAGCAAACCAGAAGCTCTCCATTGTTCGTTAAGCAAGCCAGAAGCTCTCCATTGTTCGTTAAGCAACCATTCGCTCACAACTGTTCGTTAAGCAAGCCAGAGGCTCTCCATTGTTCGTTAAGTAACCATTCCCTCACAACTGTTCGTTAAGCAAGCCAGAAGCTCTCCATTGTTCGTTAAGCAACCATTCGCTCACAACTGTTCGTTAAGCAAGACAGAGGCTCTCCATTGTTCGTTAAGAAACCATTCGCTCACAACTGTTCCTTAAGCAAGCCAGAGGCTCACCATTGTTCGTTAAGCAACCATTCGCTCACAACTGTTCGTTAAGCAAGTCAGAAGCTCTCAATTGTTCGTTAAGCAGCGAGAAGCTCTCCATTGTTCGTTAAGCAACCATTCGCTCACAACTGTTCGTTAAGCAAGCCAGAAGCTCTCAATTGTTCGTTAAGCAGCGAGAAGCTCTCCATTGTTCGTTAAGCAACCATTCGCTCACAACTGTTCGTTAAGCAAGCCAGAAGCTCTCCATTGTTCGTTAAGCAACCATTCGCTCACAACTGTTCGTTAAGCAAGCCAGAAGCTCTCCATTGTTCGTTAAGCAACCATTCGCTCACAACTGTTCGTTAAGCAAGCCAGAGGATCTCCATTGTTCGTTAAGCAACCATTCGCTCACAACTGTTCGTTAAGCAAGCCAGAGGCTCACCATTGTTCGTTAAGCAACCATTCGCTCACAACTGTTCGTTAAGCAAGCCAGAAGCTCTCCATTGTTCGTTAAGCAGCGAGAAGCTCTCCATTGTTCGTTAAGCAACCATTCGCTCACAACTGTTCCTTAAGCAAGCCAGAGGCTCACCATTGTTCGTTAAGCAACCATTCGCTCACAACTGTTCGTTAAGCAAACCAGAAGCTCTCCATTGTTCGTTAAGCAAGCCAGAGGCTCTCCATTGTTCGTTAAGTAACCATTCGCTCACAACTGTTCGTTAAGCAAGCCAGAGGCTCTCCATTGTTCGTTAAGCAACCATTCGCTCACAACTGTTCGTTAAGCAAGTCAGAAGCTCTCAATTGTTCGTTAAGCAGCGAGAAGCTCTCCATTGTTCGTTAAGCAACCATTCGCTCACAACTGTTCGTTAAGCAAGCCAGAAGCTCTCAATTGTTCGTTAAGCAGCGAGAAGCTCTCCATTGTTCGTTAAGCAACCATTCGCTCACAACTGTTAGTTAAGCAAGCCAGAAGCTCTCCATTGTTCGTTAAGCAACCATTCGCTCACAACTGTTCGTTAAGCAAGCCAGAAGCTCTCCATTGTTCGTTAATCAACCATTCGCTCACAACTGTTCGTTAAGCAAACCAGAAGCTCTCCATTGTTCGTTAAGCAAGCCAGAAGCTCTCCATTGTTCGTTAAGCAACCATTCGCTCACAACTGTTCGTTAAGCAAGACAGAGGCTCTCCATTGTTCGTTAAGAAACCATTCGCTCACAACTGTTCCTTAAGCAAGCCAGAGGCTCACCATTGTTCGTTAAGCAACCATTCGCTCACAACTGTTCGTTAAGCAAGTCAGAAGCTCTCAATTGTTCGTTAAGCAGCGAGAAGCTCTCCATTGTTCGTTAAGCAACCATTCGCTCACAACTGTTCGTTAAGCAAGCCAGAAGCTCTCAATTGTTCGTTAAGCAGCGAGAAGCTCTCCATTGTTCGTTAAGCAACCATTCGCTCACAACTGTTCGTTAAGCAAGCCAGAGGCTCTCCATTGTTCGTTAAGCAACCATTCGCTCACAACTGTTCGTTAAGCAAACCAGAAGCTCTCCATTGTTCGTTAAGCAAGCCAGAAGCTCTCCATTGTTCGTTAAGCAACCATTCGCTCACAACTGGTTCGTTAAGCAAGCCAGAGGCTCTCCATTGTTCGTTAAGCAACCATTCCCTCACAACTGTTCCTTAAGCAAGCCAGAGGCTCACCATTGTTCGTTAAGCAACCATTCGCTCACAACTGTTCGTTAAGCAAACCAGAAGCTCTCAATTGTTCGTTAAGCAGCGAGAAGCTCTCCATTGTTCGTTAAGCAACCATTCGCTCACAACTGTTCGTTAAGCAAGCCAGAAGCTCTCAATTGTTCGTTAAGCAGCGAGAAGCTCTCCATTGTTCGTTAAGCAACCATTCGCTCACAACTGTTCGTTAAGCAAGCCAGAAGCTCTCCATTGTTCGTTAAGCAACCATTCGCTCACAACTGTTCGTTAAGCAAGCCAGAGGCTCTCCATTGTTCGTTAAGCAACCATTCGCTCACAACTGTTCGTTAAGCAAACCAGAAGCTCTCCATTGTTCGTTAAGCAAGCCAGAAGCTCTCCATTGTTCGTTAAGCAACCATTCGCTCACAACTGGTTCGTTAAGCAAGCCAGAGGCTCTCCATTGTTCGTTAAGCAACCATTCCCTCACAACTGTTCCTTAAGCAAGCCAGAGGATCACCATTGTTCGTTAAGCAACCATTCGCTCACAACTGTTCGTTAAGCAAACCAGAAGCTCTCCATTGTTCGTTAAGCAAGCAAGAGGCTCTCCATTGTTCGTTAAGCAACCATTCCCTCACAACTGTTCGTTAAGCAAGCCAGAAGCTCTCCATTGTTCGTTAAGCAACCATTCGCTCACAACTGTTCGTTAAGCAAGCCAGAGGATCTCCATTGTTCGTTAAGCAACCATTCGCTCACAACTGTTCGTTAAGCAAGCCAGAGGCTCACCATTGTTCGTTAAGCAACCATTCGCTCACAACTGTTCGTTAAGCAAGCCAGAAGCTCTCCATTGTTCGTTAAGCAACCATTCCCTCACAACTGTTCCTTAAGCAAGCCAGAGGCTCACCATTGTTCGTTAAGCAACCATTCGCTCACAACTGTTCGTTAAGCAAACCAGAAGCTCTCCATTGTTCGTTAAGCAAGCCAGAGGCTCTCCATTGTTCGTTAAATAACCATTCGCTCACAACTGTTCGTTAAGCAAGCCAGAGGCTCTCCATTGTTCGTTAAGCAACCATTCGCTCACAACTGTTCGTTAAGCAAGTCAGAAGCTCTCAATTGTTCGTTAAGCAGCGAGAAGCTCTCCATTGTTCGTTAAGCAACCATTCGCTCACAACTGTTCGTTAAGCAAGCCAGAAGCTCTCAATTGTTCGTTAAGCAGCGAGAAGCTCTCCATTGTTCGTTAAGCAACCATTCGCTCACAACTGTTAGTTAAGCAAGCCAGAAGCTCTCCATTGTTCGTTAAGCAACCATTCGCTCACAACTGTTCGTTAAGCAAGCCAGAGGCTCTCCATTGTTCGTTAATCAACCATTCGCTCACAACTGTTCGTTAAGCAAACCAGAAGCTCTCCATTGTTCGTTAAGCAAGCCAGAAGCTCTCCATTGTTCGTTAAGCAACCATTCGCTCACAACTGTTCGTTAAGCAAGCCAGAGGCTCTCCATTGTTCGTTAAGTAACCATTCCCTCACAACTGTTCGTTAAGCAAGCCAGAAGCTCTCCATTGTTCGTTAAGCAACCATTCGCTCACAACTGTTCGTTAAGCAAGACAGAGGCTCTCCATTGTTCGTTAAGAAACCATTCGCTCACAACTGTTCCTTAAGCAAGCCAGAGGCTCACCATTGTTCGTTAAGCAACCATTCGCTCACAACTGTTCGTTAAGCAAGTCAGAAGCTCTCAATTGTTCGTTAAGCAGCGAGAAGCTCTCCATTGTTCGTTAAGCAACCATTCGCTCACAACTGTTCGTTAAGCAAGCCAGAAGCTCTCAATTGTTCGTTAAGCAGCGAGAAGCTCTCCATTGTTCGTTAAGCAACCATTCGCTCACAACTGTTCGTTAAGCAAGCCAGAAGCTCTCCATTGTTCGTTAAGCAACCATTCGCTCACAACTGTTCGTTAAGCAAGCCAGAGGCTCTCCATTGTTCGTTAAGCAACCATTCGCTCACAACTGTTCGTTAAGCAAACCAGAAGTTCTCCATTGTTCGTTAAGCAAGCCAGAAGCTCTCCATTGTTCGTTAAGCAACCATTCGCTCACAACTGGTTCGTTAAGCAAGCCAGAGGCTCTCCATTGTTCGTTAAGCAACCATTCCCTCACAACTGTTCCTTAAGCAAGCCAGAGGCTCACCATTGTTCGTTAAGCAACCATTCGCTCACAACTGTTCGTTAAGCAAACCAGAAGCTCTCCATTGTTCGTTAAGCAACCATTCGCTCACAACTGTTCGTTAAGCAAACCAGAAGCTCTCCATTGTTCGTTAAGCAAGCCAGAGGCTCTCCATTGTTCGTTAAGTAACCATTCGCTCACAACTGTTCGTTAAGCAAGCCAGAGGCTCTCCATTGTTCGTTAAGCAACCATTCGCTCACAACTGTTCGTTAAGCAAGTCAGAAGCTCTCAATTGTTCGTTAAGCAGCGAGAAGCTCTCCATTGTTCGTTAAGCAACCATTCGCTCACAACTGTTCGTTAAGCAAGCCAGAAGCTCTCAATTGTTCGTTAAGCAGCGAGAAGCTCTCCATTGTTCGTTAAGCAACCATTCGCTCACAACTGTTCGTTAAGCAAGCCAGAGGCTCTCCATTGTTCGTTAAGCAACCATTCCCTCACAACTGTTCCTTAAGCAAGCCAGAGGCTCACCATTGTTCGTTAAGCAACCATTCGCTCACAACTGTTCGTTAAGCAAACCAGAAGCTCTCCATTGTTCGTTAAGCAACCATTCGCTCACAACTGTTCGTTAAGCAAACCAGAAGCTCTCCATTGTTCGTTAAGCAAGCCAGAGGCTCTCCATTGTTCGTTAAGTAACCATTCGCTCACAACTGTTCGTTAAGCAAGCCAGAGGCTCTCCATTGTTCGTTAAGCAACCATTCGCTCACAACTGTTCGTTAAGCAAGTCAGAAGCTCTCAATTGTTCGTTAAGCAGCGAGAAGCTCTCCATTGTTCGTTAAGCAACCATTCGCTCACAACTGTTCGTTAAGCAAGCCAGAAGCTCTCAATTGTTCGTTAAGCAGCGAGAAGCTCTCCATTGTTCGTTAAGCAACCATTCGCTCACAACTGTTCGTTAAGCAAGCCAGAAGCTCTCAATTGTTCGTTAAGCAGCGAGAAGCTCTCCATTGTTCGTTAAGCAACCATTCGCTCACAACTGTTAGTTAAGCAAGCCAGAAGCTCTCCATTGTTCGTTAAGCAACCATTCCCTCACAACTGTTCGTTAAGCAAGCCAGAAGCTCTCCATTGTTCGTTAAGCAACCATTCGCTCACAACTGTTCGTTAAGCAAGACAGAGGCTCTCCATTGTTCGTTAAGAAACCATTCGCTCACAACTGTTCCTTAAGCAAGCCAGAGGCTCACCATTGTTCGTTAAGCAACCATTCGCTCACAACTGTTCGTTAAGCAAGTCAGAAGCTCTCAATTGTTCGTTAAGCAGCGAGAAGCTCTCCATTGTTCGTTAAGCAACCATTCGCTCACAACTGTTCGTTAAGCAAGCCAGAAGCTCTCAATTGTTCGTTAAGCAGCGAGAAGCTCTCCATTGTTCGTTAAGCAACCATTCGCTCACAACTGTTCGTTAAGCAAGCCAGAAGCTCTCCATTGTTCGTTAAGCAACCATTCGCTCACAACTGTTCGTTAAGCAAGCCAGAGGCTCTCCATTGTTCGTTAAGCAACCATTCGCTCACAACTGTTCGTTAAGCAAACCAGAAGTTCTCCATTGTTCGTTAAGCAAGCCAGAAGCTCTCCATTGTTCGTTAAGCAACCATTCGCTCACAACTGGTTCGTTAAGCAAGCCAGAGGCTCTCCATTGTTCGTTAAGCAACCATTCCCTCACAACTGTTCCTTAAGCAAGCCAGAGGCTCACCATTGTTCGTTAAGCAACCATTCGCTCACAACTGTTCGTTAAGCAAACCAGAAGCTCTCCATTGTTCGTTAAGCAACCATTCGCTCACAACTGTTCGTTAAGCAAACCAGAAGCTCTCCATTGTTCGTTAAGCAAGCCAGAGGCTCTCCATTGTTCGTTAAGTAACCATTCGCTCACAACTGTTCGTTAAGCAAGCCAGAGGCTCTCCATTGTTCGTTAAGCAACCATTCGCTCACAACTGTTCGTTAAGCAAGTCAGAAGCTCTCAATTGTTCGTTAAGCAGCGAGAAGCTCTCCATTGTTCGTTAAGCAACCATTCGCTCACAACTGTTCGTTAAGCAAGCCAGAAGCTCTCAATTGTTCGTTAAGCAGCGAGAAGCTCTCCATTGTTCGTTAAGCAACCATTCGCTCACAACTGTTAGTTAAGCAAGCCAGAAGCTCTCCATTGTTCGTTAAGCAACCATTCGCTCACAACTGTTCGTTAAGCAAGCCAGAGGCTCTCCATTGTTCGTTAATCAACCATTCGCTCACAACTGTTCGTTAAGCAAACCAGAAGCTCTCCATTGTTCGTTAAGCAAGCCAGAAGCTCTCCATTGTTCGTTAAGCAACCATTCGCTCACAACTGTTCGTTAAGCAAGCCAGAGGCTCTCCATTGTTCGTTAAGTAACCATTCCCTCACAACTGTTCGTTAAGCAAGCCAGAAGCTCTCCATTGTTCGTTAAGCAACCATTCGCTCACAACTGTTCGTTAAGCAAGACAGAGGCTCTCCATTGTTCGTTAAGAAACCATTCGCTCACAACTGTTCCTTAAGCAAGTCAGAAGCTCTCAATTGTTCGTTAAGCAGCGAGAAGCTCTCCATTGTTCGTTAAGCAACCATTCGCTCACAACTGTTCGTTAAGCAAGCCAGAAGCTCTCAATTGTTCGTTAAGCAGCGAGAAGCTCTCCATTGTTCGTTAAGCAACCATTCGCTCACAACTGTTCGTTAAGCAAGCCAGAAGCTCTCCATTGTTCGTTAAGCAACCATTCGCTCACAACTGTTCGTTAAGCAAGCCAGAGGCTCTCCATTGTTCGTTAAGCAACCATTCGCTCACAACTGTTCGTTAAGCAAACCAGAAGTTCTCCATTGTTCGTTAAGCAAGCCAGAAGCTCTCCATTGTTCGTTAAGCAACCATTCGCTCACAACTGGTTCGTTAAGCAAGCCAGAGGCTCTCCATTGTTCGTTAAGCAACCATTCCCTCACAACTGTTCCTTAAGCAAGCCAGAGGCTCACCATTGTTCGTTAAGCAACCATTCGCTCACAACTGTTCGTTAAGCAAACCAGAAGCTCTCAATTGTTCGTTAAGCAGCGAGAAGCTCTCCATTGTTCGTTAAGCAACCATTCGCTCACAACTGTTCGTTAAGCAAGCCAGAAGCTCTCAATTGTTCGTTAAGCAGCGAGAAGCTCTCCATTGTTCGTTAAGCAACCATTCGCTCACAACTGTTCGTTAAGCAAGCCAGAAGCTCTCCATTGTTCGTTAAGCAACCATTCGCTCACAACTGTTCGTTAAGCAAGCCAGAGGCTCTCCATTGTTCGTTAAGCAACCATTCGCTCACAACTGTTCGTTAAGCAAACCAGAAGCTCTCCATTGTTCGTTAAGCAAGCCAGAAGCTCTCCATTGTTCGTTAAGCAACCATTCGCTCACAACTGGTTCGTTAAGCAAGCCAGAGGCTCTCCATTGTTCGTTAAGCAACCATTCCCTCACAACTGTTCCTTAAGCAAGCCAGAGGCTCACCATTGTTCGTTAAGCAACCATTCGCTCACAACTGTTCGTTAAGCAAACCAGAAGCTCTCCATTGTTCGTTAAGCAAGCAAGAGGCTCTCCATTGTTCGTTAAGCAACCATTCCCTCACAACTGTTCGTTAAGCAAGCCAGAAGCTCTCCATTGTTCGTTAAGCAACCATTCGCTCACAACTGTTCGTTAAGCAAGCCAGAGGATCTCCATTGTTCGTTAAGCAACCATTCGCTCACAACTGTTCGTTAAGCAAGCCAGAGGCTCACCATTGTTCGTTAAGCAACCATTCGCTCACAACTGTTCGTTAAGCAAGCCAGAAGCTCTCCATTGTTCGTTAAGCAGCGAGAAGCTCTCCATTGTTCGTTAAGCAACCATTCGCTCACAACTGTTCGTTAAGCAAGCCAGAGGCTCTCCATTGTTCGTTAATCAACCATTCGCTCACAACTGTTCGTTAAGCAAACCAGAAGCTCTCCATTGTTCGTTAAGCAAGCCAGAAGCTCTCCATTGTTCGTTAAGCAACCATTCGCTCACAACTGTTCGTTAAGCAAGCCAGAGGCTCTCCATTGTTCGTTAAGTAACCATTCCCTCACAACTGTTCGTTAAGCAAGCCAGAAGCTCTCCATTGTTCGTTAAGCAACCATTCGCTCACAACTGTTCGTTAAGCAAGACAGAGGCTCTCCATTGTTCGTTAAGAAACCATTCGCTCACAACTGTTCCTTAAGCAAGTCAGAAGCTCTCAATTGTTCGTTAAGCAGCGAGAAGCTCTCCATTGTTCGTTAAGCAACCATTCGCTCACAACTGTTCGTTAAGCAAGCCAGAAGCTCTCAATTGTTCGTTAAGCAGCGAGAAGCTCTCCATTGTTCGTTAAGCAACCATTCGCTCACAACTGTTCGTTAAGCAAGCCAGAAGCTCTCCATTGTTCGTTAAGCAACCATTCGCTCACAACTGTTCGTTAAGCAAGCCAGAGGCTCTCCATTGTTCGTTAAGCAACCATTCGCTCACAACTGTTCGTTAAGCAAACCAGAAGTTCTCCATTGTTCGTTAAGCAAGCCAGAAGCTCTCCATTGTTCGTTAAGCAACCATTCGCTCACAACTGGTTCGTTAAGCAAGCCAGAGGCTCTCCATTGTTCGTTAAGCAACCATTCCCTCACAACTGTTCCTTAAGCAAGCCAGAGGCTCACCATTGTTCGTTAAGCAACCATTCGCTCACAACTGTTCGTTAAGCAAACCAGAAGCTCTCAATTGTTCGTTAAGCAGCGAGAAGCTCTCCATTGTTCGTTAAGCAACCATTCGCTCACAACTGTTCGTTAAGCAAGCCAGAAGCTCTCAATTGTTCGTTAAGCAGCGAGAAGCTCTCCATTGTTCGTTAAGCAACCATTCGCTCACAACTGTTCGTTAAGCAAGCCAGAAGCTCTCCATTGTTCGTTAAGCAACCATTCGCTCACAACTGTTCGTTAAGCAAGCCAGAGGCTCTCCATTGTTCGTTAAGCAACCATTCGCTCACAACTGTTCGTTAAGCAAACCAGAAGCTCTCCATTGTTCGTTAAGCAAGCCAGAAGCTCTCCATTGTTCGTTAAGCAACCATTCGCTCACAACTGGTTCGTTAAGCAAGCCAGAGGCTCTCCATTGTTCGTTAAGCAACCATTCCCTCACAACTGTTCCTTAAGCAAGCCAGAGGCTCACCATTGTTCGTTAAGCAACCATTCGCTCACAACTGTTCGTTAAGCAAACCAGAAGCTCTCCATTGTTCGTTAAGCAAGCAAGAGGCTCTCCATTGTTCGTTAAGCAACCATTCCCTCACAACTGTTCGTTAAGCAAGCCAGAAGCTCTCCATTGTTCGTTAAGCAACCATTCGCTCACAACTGTTCGTTAAGCAAGCCAGAGGATCTCCATTGTTCGTTAAGCAACCATTCGCTCACAACTGTTCGTTAAGCAAGCCAGAGGCTCACCATTGTTCGTTAAGCAACCATTCGCTCACAACTGTTCGTTAAGCAAGCCAGAAGCTCTCCATTGTTCGTTAAGCAGCGAGAAGCTCTCCATTGTTCGTTAAGCAACCATTCGCTCACAACTGTTCCTTAAGCAAGCCAGAGGCTCACCATTGTTCGTTAAGCAACCATTCGCTCACAACTGTTCGTTAAGCAAACCAGAAGCTCTCCATTGTTTGTTAAGCAAGCCAGAGGCTCTCCATTGTTCGTTAAGTAACCATTCGCTCACAACTGTTCGTTAAGCAAGCCAGAGGCTCTCCATTGTTCGTTAAGCAACCATTCGCTCACAACTGTTCGTTAAGCAAGTCAGAAGCTCTCAATTGTTCGTTAAGCAGCGAGAAGCTCTCCATTGTTCGTTAAGCAACCATTCGCTCACAACTGTT
Organism: Pristionchus mayeri; assembly: GCA_036245805.1. NCBI lineage: Eukaryota > Metazoa > Nematoda > Chromadorea > Rhabditida > Neodiplogasteridae > Pristionchus > Pristionchus mayeri. The sequence goes on along the minus strand of BTRK01000001.1, from coordinate 14,352,068 downwards.
CGTTAAGCAAGCCAGAAGCTCTCAATTGTTCGTTAAGCAGCGAGAAGCTCTCCATTGTTCGTTAAGCAACCATTCGCTCACAACTGTTAGTTAAGCAAGCCAGAAGCTCTCCATTGTTCGTTAAGCAACCATTCGCTCACAACTGTTCGTTAAGCAAGCCAGAGGCTCTCCATTGTTCGTTAATCAACCATTCGCTCACAACTGTTCGTTAAGCAAACCAGAAGCTCTCCATTGTTCGTTAAGCAAGCCAGAAGCTCTCCATTGTTCGTTAAGCAACCATTCGCTCACAACTGTTCGTTAAGCAAGCCAGAGGCTCTCCATTGTTCGTTAATCAACCATTCGCTCACAACTGTTCGTTAAGCAAACCAGAAGCTCTCCATTGTTCGTTAAGCAAGCCAGAAGCTCTCCATTGTTCGTTAAGCAACCATTCGCTCACAACTGTTCGTTAAGCAAGCCAGAGGCTCTCCATTGTTCGTTAATCAACCATTCGCTCACAACTGTTCGTTAAGCAAACCAGAAGCTCTCCATTGTTCGTTAAGCAAGCCAGAAGCTCTCCATTGTTCGTTAAGCAACCATTCGCTCACAACTGTTCGTTAAGCAAGCCAGAGGCTCTCCATTGTTCGTTAATCAACCATTCGCTCACAACTGTTCGTTAAGCAAACCAGAAGCTCTCCATTGTTCGTTAAGCAAGCCAGAAGCTCTCCATTGTTCGTTAAGCAACCATTCGCTCACAACTGTTCGTTAAGCAAGCCAGAGGCTCACCATTGTTCGTTAAGCAACCATTCGCTCACAACTGTTCGTTAAGCAAGTCAGAAGCTCTCAATTGTTCGTTAAGCAGCGAGAAGCTCTCCATTGTTCGTTAAGCAACCATTCGCTCACAACTGTTCGTTAAGCAAGCCAGAAGCTCTCAATTGTTCGTTAAGCAGCGAGAAGCTCTCCATTGTTCGTTAAGCAACCATTCGCTCACAACTGTTCGTTAAGCAAGCCAGAAGCTCTCCATTGTTCGTTAAGCAACCATTCGCTCACAACTGTTCGTTAAGCAAGCCAGAGGCTCTCCATTGTTCGTTAAGCAACCATTCGCTCACAACTGTTCGTTAAGCAAACCAGAAGCTCTCCATTGTTCGTTAAGCAAGCCAGAAGCTCTCCATTGTTCGTTAAGCAACCATTCGCTCACAACTGGTTCGTTAAGCAAGTCAGAAGCTCTCAATTGTTCGTTAAGCAGCGAGAAGCTCTCCATTGTTCGTTAAGCAACCATTCGCTCACAACTGTTCGTTAAGCAAGCCAGAAGCTCTCAATTGTTCGTTAAGCAGCGAGAAGCTCTCCATTGTTCGTTAAGCAACCATTCGCTCACAACTGTTCGTTAAGCAAGCCAGAAGCTCTCCATTGTTCGTTAAGCAACCATTCGCTCACAACTGTTCGTTAAGCAAGCCAGAGGCTCTCCATTGTTCGTTAAGCAACCATTCGCTCACAACTGTTCGTTAAGCAAACCAGAAGCTCTCCATTGTTCGTTAAGCAAGCCAGAAGCTCTCCATTGTTCGTTAAGCAACCATTCGCTCACAACTGGTTCGTTAAGCAAGCCAGAGGCTCTCCATTGTTCGTTAAGCAACCATTCCCTCACAACTGTTCCTTAAGCAAGCCAGAGGCTCACCATTGTTCGTTAAGCAACCATTCGCTCACAACTGTTCGTTAAGCAAACCAGAAGCTCTCAATTGTTCGTTAAGCAGCGAGAAGCTCTCCATTGTTCGTTAAGCAACCATTCGCTCACAACTGTTCGTTAAGCAAGCCAGAAGCTCTCAATTGTTCGTTAAGCAGCGAGAAGCTCTCCATTGTTCGTTAAGCAACCATTCGCTCACAACTGTTCGTTAAGCAAGCCAGAAGCTCTCCATTGTTCGTTAAGCAACCATTCGCTCACAACTGTTCGTTAAGCAAGCCAGAGGCTCTCCATTGTTCGTTAAGCAACCATTCGCTCACAACTGTTCGTTAAGCAAACCAGAAGCTCTCCATTGTTCGTTAAGCAAGCCAGAAGCTCTCCATTGTTCGTTAAGCAACCATTCGCTCACAACTGTTCGTTAAGCAAGTCAGAAGCTCTCAATTGTTCGTTAAGCAGCGAGAAGCTCTCCATTGTTCGTTAAGCAACCATTCGCTCACAACTGTTCGTTAAGCAAGCCAGAAGCTCTCAATTGTTCGTTAAGCAGCGAGAAGCTCTCCATTGTTCGTTAAGCAACCATTCGCTCACAACTGTTAGTTAAGCAAGCCAGAAGCTCTCCATTGTTCGTTAAGCAACCATTCGCTCACAACTGTTCGTTAAGCAAGCCAGAGGCTCTCCATTGTTCGTTAATCAACCATTCGCTCACAACTGTTCGTTAAGCAAACCAGAAGCTCTCCATTGTTCGTTAAGCAAGCCAGAAGCTCTCCATTGTTCGTTAAGCAACCATTCGCTCACAACTGTTCGTTAAGCAAGCCAGAGGCTCTCCATTGTTCGTTAAGTAACCATTCCCTCACAACTGTTCGTTAAGCAAGCCAGAAGCTCTCCATTGTTCGTTAAGCAACCATTCGCTCACAACTGTTCGTTAAGCAAGACAGAGGCTCTCCATTGTTCGTTAAGAAACCATTCGCTCACAACTGTTCCTTAAGCAAGCCAGAGGCTCACCATTGTTCGTTAAGCAACCATTCGCTCACAACTGTTCGTTAAGCAAGCCAGAAGCTCTCAATTGTTCGTTAAGCAGCGAGAAGCTCTCCATTGTTCGTTAAGCAACCATTCGCTCACAACTGTTCGTTAAGCAAGCCAGAAGCTCTCCATTGTTCGTTAAGCAACCATTCGCTCACAACTGTTCGTTAAGCAAGCCAGAGGCTCTCCATTGTTCGTTAAGCAACCATTCGCTCACAACTGTTCGTTAAGCAAACCAGAAGCTCTCAATTGTTCGTTAAGCAAGCCAGAGGCTCTCCATTGTTCGTTAAGCAACCATTCGCTCACAACTGTTCGTTAAGCAAACCAGAAGCTCTCCATTGTTCGTTAAGCAAGCCAGAGGCTCTCCATTGTTCGTTAAGCAACCATTCGCTCACAACTGTTCGTTAAGCAAACCAGAAGCTCTCCATTGTTCGTTAAGCAAGCCAGAAGCTCTCCATTGTTCGTTAAGCAACCATTCGCTCACAACTGGTTCGTTAAGCAAGCCAGAGGCTCTCCATTGTTCGTTAAGCAACCATTCGCTCACAACTGTTCGTTAAGCAAACCAGAAGCTCTCCATTGTTCGTTAAGCAAGCAAGAGGCTCTCCATTGTTCGTTAAGCAACCATTCCCTCACAACTGTTCGTTAAGCAAGCCAGAAGCTCTCCATTGTTCGTTAAGCAACCATTCGCTCACAACTGTTCGTTAAGCAAGCCAGAGGATCTCCATTGTTCGTTAAGCAACCATTCGCTCACAACTGTTCGTTAAGCAAGCCAGAGGCTCACCATTGTTCGTTAAGCAACCATTCGCTCACAACTGTTCGTTAAGCAAGCCAGAAGCTCTCCATTGTTCGTTAAGCAGCGAGAAGCTCTCCATTGTTCGTTAAGCAACCATTCGCTCACAACTGTTCCTTAAGCAAGCCAGAGGCTCACCATTGTTCGTTAAGCAAGCCAGAAGCTCTCCATTGTTCGTTAAGCAAGCCAGAAGCTCTCCATTGTTCGTTAAGCAACCATTCGCTCACAACTGTTCGTTAAGCAAGTCAGAAGCTCTCAATTGTTCGTTAAGCAGCGAGAAGCTCTCCATTGTTCGTTAAGCAACCATTCGCTCACAACTGTTCGTTAAGCAAGCCAGAAGCTCTCAATTGTTCGTTAAGCAGCGAGAAGCTCTCCATTGTTCGTTAAGCAACCATTCGCTCACAACTGTTCGTTAAGCAAGCCAGAAGCTCTCCATTGTTCGTTAAGCAACCATTCGCTCACAACTGTTCGTTAAGCAAGCCAGAGGCTCTCCATTGTTCGTTAAGCAACCATTCGCTCACAACTGTTCGTTAAGCAAACCAGAAGCTCTCCATTGTTCGTTAAGCAAGCCAGAAGCTCTCCATTGTTCGTTAAGCAACCATTCGCTCACAACTGTTCGTTAAGCAAGTCAGAAGCTCACCATTGTTCGTTAAGCAACCATTCGCTCACAACTGTTCGTTAAGCAAGCCAGAAGCTCTCCATTGTTCGTTAAGCAGCGAGAAGCTCTCCATTGTTCGTTAAGCAACCATTCGCTCACAACTGTTCCTTAAGCAAGCCAGAGGCTCACCATTGTTCGTTAAGCAAGCCAGAAGCTCTCCATTGTTCGTTAAGCAAGCCAGAAGCTCTCCATTGTTCGTTAAGCAACCATTCGCTCACAACTGTTCGTTAAGCAAGTCAGAAGCTCTCAATTGTTCGTTAAGCAGCGAGAAGCTCTCCATTGTTCGTTAAGCAACCATTCGCTCACAACTGTTCGTTAAGCAAGCCAGAAGCTCTCAATTGTTCGTTAAGCAGCGAGAAGCTCTCCATTGTTCGTTAAGCAACCATTCGCTCACAACTGTTCGTTAAGCAAGCCAGAAGCTCTCCATTGTTCGTTAAGCAACCATTCGCTCACAACTGTTCCTTAAGCAAGCCAGAGGCTCACCATTGTTCGTTAAGCAAGCCAGAAGCTCTCCATTGTTCGTTAAGCAAGCCAGAAGCTCTCCATTGTTCGTTAAGCAACCATTCGCTCACAACTGTTCGTTAAGCAAGTCAGAAGCTCTCAATTGTTCGTTAAGCAGCGAGAAGCTCTCCATTGTTCGTTAAGCAACCATTCGCTCACAACTGTTCGTTAAGCAAGCCAGAAGCTCTCAATTGTTCGTTAAGCAGCGAGAAGCTCTCCATTGTTCGTTAAGCAACCATTCGCTCACAACTGTTCGTTAAGCAAGCCAGAAGCTCTCCATTGTTCGTTAAGCAACCATTCGCTCACAACTGTTCGTTAAGCAAGCCAGAGGCTCTCCATTGTTCGTTAAGCAACCATTCGCTCACAACTGTTCGTTAAGCAAACCAGAAGCTCTCCATTGTTCGTTAAGCAAGCCAGAAGCTCTCCATTGTTCGTTAAGCAACCATTCGCTCACAACTGTTCCTTAAGCAAGCCAGAGGCTCACCATTGTTCGTTAAGCAAGCCAGAAGCTCTCCATTGTTCGTTAAGCAAGCCAGAAGCTCTCCATTGTTCGTTAAGCAACCATTCGCTCACAACTGTTCGTTAAGCAAGTCAGAAGCTCTCAATTGTTCGTTAAGCAGCGAGAAGCTCTCCATTGTTCGTTAAGCAACCATTCGCTCACAACTGTTCGTTAAGCAAGCCAGAAGCTCTCAATTGTTCGTTAAGCAGCGAGAAGCTCTCCATTGTTCGTTAAGCAACCATTCGCTCACAACTGTTCGTTAAGCAAGCCAGAAGCTCTCCATTGTTCGTTAAGCAACCATTCGCTCACAACTGTTCGTTAAGCAAGCCAGAGGCTCTCCATTGTTCGTTAAGCAACCATTCGCTCACAACTGTTCGTTAAGCAAACCAGAAGCTCTCCATTGTTCGTTAAGCAAGCCAGAAGCTCTCCATTGTTCGTTAAGCAACCATTCGCTCACAACTGTTCGTTAAGCAAGTCAGAAGCTCTCAATTGTTCGTTAAGCAGCGAGAAGCTCTCCATTGTTCGTTAAGCAACCATTCGCTCACAACTGTTCGTTAAGCAAGCCAGAAGCTCTCAATTGTTCGTTAAGCAGCGAGAAGCTCTCCATTGTTCGTTAAGCAACCATTCGCTCACAACTGTTAGTTAAGCAAGCCAGAAGCTCTCCATTGTTCGTTAAGCAACCATTCGCTCACAACTGTTCGTTAAGCAAGCCAGAGGCTCTCCATTGTTCGTTAATCAACCATTCGCTCACAACTGTTCGTTAAGCAAACCAGAAGCTCTCCATTGTTCGTTAAGCAAGCCAGAAGCTCTCCATTGTTCGTTAAGCAACCATTCGCTCACAACTGTTCGTTAAGCAAGCCAGAGGCTCTCCATTGTTCGTTAAGTAACCATTCCCTCACAACTGTTCGTTAAGCAAGCCAGAAGCTCTCCATTGTTCGTTAAGCAACCATTCGCTCACAACTGTTCGTTAAGCAAGACAGAGGCTCTCCATTGTTCGTTAAGAAACCATTCGCTCACAACTGTTCCTTAAGCAAGCCAGAGGCTCACCATTGTTCGTTAAGCAACCATTCGCTCACAACTGTTCGTTAAGCAAGCCAGAAGCTCTCAATTGTTCGTTAAGCAGCGAGAAGCTCTCCATTGTTCGTTAAGCAACCATTCGCTCACAACTGTTCGTTAAGCAAGCCAGAAGCTCTCCATTGTTCGTTAAGCAACCATTCGCTCACAACTGTTCGTTAAGCAAGCCAGAGGCTCTCCATTGTTCGTTAAGCAACCATTCGCTCACAACTGTTCGTTAAGCAAACCAGAAGCTCTCCATTGTTCGTTAAGCAAGCCAGAAGCTCTCCATTGTTCGTTAAGCAACCATTCGCTCACAACTGTTCGTTAAGCAAGTCAGAAGCTCTCAATTGTTCGTTAAGCAGCGAGAAGCTCTCCATTGTTCGTTAAGCAACCATTCGCTCACAACTGTTCGTTAAGCAAGCCAGAAGCTCTCAATTGTTCGTTAAGCAGCGAGAAGCTCTCCATTGTTCGTTAAGCAACCATTCGCTCACAACTGTTAGTTAAGCAAGCCAGAAGCTCTCCATTGTTCGTTAAGCAACCATTCGCTCACAACTGTTCGTTAAGCAAGCCAGAGGCTCTCCATTGTTCGTTAATCAACCATTCGCTCACAACTGTTCGTTAAGCAAACCAGAAGCTCTCCATTGTTCGTTAAGCAAGCCAGAAGCTCTCCATTGTTCGTTAAGCAACCATTCGCTCACAACTGTTCGTTAAGCAAGCCAGAGGCTCTCCATTGTTCGTTAAGTAACCATTCCCTCACAACTGTTCGTTAAGCAAGCCAGAAGCTCTCCATTGTTCGTTAAGCAACCATTCGCTCACAACTGTTCGTTAAGCAAGACAGAGGCTCTCCATTGTTCGTTAAGAAACCATTCGCTCACAACTGTTCCTTAAGCAAGCCAGAGGCTCACCATTGTTCGTTAAGCAACCATTCGCTCACAACTGTTCGTTAAGCAAGCCAGAAGCTCTCAATTGTTCGTTAAGCAGCGAGAAGCTCTCCATTGTTCGTTAAGCAACCATTCGCTCACAACTGTTCGTTAAGCAAGCCAGAAGCTCTCCATTGTTCGTTAAGCAACCATTCGCTCACAACTGTTCGTTAAGCAAGCCAGAGGCTCTCCATTGTTCGTTAAGCAACCATTCGCTCACAACTGTTCGTTAAGCAAACCAGAAGCTCTCCATTGTTCGTTAAGCAAGCCAGAGGCTCTCCATTGTTCGTTAAGCAACCATTCGCTCACAACTGTTCGTTAAGCAAACCAGAAGCTCTCCATTGTTCGTTAAGCAAGCCAGAGGCTCTCCATTGTTCGTTAAGCAACCATTCGCTCACAACTGTTCGTTAAGCAAACCAGAAGCTCTCCATTGTTCGTTAAGCAAGCCAGAAGCTCTCCATTGTTCGTTAAGCAACCATTCGCTCACAACTGGTTCGTTAAGCAAGCCAGAGGCTCTCCATTGTTCGTTAAGCAACCATTCCCTCACAACTGTTCCTTAAGCAAGCCAGAGGCTCACCATTGTTCGTTAAGCAACCATTCGCTCACAACTGTTCGTTAAGCAAACCAGAAGCTCTCCATTGTTCGTTAAGCAAGCAAGAGGCTCTCCATTGTTCGTTAAGCAACCATTCCCTCACAACTGTTCGTTAAGCAAGCCAGAAGCTCTCCATTGTTCGTTAAGCAACCATTCGCTCACAACTGTTCGTTAAGCAAGCCAGAGGATCTCCATTGTTCGTTAAGCAACCATTCGCTCACAACTGTTCGTTAAGCAAGCCAGAGGCTCACCATTGTTCGTTAAGCAACCATTCGCTCACAACTGTTCGTTAAGCAAGCCAGAAGCTCTCCATTGTTCGTTAAGCAGCGAGAAGCTCTCCATTGTTCGTTAAGCAACCATTCGCTCACAACTGTTCCTTAAGCAAGCCAGAGGCTCACCATTGTTCGTTAAGCAACCATTCGCTCACAACTGTTCGTTAAGCAAACCAGAAGCTCTCCATTGTTCGTTAAGCAAGCCAGAGGCTCTCCATTGTTCGTTAAGTAACCATTCCCTCACAACTGTTCGTTATGCAAGCCAGAAGCTCTCCATTGTTCGTTAAGCAACCATTCGCTCACAACTGTTCGTTAAGCAAGACAGAGGCTCTCCATTGTTCGTTAAGCAACCATTCGCTCACAACTGTTCCTTAAGCAAGCCAAAGGCTCACCATTGTTCGTTAAGCAACCATTCGCTCACAACTGTTCGTTAAGCAAGTCAGAAGCTCTCAATTGTTCGTTAAGCAGCGAGAAGCTCTCCATTGTTCGTTAAGCAACCATTCGCTCACAACTGTTCGTTAAGCAAGCCAGAAGCTCTCCATTGTTCGTTAAGCAACCATTCGCTCACAACTGTTCGTTAAGCAAGACAGAGGCTCTCCATTGTTCGTTAAGAAACCATTCGCTCACAACTGTTCGTTAAGCAAGCCAGAGGCTCACCATTGTTCGTTAAGCAACCATTCGCTCACAACTGTTCGTTAAGCAAGCCAGAAGCTCTCCATTGTTCGTTAAGCAGCGAGAAGCTCTCCATTGTTCGTTAAGCAACCATTCGCTCACAACTGTTCGTTAAGCAAGCCAGAGGCTCTCCATTGTTCGTTAAGCAACCATTCGCTCACAACTGTTCGTTAAGCAAACCAGAAGCTCTCCATTGTTCGTTAAGCAAGCCAGAAGCTCTCCATTGTTCGTTAAGCAACCATTCGCTCACAACTGTTCGTTAAGCAAGTCAGAAGCTCTCAATTGTTCGTTAAGCAGCGAGAAGCTCTCCATTGTTCGTTAAGCAACCATTCGCTCACAACTGTTCGTTAAGCAAGCCAGAAGCTCTCAATTGTTCGTTAAGCAGCGAGAAGCTCTCCATTGTTCGTTAAGCAACCATTCGCTCACAACTGTTAGTTAAGCAAGCCAGAAGCTCTCCATTGTTCGTTAAGCAACCATTCGCTCACAACTGTTCGTTAAGCAAGCCAGAGGCTCTCCATTGTTCGTTAATCAACCATTCGCTCACAACTGTTCGTTAAGCAAACCAGAAGCTCTCCATTGTTCGTTAAGCAAGCCAGAAGCTCTCCATTGTTCGTTAAGCAACCATTCGCTCACAACTGTTCGTTAAGCAAGCCAGAGGCTCTCCATTGTTCGTTAAGTAACCATTCCCTCACAACTGTTCGTTAAGCAAGCCAGAAGCTCTCCATTGTTCGTTAAGCAACCATTCGCTCACAACTGTTCGTTAAGCAAGACAGAGGCTCTCCATTGTTCGTTAAGAAACCATTCGCTCACAACTGTTCCTTAAGCAAGCCAGAGGCTCACCATTGTTCGTTAAGCAACCATTCGCTCACAACTGTTCGTTAAGCAAGCCAGAAGCTCTCAATTGTTCGTTAAGCAGCGAGAAGCTCTCCATTGTTCGTTAAGCAACCATTCGCTCACAACTGTTCGTTAAGCAAGCCAGAAGCTCTCCATTGTTCGTTAAGCAACCATTCGCTCACAACTGTTCGTTAAGCAAGCCAGAGGCTCTCCATTGTTCGTTAAGCAACCATTCGCTCACAACTGTTCGTTAAGCAAACCAGAAGCTCTCAATTGTTCGTTAAGCAAGCCAGAGGCTCTCCATTGTTCGTTAAGCAACCATTCGCTCACAACTGTTCGTTAAGCAAACCAGAAGCTCTCCATTGTTCGTTAAGCAAGCCAGAGGCTCTCCATTGTTCGTTAAGCAACCATTCGCTCACAACTGTTCGTTAAGCAAACCAGAAGCTCTCCATTGTTCGTTAAGCAAGCCAGAAGCTCTCCATTGTTCGTTAAGCAACCATTCGCTCACAACTGGTTCGTTAAGCAAGCCAGAGGCTCTCCATTGTTCGTTAAGCAACCATTCGCTCACAACTGTTCGTTAAGCAAACCAGAAGCTCTCCATTGTTCGTTAAGCAAGCAAGAGGCTCTCCATTGTTCGTTAAGCAACCATTCCCTCACAACTGTTCGTTAAGCAAGCCAGAAGCTCTCCATTGTTCGTTAAGCAACCATTCGCTCACAACTGTTCGTTAAGCAAGCCAGAGGATCTCCATTGTTCGTTAAGCAACCATTCGCTCACAACTGTTCGTTAAGCAAGCCAGAGGCTCACCATTGTTCGTTAAGCAACCATTCGCTCACAACTGTTCGTTAAGCAAGCCAGAAGCTCTCCATTGTTCGTTAAGCAGCGAGAAGCTCTCCATTGTTCGTTAAGCAACCATTCGCTCACAACTGTTCCTTAAGCAAGCCAGAGGCTCACCATTGTTCGTTAAGCAAGCCAGAAGCTCTCCATTGTTCGTTAAGCAAGCCAGAAGCTCTCCATTGTTCGTTAAGCAACCATTCGCTCACAACTGTTCGTTAAGCAAGTCAGAAGCTCTCAATTGTTCGTTAAGCAGCGAGAAGCTCTCCATTGTTCGTTAAGCAACCATTCGCTCACAACTGTTCGTTAAGCAAGCCAGAAGCTCTCAATTGTTCGTTAAGCAGCGAGAAGCTCTCCATTGTTCGTTAAGCAACCATTCGCTCACAACTGTTCGTTAAGCAAGCCAGAAGCTCTCCATTGTTCGTTAAGCAACCATTCGCTCACAACTGTTCGTTAAGCAAGCCAGAGGCTCTCCATTGTTCGTTAAGCAACCATTCGCTCACAACTGTTCGTTAAGCAAACCAGAAGCTCTCCATTGTTCGTTAAGCAAGCCAGAAGCTCTCCATTGTTCGTTAAGCAACCATTCGCTCACAACTGTTCGTTAAGCAAGTCAGAAGCTCACCATTGTTCGTTAAGCAACCATTCGCTCACAACTGTTCGTTAAGCAAGCCAGAAGCTCTCCATTGTTCGTTAAGCAGCGAGAAGCTCTCCATTGTTCGTTAAGCAACCATTCGCTCACAACTGTTCCTTAAGCAAGCCAGAGGCTCACCATTGTTCGTTAAGCAAGCCAGAAGCTCTCCATTGTTCGTTAAGCAAGCCAGAAGCTCTCCATTGTTCGTTAAGCAACCATTCGCTCACAACTGTTCGTTAAGCAAGTCAGAAGCTCTCAATTGTTCGTTAAGCAGCGAGAAGCTCTCCATTGTTCGTTAAGCAACCATTCGCTCACAACTGTTCGTTAAGCAAGCCAGAAGCTCTCAATTGTTCGTTAAGCAGCGAGAAGCTCTCCATTGTTCGTTAAGCAACCATTCGCTCACAACTGTTCGTTAAGCAAGCCAGAAGCTCTCCATTGTTCGTTAAGCAACCATTCGCTCACAACTGTTCCTTAAGCAAGCCAGAGGCTCACCATTGTTCGTTAAGCAAGCCAGAAGCTCTCCATTGTTCGTTAAGCAAGCCAGAAGCTCTCCATTGTTCGTTAAGCAACCATTCGCTCACAACTGTTCGTTAAGCAAGTCAGAAGCTCTCAATTGTTCGTTAAGCAGCGAGAAGCTCTCCATTGTTCGTTAAGCAACCATTCGCTCACAACTGTTCGTTAAGCAAGCCAGAAGCTCTCAATTGTTCGTTAAGCAGCGAGAAGCTCTCCATTGTTCGTTAAGCAACCATTCGCTCACAACTGTTCGTTAAGCAAGCCAGAAGCTCTCCATTGTTCGTTAAGCAACCATTCGCTCACAACTGTTCGTTAAGCAAGCCAGAGGCTCTCCATTGTTCGTTAAGCAACCATTCGCTCACAACTGTTCGTTAAGCAAACCAGAAGCTCTCCATTGTTCGTTAAGCAAGCCAGAAGCTCTCCATTGTTCGTTAAGCAACCATTCGCTCACAACTGTTCCTTAAGCAAGCCAGAGGCTCACCATTGTTCGTTAAGCAAGCCAGAAGCTCTCCATTGTTCGTTAAGCAAGCCAGAAGCTCTCCATTGTTCGTTAAGCAACCATTCGCTCACAACTGTTCGTTAAGCAAGTCAGAAGCTCTCAATTGTTCGTTAAGCAGCGAGAAGCTCTCCATTGTTCGTTAAGCAACCATTCGCTCACAACTGTTCGTTAAGCAAGCCAGAAGCTCTCAATTGTTCGTTAAGCAGCGAGAAGCTCTCCATTGTTCGTTAAGCAACCATTCGCTCACAACTGTTCGTTAAGCAAGCCAGAAGCTCTCCATTGTTCGTTAAGCAACCATTCGCTCACAACTGTTCGTTAAGCAAGCCAGAGGCTCTCCATTGTTCGTTAAGCAACCATTCGCTCACAACTGTTCGTTAAGCAAACCAGAAGCTCTCCATTGTTCGTTAAGCAAGCCAGAAGCTCTCCATTGTTCGTTAAGCAACCATTCGCTCACAACTGTTCGTTAAGCAAGTCAGAAGCTCTCAATTGTTCGTTAAGCAGCGAGAAGCTCTCCATTGTTCGTTAAGCAACCATTCGCTCACAACTGTTCGTTAAGCAAGCCAGAAGCTCTCAATTGTTCGTTAAGCAGCGAGAAGCTCTCCATTGTTCGTTAAGCAACCATTCGCTCACAACTGTTAGTTAAGCAAGCCAGAAGCTCTCCATTGTTCGTTAAGCAACCATTCGCTCACAACTGTTCGTTAAGCAAGCCAGAGGCTCTCCATTGTTCGTTAATCAACCATTCGCTCACAACTGTTCGTTAAGCAAACCAGAAGCTCTCCATTGTTCGTTAAGCAAGCCAGAAGCTCTCCATTGTTCGTTAAGCAACCATTCGCTCACAACTGTTCGTTAAGCAAGCCAGAGGCTCTCCATTGTTCGTTAAGTAACCATTCCCTCACAACTGTTCGTTAAGCAAGCCAGAAGCTCTCCATTGTTCGTTAAGCAACCATTCGCTCACAACTGTTCGTTAAGCAAGACAGAGGCTCTCCATTGTTCGTTAAGAAACCATTCGCTCACAACTGTTCCTTAAGCAAGCCAGAGGCTCACCATTGTTCGTTAAGCAACCATTCGCTCACAACTGTTCGTTAAGCAAGCCAGAAGCTCTCAATTGTTCGTTAAGCAGCGAGAAGCTCTCCATTGTTCGTTAAGCAACCATTCGCTCACAACTGTTCGTTAAGCAAGCCAGAAGCTCTCCATTGTTCGTTAAGCAACCATTCGCTCACAACTGTTCGTTAAGCAAGCCAGAGGCTCTCCATTGTTCGTTAAGCAACCATTCGCTCACAACTGTTCGTTAAGCAAACCAGAAGCTCTCCATTGTTCGTTAAGCAAGCCAGAAGCTCTCCATTGTTCGTTAAGCAACCATTCGCTCACAACTGTTCGTTAAGCAAGTCAGAAGCTCTCAATTGTTCGTTAAGCAGCGAGAAGCTCTCCATTGTTCGTTAAGCAACCATTCGCTCACAACTGTTCGTTAAGCAAGCCAGAAGCTCTCAATTGTTCGTTAAGCAGCGAGAAGCTCTCCATTGTTCGTTAAGCAACCATTCGCTCACAACTGTTAGTTAAGCAAGCCAGAAGCTCTCCATTGTTCGTTAAGCAACCATTCGCTCACAACTGTTCGTTAAGCAAGCCAGAGGCTCTCCATTGTTCGTTAATCAACCATTCGCTCACAACTGTTCGTTAAGCAAACCAGAAGCTCTCCATTGTTCGTTAAGCAAGCCAGAAGCTCTCCATTGTTCGTTAAGCAACCATTCGCTCACAACTGTTCGTTAAGCAAGCCAGAGGCTCTCCATTGTTCGTTAAGTAACCATTCCCTCACAACTGTTCGTTAAGCAAGCCAGAAGCTCTCCATTGTTCGTTAAGCAACCATTCGCTCACAACTGTTCGTTAAGCAAGACAGAGGCTCTCCATTGTTCGTTAAGAAACCATTCGCTCACAACTGTTCCTTAAGCAAGCCAGAGGCTCACCATTGTTCGTTAAGCAACCATTCGCTCACAACTGTTCGTTAAGCAAGCCAGAAGCTCTCAATTGTTCGTTAAGCAGCGAGAAGCTCTCCATTGTTCGTTAAGCAACCATTCGCTCACAACTGTTCGTTAAGCAAGCCAGAAGCTCTCCATTGTTCGTTAAGCAACCATTCGCTCACAACTGTTCGTTAAGCAAGCCAGAGGCTCTCCATTGTTCGTTAAGCAACCATTCGCTCACAACTGTTCGTTAAGCAAACCAGAAGCTCTCCATTGTTCGTTAAGCAAGCCAGAGGCTCTCCATTGTTCGTTAAGCAACCATTCGCTCACAACTGTTCGTTAAGCAAACCAGAAGCTCTCCATTGTTCGTTAAGCAAGCCAGAGGCTCTCCATTGTTCGTTAAGCAACCATTCGCTCACAACTGTTCGTTAAGCAAACCAGAAGCTCTCCATTGTTCGTTAAGCAAGCCAGAAGCTCTCCATTGTTCGTTAAGCAACCATTCGCTCACAACTGGTTCGTTAAGCAAGCCAGAGGCTCTCCATTGTTCGTTAAGCAACCATTCCCTCACAACTGTTCCTTAAGCAAGCCAGAGGCTCACCATTGTTCGTTAAGCAACCATTCGCTCACAACTGTTCGTTAAGCAAACCAGAAGCTCTCCATTGTTCGTTAAGCAAGCAAGAGGCTCTCCATTGTTCGTTAAGCAACCATTCCCTCACAACTGTTCGTTAAGCAAGCCAGAAGCTCTCCATTGTTCGTTAAGCAACCATTCGCTCACAACTGTTCGTTAAGCAAGCCAGAGGATCTCCATTGTTCGTTAAGCAACCATTCGCTCACAACTGTTCGTTAAGCAAGCCAGAGGCTCACCATTGTTCGTTAAGCAACCATTCGCTCACAACTGTTCGTTAAGCAAGCCAGAAGCTCTCCATTGTTCGTTAAGCAGCGAGAAGCTCTCCATTGTTCGTTAAGCAACCATTCGCTCACAACTGTTCCTTAAGCAAGCCAGAGGCTCACCATTGTTCGTTAAGCAACCATTCGCTCACAACTGTTCGTTAAGCAAACCAGAAGCTCTCCATTGTTCGTTAAGCAAGCCAGAGGCTCTCCATTGTTCGTTAAGTAACCATTCCCTCACAACTGTTCGTTATGCAAGCCAGAAGCTCTCCATTGTTCGTTAAGCAACCATTCGCTCACAACTGTTCGTTAAGCAAGACAGAGGCTCTCCATTGTTCGTTAAGCAACCATTCGCTCACAACTGTTCCTTAAGCAAGCCAAAGGCTCACCATTGTTCGTTAAGCAACCATTCGCTCACAACTGTTCGTTAAGCAAGTCAGAAGCTCTCAATTGTTCGTTAAGCAGCGAGAAGCTCTCCATTGTTCGTTAAGCAACCATTCGCTCACAACTGTTCGTTAAGCAAGCCAGAAGCTCTCCATTGTTCGTTAAGCAACCATTCGCTCACAACTGTTCGTTAAGCAAGACAGAGGCTCTCCATTGTTCGTTAAGAAACCATTCGCTCACAACTGTTCGTTAAGCAAGCCAGAGGCTCACCATTGTTCGTTAAGCAACCATTCGCTCACAACTGTTCGTTAAGCAAGCCAGAAGCTCTCCATTGTTCGTTAAGCAGCGAGAAGCTCTCCATTGTTTGTTAAGCAACCATTCGCTCACAACTGTTCGTTAAGCAAACCAGAAGCTCTCCATTGTTCGTTAAGCAAGCCAGAGGCTCTCCATTGTTCGTTAAGTAACCATTCGCTCACAACTGTTCGTTAAGCAAGCCAGAAGCTCTCCATTGTTCGTTAAGCAACCATTCGCTCACAACTGTTCGTTAAGCAAGACAGAGGCTCTCCATTGTTCGTTAAGAAACCATTCGCTCACAACTGTTCGTTAAGCAAGCCAGAAGCTCTCCATTGTTCGTTAAGCAGCGAGAAGCTCTCCATTGTTCGTTAAGCAACCATTCGCTCACAACTGTTCCTTAAGCAAGCCAGAGGCTCACCATTGTTCGTTAAGCAAGCCAGAAGCTCTCCATTGTTCGTTAAGCAAGCCAGAAGCTCTCCATTGTTCGTTAAGCAACCATTCGCTCACAACTGTTCGTTAAGCAAGTCAGAAGCTCTCAATTGTTCGTTAAGCAGCGAGAAGCTCTCCATTGTTCGTTAAGCAACCATTCGCTCACAACTGTTCGTTAAGCAAGCCAGAAGCTCTCAATTGTTCGTTAAGCAGCGAGAAGCTCTCCATTGTTCGTTAAGCAACCATTCGCTCACAACTGTTCGTTAAGCAAGCCAGAAGCTCTCCATTGTTCGTTAAGCAACCATTCGCTCACAACTGTTCGTTAAGCAAGCCAGAGGCTCTCCATTGTTCGTTAAGCAACCATTCGCTCACAACTGTTCGTTAAGCAAACCAGAAGCTCTCCATTGTTCGTTAAGCAAGCCAGAAGCTCTCCATTGTTCGTTAAGCAACCATTCGCTCACAACTGTTCGTTAAGCAAGCCAGAAGCTCTCCATTGTTCGTTAAGCAGCGAGAAGCTCTCCATTGTTCGTTAAGCAACCATTCGCTCACAACTGTTCCTTAAGCAAGCCAGAGGCTCACCATTGTTCGTTAAGCAAGCCAGAAGCTCTCCATTGTTCGTTAAGCAAGCCAGAAGCTCTCCATTGTTCGTTAAGCAACCATTCGCTCACAACTGTTCGTTAAGCAAGTCAGAAGCTCTCAATTGTTCGTTAAGCAGCGAGAAGCTCTCCATTGTTCGTTAAGCAACCATTCGCTCACAACTGTTCGTTAAGCAAGCCAGAAGCTCTCAATTGTTCGTTAAGCAGCGAGAAGCTCTCCATTGTTCGTTAAGCAACCATTCGCTCACAACTGTTCGTTAAGCAAGCCAGAAGCTCTCCATTGTTCGTTAAGCAACCATTCGCTCACAACTGTTCGTTAAGCAAGCCAGAGGCTCTCCATTGTTCGTTAAGCAACCATTCGCTCACAACTGTTCGTTAAGCAAACCAGAAGCTCTCCATTGTTCGTTAAGCAAGCCAGAAGCTCTCCATTGTTCGTTAAGCAACCATTCGCTCACAACTGTTCCTTAAGCAAGCCAGAGGCTCACCATTGTTCGTTAAGCAAGCCAGAAGCTCTCCATTGTTCGTTAAGCAAGCCAGAAGCTCTCCATTGTTCGTTAAGCAACCATTCGCTCACAACTGTTCGTTAAGCAAGTCAGAAGCTCTCAATTGTTCGTTAAGCAGCGAGAAGCTCTCCATTGTTCGTTAAGCAACCATTCGCTCACAACTGTTCGTTAAGCAAGCCAGAAGCTCTCAATTGTTCGTTAAGCAGCGAGAAGCTCTCCATTGTTCGTTAAGCAACCATTCGCTCACAACTGTTCGTTAAGCAAGCCAGAAGCTCTCCATTGTTCGTTAAGCAACCATTCGCTCACAACTGTTCGTTAAGCAAGCCAGAGGCTCTCCATTGTTCGTTAAGCAACCATTCGCTCACAACTGTTCGTTAAGCAAACCAGAAGCTCTCCATTGTTCGTTAAGCAAGCCAGAAGCTCTCCATTGTTCGTTAAGCAACCATTCGCTCACAACTGTTCGTTAAGCAAGTCAGAAGCTCTCAATTGTTCGTTAAGCAGCGAGAAGCTCTCCATTGTTCGTTAAGCAACCATTCGCTCACAACTGTTCGTTAAGCAAGCCAGAAGCTCTCAATTGTTCGTTAAGCAGCGAGAAGCTCTCCATTGTTCGTTAAGCAACCATTCGCTCACAACTGTTAGTTAAGCAAGCCAGAAGCTCTCCATTGTTCGTTAAGCAACCATTCGCTCACAACTGTTCGTTAAGCAAGCCAGAGGCTCTCCATTGTTCGTTAATCAACCATTCGCTCACAACTGTTCGTTAAGCAAACCAGAAGCTCTCCATTGTTCGTTAAGCAAGCCAGAAGCTCTCCATTGTTCGTTAAGCAACCATTCGCTCACAACTGTTCGTTAAGCAAGCCAGAGGCTCTCCATTGTTCGTTAAGTAACCATTCCCTCACAACTGTTCGTTAAGCAAGCCAGAAGCTCTCCATTGTTCGTTAAGCAACCATTCGCTCACAACTGTTCGTTAAGCAAGACAGAGGCTCTCCATTGTTCGTTAAGAAACCATTCGCTCACAACTGTTCCTTAAGCAAGCCAGAGGCTCACCATTGTTCGTTAAGCAACCATTCGCTCACAACTGTTCGTTAAGCAAGCCAGAAGCTCTCAATTGTTCGTTAAGCAGCGAGAAGCTCTCCATTGTTCGTTAAGCAACCATTCGCTCACAACTGTTCGTTAAGCAAGCCAGAAGCTCTCCATTGTTCGTTAAGCAACCATTCGCTCACAACTGTTCGTTAAGCAAGCCAGAGGCTCTCCATTGTTCGTTAAGCAACCATTCGCTCACAACTGTTCGTTAAGCAAACCAGAAGCTCTCCATTGTTCGTTAAGCAAGCCAGAGGCTCTCCATTGTTCGTTAAGCAACCATTCGCTCACAACTGTTCGTTAAGCAAACCAGAAGCTCTCCATTGTTCGTTAAGCAAGCCAGAGGCTCTCCATTGTTCGTTAAGCAACCATTCGCTCACAACTGTTCGTTAAGCAAACCAGAAGCTCTCCATTGTTCGTTAAGCAAGCCAGAAGCTCTCCATTGTTCGTTAAGCAACCATTCGCTCACAACTGGTTCGTTAAGCAAGCCAGAGGCTCTCCATTGTTCGTTAAGCAACCATTCCCTCACAACTGTTCCTTAAGCAAGCCAGAGGCTCACCATTGTTCGTTAAGCAACCATTCGCTCACAACTGTTCGTTAAGCAAACCAGAAGCTCTCCATTGTTCGTTAAGCAAGCAAGAGGCTCTCCATTGTTCGTTAAGCAACCATTCCCTCACAACTGTTCGTTAAGCAAGCCAGAAGCTCTCCATTGTTCGTTAAGCAACCATTCGCTCACAACTGTTCGTTAAGCAAGCCAGAGGATCTCCATTGTTCGTTAAGCAACCATTCGCTCACAACTGTTCGTTAAGCAAGCCAGAAGCTCTCAATTGTTCGTTAAGCAGCGAGAAGCTCTCCATTGTTCGTTAAGCAACCATTCGCTCACAACTGTTAGTTAAGCAAGCCAGAAGCTCTCCATTGTTCGTTAAGCAACCATTCGCTCACAACTGTTCGTTAAGCAAGCCAGAGGCTCTCCATTGTTCGTTAATCAACCATTCGCTCACAACTGTTCGTTAAGCAAACCAGAAGCTCTCCATTGTTCGTTAAGCAAGCCAGAAGCTCTCCATTGTTCGTTAAGCAACCATTCGCTCACAACTGTTCGTTAAGCAAGCCAGAGGCTCTCCATTGTTCGTTAAGTAACCATTCCCTCACAACTGTTCGTTAAGCAAGCCAGAAGCTCTCCATTGTTCGTTAAGCAACCATTCGCTCACAACTGTTCGTTAAGCAAGACAGAGGCTCTCCATTGTTCGTTAAGAAACCATTCGCTCACAACTGTTCCTTAAGCAAGCCAGAGGCTCACCATTGTTCGTTAAGCAACCATTCGCTCACAACTGTTCGTTAAGCAAGCCAGAGGCTCTCCATTGTTCGTTAAGCAACCATTCGCTCACAACTGTTCGTTAAGCAAACCAGAAGCTCTCCATTGTTCGTTAAGCAAGCCAGAGGCTCTCCATTGTTCGTTAAGCAACCATTCGCTCACAACTGTTCGTTAAGCAAACCAGAAGCTCTCCATTGTTCGTTAAGCAAGCCAGAGGCTCTCCATTGTTCGTTAAGCAACCATTCGCTCACAACTGTTCGTTAAGCAAACCAGAAGCTCTCCATTGTTCGTTAAGCAAGCCAGAAGCTCTCCATTGTTCGTTAAGCAACCATTCGCTCACAACTGGTTCGTTAAGCAAGCCAGAGGCTCTCCATTGTTCGTTAAGCAACCATTCCCTCACAACTGTTCCTTAAGCAAGCCAGAGGCTCACCATTGTTCGTTAAGCAACCATTCGCTCACAACTGTTCGTTAAGCAAACCAGAAGCTCTCCATTGTTCGTTAAGCAAGCCAGAGGCTCTCCATTGTTCGTTAAGCAACCATTCGCTCACAACTGTTCGTTAAGCAAACCAGAAGCTCTCCATTGTTCGTTAAGCAAGCCAGAGGCTCTCCATTGTTCGTTAAGCAACCATTCGCTCACAACTGTTCGTTAAGCAAACCAGAAGCTCTCCATTGTTCGTTAAGCAAGCCAGAAGCTCTCCATTGTTCGTTAAGCAACCATTCGCTCACAACTGGTTCGTTAAGCAAGCCAGAGGCTCTCCATTGTTCGTTAAGCAACCATTCCCTCACAACTGTTCCTTAAGCAAGCCAGAGGCTCACCATTGTTCGTTAAGCAACCATTCGCTCACAACTGTTCGTTAAGCAAACCAGAAGCTCTCCATTGTTCGTTAAGCAAGCAAGAGGCTCTCCATTGTTCGTTAAGCAACCATTCCCTCACAACTGTTCGTTAAGCAAGCCAGAAGCTCTCCATTGTTCGTTAAGCAACCATTCGCTCACAACTGTTCGTTAAGCAAGCCAGAGGATCTCCATTGTTCGTTAAGCAACCATTCGCTCACAACTGTTCGTTAAGCAAGCCAGAGGCTCACCATTGTTCGTTAAGCAACCATTCGCTCACAACTGTTCGTTAAGCAAGCCAGAAGCTCTCCATTGTTCGTTAAGCAGCGAGAAGCTCTCCATTGTTCGTTAAGCAACCATTCGCTCACAACTGTTCCTTAAGCAAGCCAGAGGCTCACCATTGTTCGTTAAGCAACCATTCGCTCACAACTGTTCGTTAAGCAAACCAGAAGCTCTCCATTGTTCGTTAAGCAAGCCAGAGGCTCTCCATTGTTCGTTAAGTAACCATTCCCTCACAACTGTTCGTTATGCAAGCCAGAAGCTCTCCATTGTTCGTTAAGCAACCATTCGCTCACAACTGTTCGTTAAGCAAGACAGAGGCTCTCCATTGTTCGTTAAGCAACCATTCGCTCACAACTGTTCCTTAAGCAAGCCAAAGGCTCACCATTGTTCGTTAAGCAACCATTCGCTCACAACTGTTCGTTAAGCAAGTCAGAAGCTCTCAATTGTTCGTTAAGCAGCGAGAAGCTCTCCATTGTTCGTTAAGCAACCATTCGCTCACAACTGTTCGTTAAGCAAGCCAGAAGCTCTCCATTGTTCGTTAAGCAACCATTCGCTCACAACTGTTCGTTAAGCAAGACAGAGGCTCTCCATTGTTCGTTAAGAAACCATTCGCTCACAACTGTTCGTTAAGCAAGCCAGAGGCTCACCATTGTTCGTTAAGCAACCATTCGCTCACAACTGTTCGTTAAGCAAGCCAGAAGCTCTCCATTGTTCGTTAAGCAGCGAGAAGCTCTCCATTGTTTGTTAAGCAACCATTCGCTCACAACTGTTCGTTAAGCAAACCAGAAGCTCTCCATTGTTCGTTAAGCAAGCCAGAGGCTCTCCATTGTTCGTTAAGTAACCATTCGCTCACAACTGTTCGTTAAGCAAGCCAGAAGCTCTCCATTGTTCGTTAAGCAACCATTCGCTCACAACTGTTCGTTAAGCAAGACAGAGGCTCTCCATTGTTCGTTAAGAAACCATTCGCTCACAACTGTTCCTTAAGCAAGCCAGAGGCTCACCATTGTTCGTTAAGCAACCATTCGCTCACAACTGTTCGTTAAGCAAGTCAGAAGCTCTCAATTGTTCGTTAAGCAGCGAGAAGCTCTCCATTGTTCGTTAAGCAACCATTCGCTCACAACTGTTCGTTAAGCAAGCCAGAAGCTCTCAATTGTTCGTTAAGCAGCGAGAAGCTCTCCATTGTTCGTTAAGCAACCATTCGCTCACAACTGTTAGTTAAGCAAGCCAGAAGCTCTCCATTGTTCGTTAAGCAACCATTCGCTCACAACTGTTCGTTAAGCAAGCCAGAGGCTCTCCATTGTTCGTTAAGCAACCATTCGCTCACAACTGTTCGTTAAGCAAACCAGAAGCTCTCCATTGTTCGTTAAGCAAGCCAGAAGCTCTTCATTGTTCGTTAAGCAACCATTCGCTCACAACTGGTTCGTTAAGCAAGCCAGAGGCTCTCCATTGTTCGTTAAGCAACCATTCCCTCACAACTGTTCCTTAAGCAAGCCAGAGGCTCACCATTGTTCGTTAAGCAACCATTCGCTCACAACTGTTCGTTAAGCAAGCCAGAAGCTCTCCATTGTTCGTTAAGCAGCGAGAAGCTCTCCATTGTTTGTTAAGCAACCATTCGCTCACAACTGTTCGTTAAGCAAACCAGAAGCTCTCCATTGTTCGTTAAGCAAGCCAGAGGCTCTCCATTGTTCGTTAAGTAACCATTCCCTCACAACTGTTCGTTAAGCAAGCCAGAAGCTCTCCATTGTTCGTTAAGCAACCATTCGCTCACAACTGTTCGTTAAGCAAGACAGAGGCTCTCCATTGTTCGTTAAGAAACCATTCGCTCACAACTGTTCCTTAAGCAAGCCAGAGGCTCACCATTGTTCGTTAAGCAACCATTCGCTCACAACTGTTCGTTAAGCAAGTCAGAAGCTCTCAATTGTTCGTTAAGCAGCGAGAAGCTCTCCATTGTTCGTTAAGCAACCATTCGCTCACAACTGTTCGTTAAGCAAGCCAGAAGCTCTCAATTGTTCGTTAAGCAGCGAGAAGCTCTCCATTGTTCGTTAAGCAACCATTCGCTCACAACTGTTAGTTAAGCAAGCCAGAAGCTCTCCATTGTTCGTTAAGCAACCATTCGCTCACAACTGTTCGTTAAGCAAGCCAGAGGCTCTCCATTGTTCGTTAAGCAACCATTCGCTCACAACTGTTCGTTAAGCAAACCAGAAGCTCTCCATTGTTCGTTAAGCAAGCCAGAAGCTCTTCATTGTTCGTTAAGCAACCATTCGCTCACAACTGGTTCGTTAAGCAAGCCAGAGGCTCTCCATTGTTCGTTAAGCAACCATTCCCTCACAACTGTTCCTTAAGCAAGCCAGAGGCTCACCATTGTTCGTTAAGCAACCATTCGCTCACAACTGTTCGTTAAGCAAGCCAGAAGCTCTCCATTGTTCGTTAAGCAGCGAGAAGCTCTCCATTGTTTGTTAAGCAACCATTCGCTCACAACTGTTCGTTAAGCAAACCAGAAGCTCTCCATTGTTCGTTAAGCAAGCCAGAGGCTCTCCATTGTTCGTTAAGTAACCATTCCCTCACAACTGTTCGTTAAGCAAGCCAGAAGCTCTCCATTGTTCGTTAAGCAACCATTCGCTCACAACTGTTCGTTAAGCAAGACAGAGGCTCTCCATTGTTCGTTAAGAAACCATTCGCTCACAACTGTTCCTTAAGCAAGCCAGAGGCTCACCATTGTTCGTTAAGCAACCATTCGCTCACAACTGTTCGTTAAGCAAGTCAGAAGCTCTCAATTGTTCGTTAAGCAGCGAGAAGCTCTCCATTGTTCGTTAAGCAACCATTCGCTCACAACTGTTCGTTAAGCAAGCCAGAAGCTCTCAATTGTTCGTTAAGCAGCGAGAAGCTCTCCATTGTTCGTTAAGCAACCATTCGCTCACAACTGTTAGTTAAGCAAGCCAGAAGCTCTCCATTGTTCGTTAAGCAACCATTCGCTCACAACTGTTCGTTAAGCAAGCCAGAGGCTCTCCATTGTTCGTTAAGCAACCATTCGCTCACAACTGTTCGTTAAGCAAACCAGAAGCTCTCCATTGTTCGTTAAGCAAGCCAGAAGCTCTCCATTGTTCGTTAAGCAACCATTCGCTCACAACTGGTTCGTTAAGCAAGCCAGAGGCTCTCCATTGTTCGTTAAGCAACCATTCCCTCACAACTGTTCCTTAAGCAAGCCAGAGGCTCACCATTGTTCGTTAAGCAACCATTCGCTCACAACTGTTCGTTAAGCAAGCCAGAAGCTCTCCATTGTTCGTTAAGCAGCGAGAAGCTCTCCATTGTTTGTTAAGCAACCATTCGCTCACAACTGTTCGTTAAGCAAACCAGAAGCTCTCCATTGTTCGTTAAGCAAGCCAGAGGCTCTCCATTGTTCGTTAAGTAACCATTCCCTCACAACTGTTCGTTAAGCAAGCCAGAAGCTCTCCATTGTTCGTTAAGCAACCATTCGCTCACAACTGTTCGTTAAGCAAGACAGAGGCTCTCCATTGTTCGTTAAGAAACCATTCGCTCACAACTGTTCCTTAAGCAAGCCAGAGGCTCACCATTGTTCGTTAAGCAACCATTCGCTCACAACTGTTCGTTAAGCAAGTCAGAAGCTCTCAATTGTTCGTTAAGCAGCGAGAAGCTCTCCATTGTTCGTTAAGCAACCATTCGCTCACAACTGTTCGTTAAGCAAGCCAGAAGCTCTCAATTGTTCGTTAAGCAGCGAGAAGCTCTCCATTGTTCGTTAAGCAACCATTCGCTCACAACTGTTAGTTAAGCAAGCCAGAAGCTCTCCATTGTTCGTTAAGCAACCATTCGCTCACAACTGTTCGTTAAGCAAACCAGAAGCTCTCCATTGTTCGTTAAGCAAGCCAGAAGCTCTCCATTGTTCGTTAAGCAACCATTCGCTCACAACTGGTTCGTTAAGCAAGCCAGAGGCTCTCCATTGTTCGTTAAGCAACCATTCCCTCACAACTGTTCCTTAAGCAAGCCAGAGGCTCTCCATTGTTCGTTAAGCAACCATTCCCTCACAACTGTTCGTTAAGCAAGCCAGAAGCTCTCCATTGTTCGTTAAGCAGCGAGAAGCTCTCCATTGTTTGTTAAGCAACCATTCGCTCACAACTGTTCGTTAAGCAAACCAGAAGCTCTCCATTGTTCGTTAAGCAAGCCAGAGGCTCTCCATTGTTCGTTAAGTAACCACTCCCTCACAACTGTTCGTTAAGCAAGCCAGAAGCTCTCCATTGTTCGTTAAGCAACCATTCGCTCACAACTGTTCGTTAAGCAAGACAGAGGCTCTCCATTGTTCGTTAAGAAACCATTCGCTCACAATTGTTCCTTAAGCAAGCCAGAGGCTCACCATTGTTCGTTAAGCAACCATTCGCTCACAACTGTTCGTTAAGCAAGTCAGAAGCTCTCAATTGTTCGTTAAGCAGCGAGAAGCTCTCCATTGTTCGTTAAGCAACCATTCGCTCACAACTGTTCGTTAAGCAAGCCAGAAGCTCTCAATTGTTCGTTAAGCAGCGAGAAGCTCTCCATTGTTCGTTAAGCAACCATTCGCTCACAACTGTTAGTTAAGCAAGCCAGAAGCTCTCCATTGTTCGTTAAGCAACCATTCGCTCACAACTGTTCGTTAAGCAAGCCAGAGGCTCTCCATTGTTCGTTAAGCAACCATTCGCTCACAACTGTTCGTTAAGCAAGTCAGAAGCTCTCAATTGTTCGTTAAGCAGCGAGAAGCTCTCCATTGTTCGTTAAGCAACCATTCGCTCACAACTGTTCGTTAAGCAAGCCAGAAGCTCTCAATTGTTCGTTAAGCAGCGAGAAGCTCTCCATTGTTCGTTAAGCAACCATTCGCTCACAACTATTAGTTAAGCAAGCCAGAAGCTCTCCATTGTTCGTTAAGCAACCATTCGCTCACAACTGGTTCGTTAAGCAAGCCAGAGGCTCTCCATTGTTCGTTAAGCAACCATTCGCTCACAACTGTTCGTTAAGCAAGTCAGAAGCTCTCAATTGTTCGTTAAGCAGCGAGAAGCTCTCCATTGTTCGTTAAGCAACCATTCGCTCACAACTGTTCGTTAAGCAAGCCAGAAGCTCTCAATTGTTCGTTAAGCAGCGAGAAGCTCTCCATTGTTCGTTAAGCAACCATTCGCTCACAACTGTTAGTTAAGCAAGCCAGAAGCTCTCCATTGTTCGTTAAGCAACCATTCGCTCACAACTGTTCGTTAAGCAAGCCAGAGGCTCTCCATTGTTCGTTAAGCAACCATTCGCTCACAACTGTTCGTTAAGCAAACCAGAAGCTCTCCATTGTTCGTTAAGCAAGCCAGAAGCTCTCCATTGTTCGTTAAGCAACCATTCGCTCACAACTGGTTCGTTAAGCAAGCCAGAGGCTCTCCATTGTTCGTTAAGCAACCATTCCCTCACAACTGTTCCTTAAGCAAGCCAGAGGCTCACCATTGTTCGTTAAGCAACCATTCGCTCACAACTGTTCGTTAAGCAAGCCAGAAGCTCTCCATTGTTCGTTAAGCAGCGAGAAGCTCTCCATTGTTTGTTAAGCAACCATTCGCTCACAACTGTTCGTTAAGCAAACCAGAAGCTCTCCATTGTTCGTTAAGCAAGCCAGAGGCTCTCCATTGTTCGTTAAGTAACCATTCCCTCACAACTGTTCGTTAAGCAAGCCAGAAGCTCTCCATTGTTCGTTAAGCAACCATTCGCTCACAACTGTTCGTTAAGCAAGACAGAGGCTCTCCATTGTTCGTTAAGAAACCATTCGCTCACAACTGTTCCTTAAGCAAGCCAGAGGCTCACCATTGTTCGTTAAGCAACCATTCGCTCACAACTGTTCGTTAAGCAAGACAGAGGCTCTCCATTGTTCGTTAAGAAACCATTCGCTCACAACTGTTCCTTAAGCAAGCCAGAGGCTCTCCATTGTTCGTTAAGCAACCATTCCCTCACAACTGTTCCTTAAGCAAGCCAGAGGCTCACCATTGTTCGTTAAGCAACCATTCGCTCACAACTGTTCGTTAAGCAAGCCAGAAGCTCTCCATTGTTCGTTAAGCAGCGAGAAGCTCTCCATTGTTTGTTAAGCAACCATTCGCTCACAACTGTTCGTTAAGCAAACCAGAAGCTCTCCATTGTTCGTTAAGCAAGCCAGAGGCTCTCCATTGTTCGTTAAGTAACCATTCCCTCACAACTGTTCGTTAAGCAAGCCAGAAGCTCTCCATTGTTCGTTAAGCAACCATTCGCTCACAACTGTTCGTTAAGCAAGACAGAGGCTCTCCATTGTTCGTTAAGAAACCATTCGCTCACAACTGTTCCTTAAGCAAGCCAGAGGCTCACCATTGTTCGTTAAGCAACCATTCGCTCACAACTGTTCGTTAAGCAAGTCAGAAGCTCTCAATTGTTCGTTAAGCAGCGAGAAGCTCTCCATTGTTCGTTAAGCAACCATTCGCTCACAACTGTTCGTTAAGCAAGCCAGAAGCTCTCAATTGTTCGTTAAGCAGCGAGAAGCTCTCCATTGTTCGTTAAGCAACCATTCGCTCACAACTGTTAGTTAAGCAAGCCAGAAGCTCTCCATTGTTCGTTAAGCAACCATTCGCTCACAACTGTTCGTTAAGCAAGCCAGAGGCTCTCCATTGTTCGTTAAGCAACCATTCGCTCACAACTGTTCGTTAAGCAAACCAGAAGCTCTCCATTGTTCGTTAAGCAAGCCAGAAGCTCTCCATTGTTCGTTAAGCAACCATTCGCTCACAACTGGTTCGTTAAGCAAGCCAGAGGCTCTCCATTGTTCGTTAAGCAACCATTCCCTCACAACTGTTCCTTAAGCAAGCCAGAGGCTCACCATTGTTCGTTAAGCAACCATTCGCTCACAACTGTTCGTTAAGCAAGCCAGAAGCTCTCCATTGTTCGTTAAGCAGCGAGAAGCTCTCCATTGTTTGTTAAGCAACCATTCGCTCACAACTGTTCGTTAAGCAAACCAGAAGCTCTCCATTGTTCGTTAAGCAAGCCAGAGGCTCTCCATTGTTCGTTAAGTAACCATTCCCTCACAACTGTTCGTTAAGCAAGCCAGAAGCTCTCCATTGTTCGTTAAGCAACCATTCGCTCACAACTGTTCGTTAAGCAAGACAGAGGCTCTCCATTGTTCGTTAAGAAACCATTCGCTCACAACTGTTCCTTAAGCAAGCCAGAGGCTCACCATTGTTCGTTAAGCAACCATTCGCTCACAACTGTTCGTTAAGCAAGTCAGAAGCTCTCAATTGTTCGTTAAGCAGCGAGAAGCTCTCCATTGTTCGTTAAGCAACCATTCGCTCACAACTGTTCGTTAAGCAAGCCAGAAGCTCTCAATTGTTCGTTAAGCAGCGAGAAGCTCTCCATTGTTCGTTAAGCAACCATTCGCTCACAACTGTTAGTTAAGCAAGCCAGAAGCTCTCCATTGTTCGTTAAGCAACCATTCGCTCACAACTGTTCGTTAAGCAAACCAGAAGCTCTCCATTGTTCGTTAAGCAAGCCAGAAGCTCTCCATTGTTCGTTAAGCAACCATTCGCTCACAACTGGTTCGTTAAGCAAGCCAGAGGCTCTCCATTGTTCGTTAAGCAACCATTCCCTCACAACTGTTCCTTAAGCAAGCCAGAGGCTCTCCATTGTTCGTTAAGCAACCATTCCCTCACAACTGTTCGTTAAGCAAGCCAGAAGCTCTCCATTGTTCGTTAAGCAGCGAGAAGCTCTCCATTGTTTGTTAAGCAACCATTCGCTCACAACTGTTCGTTAAGCAAACCAGAAGCTCTCCATTGTTCGTTAAGCAAGCCAGAGGCTCTCCATTGTTCGTTAAGTAACCACTCCCTCACAACTGTTCGTTAAGCAAGCCAGAAGCTCTCCATTGTTCGTTAAGCAACCATTCGCTCACAACTGTTCGTTAAGC
Organism: Pristionchus mayeri; assembly: GCA_036245805.1. Lineage (NCBI taxonomy): Eukaryota > Metazoa > Nematoda > Chromadorea > Rhabditida > Neodiplogasteridae > Pristionchus > Pristionchus mayeri. Next base: position 14,323,662 of record BTRK01000001.1, on the reverse strand, counting down.
AAGACAGAGGCTCTCCATTGTTCGTTAAGAAACCATTCGCTCACAATTGTTCCTTAAGCAAGCCAGAGGCTCACCATTGTTCGTTAAGCAACCATTCGCTCACAACTGTTCGTTAAGCAAGTCAGAAGCTCTCAATTGTTCGTTAAGCAGCGAGAAGCTCTCCATTGTTCGTTAAGCAACCATTCGCTCACAACTGTTCGTTAAGCAAGCCAGAAGCTCTCAATTGTTCGTTAAGCAGCGAGAAGCTCTCCATTGTTCGTTAAGCAACCATTCGCTCACAACTGTTAGTTAAGCAAGCCAGAAGCTCTCCATTGTTCGTTAAGCAACCATTCGCTCACAACTGTTCGTTAAGCAAGCCAGAGGCTCTCCATTGTTCGTTAAGCAACCATTCGCTCACAACTGTTCGTTAAGCAAGTCAGAAGCTCTCAATTGTTCGTTAAGCAGCGAGAAGCTCTCCATTGTTCGTTAAGCAACCATTCGCTCACAACTGTTCGTTAAGCAAGCCAGAAGCTCTCAATTGTTCGTTAAGCAGCGAGAAGCTCTCCATTGTTCGTTAAGCAACCATTCGCTCACAACTATTAGTTAAGCAAGCCAGAAGCTCTCCATTGTTCGTTAAGCAACCATTCGCTCACAACTGGTTCGTTAAGCAAGCCAGAGGCTCTCCATTGTTCGTTAAGCAACCATTCGCTCACAACTGTTCGTTAAGCAAGTCAGAAGCTCTCAATTGTTCGTTAAGCAGCGAGAAGCTCTCCATTGTTCGTTAAGCAACCATTCGCTCACAACTGTTCGTTAAGCAAGCCAGAAGCTCTCAATTGTTCGTTAAGCAGCGAGAAGCTCTCCATTGTTCGTTAAGCAACCATTCGCTCACAACTGTTAGTTAAGCAAGCCAGAAGCTCTCCATTGTTCGTTAAGCAACCATTCGCTCACAACTGTTCGTTAAGCAAGCCAGAGGCTCTCCATTGTTCGTTAAGCAACCATTCGCTCACAACTGTTCGTTAAGCAAACCAGAAGCTCTCCATTGTTCGTTAAGCAAGCCAGAAGCTCTCCATTGTTCGTTAAGCAACCATTCGCTCACAACTGGTTCGTTAAGCAAGCCAGAGGCTCTCCATTGTTCGTTAAGCAACCATTCCCTCACAACTGTTCCTTAAGCAAGCCAGAGGCTCACCATTGTTCGTTAAGCAACCATTCGCTCACAACTGTTCGTTAAGCAAGCCAGAAGCTCTCCATTGTTCGTTAAGCAGCGAGAAGCTCTCCATTGTTTGTTAAGCAACCATTCGCTCACAACTGTTCGTTAAGCAAACCAGAAGCTCTCCATTGTTCGTTAAGCAAGCCAGAGGCTCTCCATTGTTCGTTAAGTAACCATTCCCTCACAACTGTTCGTTAAGCAAGCCAGAAGCTCTCCATTGTTCGTTAAGCAACCATTCGCTCACAACTGTTCGTTAAGCAAGACAGAGGCTCTCCATTGTTCGTTAAGAAACCATTCGCTCACAACTGTTCCTTAAGCAAGCCAGAGGCTCACCATTGTTCGTTAAGCAACCATTCGCTCACAACTGTTCGTTAAGCAAGTCAGAAGCTCTCAATTGTTCGTTAAGCAGCGAGAAGCTCTCCATTGTTCGTTAAGCAACCATTCGCTCACAACTGTTCGTTAAGCAAGCCAGAAGCTCTCAATTGTTCGTTAAGCAGCGAGAAGCTCTCCATTGTTCGTTAAGCAACCATTCGCTCACAACTGTTAGTTAAGCAAGCCAGAAGCTCTCCATTGTTCGTTAAGCAACCATTCGCTCACAACTGTTCGTTAAGCAAACCAGAAGCTCTCCATTGTTCGTTAAGCAAGCCAGAAGCTCTCCATTGTTCGTTAAGCAACCATTCGCTCACAACTGGTTCGTTAAGCAAGCCAGAGGCTCTCCATTGTTCGTTAAGCAACCATTCCCTCACAACTGTTCCTTAAGCAAGCCAGAGGCTCTCCATTGTTCGTTAAGCAACCATTCGCTCACAACTGTTCGTTAAGCAAACCAGAAGCTCTCCATTGTTCGTTAAGCAAGCCAGAGGCTCTCCATTGTTCGTTAAGCAACCATTCCCTCACAACTGTTCGTTAAGCAAGCCAGAAGCTCTCCATTGTTCGTTAAGCAGCGAGAAGCTCTCCATTGTTTGTTAAGCAACCATTCGCTCACAACTGTTCGTTAAGCAAACCAGAAGCTCTCCATTGTTCGTTAAGCAAGCCAGAGGCTCTCCATTGTTCGTTAAGTAACCATTCCCTCACAACTGTTCGTTAAGCAAGCCAGAAGCTCTCCATTGTTCGTTAAGCAACCATTCGCTCACAACTGTTCGTTAAGCAAGACAGAGGCTCTCCATTGTTCGTTAAGAAACCATTCGCTCACAATTGTTCCTTAAGCAAGCCAGAGGCTCACCATTGTTCGTTAAGCAACCATTCGCTCACAACTGTTCGTTAAGCAAGTCAGAAGCTCTCAATTGTTCGTTAAGCAGCGAGAAGCTCTCCATTGTTCGTTAAGCAACCATTCGCTCACAACTGTTCGTTAAGCAAGCCAGAAGCTCTCAATTGTTCGTTAAGCAGCGAGAAGCTCTCCATTGTTCGTTAAGCAACCATTCGCTCACAACTGTTAGTTAAGCAAGCCAGAAGCTCTCCATTGTTCGTTAAGCAACCATTCGCTCACAACTGTTCGTTAAGCAAGCCAGAGGCTCTCCATTGTTCGTTAAGCAACCATTCGCTCACAACTGTTCGTTAAGCAAACCAGAAGCTCTCCATTGTTCGTTAAGCAAGCCAGAAGCTCTCCATTGTTCGTTAAGCAACCATTCGCTCACAACTGGTTCGTTAAGCAAGCCAGAGGCTCTCCATTGTTCGTTAAGCAACCATTCCCTCACAACTGTTCCTTAAGCAAGCCAGAGGCTCACCATTGTTCGTTAAGCAACCATTCGCTCACAACTGTTCGTTAAGCAAGTCAGAAGCTCTCAATTGTTCGTTAAGCAGCGAGAAGCTCTCCATTGTTCGTTAAGCAACCATTCGCTCACAACTGTTCGTTAAGCAAGTCAGAAGCTCTCAATTGTTCGTTAAGCAGCGAGAAGCTCTCCATTGTTCGTTAAGCAACCATTCGCTCACAACTGTTCGTTAAGCAAGCCAGAAGCTCTCAATTGTTCGTTAAGCAGCGAGAAGCTCTCCATTGTTCGTTAAGCAACCATTCGCTCACAACTGTTAGTTAAGCAAGCCAGAAGCTCTCCATTGTTCGTTAAGCAACCATTCGCTCACAACTGTTCGTTAAGCAAGTCAGAAGCTCTCAATTGTTCGTTAAGCAGCGAGAAGCTCTCCATTGTTCGTTAAGCAACCATTCGCTCACAACTGTTAGTTAAGCAAGCCAGAAGCTCTCCATTGTTCGTTAAGCAACCATTCGCTCACAACTGTTCGTTAAGCAAGCCAGAGGCTCTCCATTGTTCGTTAAGCAACCATTCGCTCACAACTGTTCGTTAAGCAAACCAGAAGCTCTCCATTGTTCGTTAAGCAAGCCAGAAGCTCTCCATTGTTCGTTAAGCAACCATTCGCTCACAACTGGTTCGTTAAGCAAGATAGAGGCTCTCCATTGTTCGTTAAGCAACCATTCCCTCACAACTGTTCCTTAAGCAAGCCAGAGGCTCACCATTGTTCGTTAAGCAACCATTCGCTCACAACTGTTCGTTAAGCAAGCCAGAAGCTCTCCATTGTTCGTTAAGCAGCGAGAAGCTCTCCATTGTTTGTTAAGCAAGCCAGAGGCTCTCCATTGTTCGTTAAGTAACCATTCCCTCACAACTGTTCGTTAAGCAAGTCAGAAGCTCTCCATTGTTCGTTAAGCAAGCCAGAAGCTCTCCATTGTTCGTTAAGCAACCATTCGCTCACAACTGGTTCGTTAAGCAAGCCAGAGGCTCTCCATTGTTCGTTAAGCAACCATTCCCTCACAACTGTTCCTTAAGCAAGCCAGAGGCTCACCATTGTTCGTTAAGCAACCATTCGCTCACAACTGTTCGTTAAGCAAACCAGAAGCTCTCCATTGTTCGTTAAGCAAGCCAGAGGCTCTCCATTGTTCGTTAAGCAACCATTCCCTCACAACTGTTCGTTAAGCAAGCCAGAAGCTCTCCATTGTTCGTTAAGCAGCGAGAAGCTCTCCATTGTTTGTTAAGCAACCATTCGCTCACAACTGTTCGTTAAGCAAACCAGAAGCTCTCCATTGTTCGTTAAGCAAGCCAGAGGCTCTCCATTGTTCGTTAAGTAACCATTCCCTCACAACTGTTCGTTAAGCAAGCCAGAAGCTCTCCATTGTTCGTTAAGCAACCATTCGCTCACAACTGTTCGTTAAGCAAGACAGAGGCTCTCCATTGTTCGTTAAGAAACCATTCGCTCACAATTGTTCCTTAAGCAAGCCAGAGGCTCACCATTGTTCGTTAAGCAACCATTCGCTCACAACTGTTCGTTAAGCAAGTCAGAAGCTCTCAATTGTTCGTTAAGCAGCGAGAAGCTCTCCATTGTTCGTTAAGCAACCATTCGCTCACAACTGTTCGTTAAGCAAGCCAGAAGCTCTCAATTGTTCGTTAAGCAGCGAGAAGCTCTCCATTGTTCGTTAAGCAACCATTCGCTCACAACTGTTAGTTAAGCAAGCCAGAAGCTCTCCATTGTTCGTTAAGCAACCATTCGCTCACAACTGTTCGTTAAGCAAGCCAGAGGCTCTCCATTGTTCGTTAAGCAACCATTCGCTCACAACTGTTCGTTAAGCAAACCAGAAGCTCTCCATTGTTCGTTAAGCAAGCCAGAAGCTCTCCATTGTTCGTTAAGCAACCATTCGCTCACAACTGGTTCGTTAAGCAAGCCAGAGGCTCTCCATTGTTCGTTAAGCAACCATTCCCTCACAACTGTTCCTTAAGCAAGCCAGAGGCTCACCATTGTTCGTTAAGCAACCATTCGCTCACAACTGTTCGTTAAGCAAGTCAGAAGCTCTCAATTGTTCGTTAAGCAGCGAGAAGCTCTCCATTGTTCGTTAAGCAACCATTCGCTCACAACTGTTCGTTAAGCAAGTCAGAAGCTCTCAATTGTTCGTTAAGCAGCGAGAAGCTCTCCATTGTTCGTTAAGCAACCATTCGCTCACAACTGTTCGTTAAGCAAGCCAGAAGCTCTCCATTGTTCGTTAAGCAACCATTCCCTCACAACTGTTCGTTAAGCAAGCCAGAAGCTCTCCATTGTTCGTTAAGCAGCGAGAAGCTCTCCATTGTTTGTTAAGCAACCATTCGCTCACAACTGTTCGTTAAGCAAACCAGAAGCTCTCCATTGTTCGTTAAGCAAGCCAGAGGCTCTCCATTGTTCGTTAAGTAACCATTCCCTCACAACTGTTCGTTAAGCAAGCCAGAGGCTCACCATTGTTCGTTAAGCAACCATTCGCTCACAACTGTTCGTTAAGCAAACCAGAAGCTCTCCATTGTTCGTTAAGCAAGCCAGAGGCTCTCCATTGTTCGTTAAGCAAGCCAGAGGCTCTCCATTGTTCGTTAAGCAACCATTCCCTCACAACTGTTCGTTAAGCAAGCCAGAAGCTCTCCATTGTTCGTTAAGCAGCGAGAAGCTCTCCATTGTTTGTTAAGCAACCATTCGCTCACAACTGTTCGTTAAGCAAACCAGAAGCTCTCCATTGTTCGTTAAGCAAGCCAGAGGCTCTCCATTGTTCGTTAAGTAACCATTCCCTCACAACTGTTCGTTAAGCAAGCCAGAGGCTCACCATTGTTCGTTAAGCAACCATTCGCTCACAACTGTTCGTTAAGCAAACCAGAAGCTCTCCATTGTTCGTTAAGCAAGCCAGAGGCTCTCCATTGTTCGTTAAGCAACCATTCCCTCACAACTGTTCGTTAAGCAAGCCAGAAGCTCTCCATTGTTCGTTAAGCAGCGAGAAGCTCTCCATTGTTTGTTAAGCAACCATTCGCTCACAACTGTTCGTTAAGCAAGACAGAGGCTCTCCATTGTTCGTTAAGAAACCATTCGCTCACAATTGTTCCTTAAGCAAGCCAGAGGCTCACCATTGTTCGTTAAGCAACCATTCGCTCACAACTGTTCGTTAAGCAAGTCAGAAGCTCTCAATTGTTCGTTAAGCAGCGAGAAGCTCTCCATTGTTCGTTAAGCAACCATTCGCTCACAACTGTTCGTTAAGCAAGCCAGAAGCTCTCAATTGTTCGTTAAGCAGCGAGAAGCTCTCCATTGTTCGTTAAGCAACCATTCGCTCACAACTGTTAGTTAAGCAAGCCAGAAGCTCTCCATTGTTCGTTAAGCAACCATTCGCTCACAACTGTTCGTTAAGCAAGCCAGAGGCTCTCCATTGTTCGTTAAGCAACCATTCGCTCACAACTGTTCGTTAAGCAAACCAGAAGCTCTCCATTGTTCGTTAAGCAAGCCAGAAGCTCTCCATTGTTCGTTAAGCAACCATTCGCTCACAACTGGTTCGTTAAGCAAGCCAGAGGCTCTCCATTGTTCGTTAAGCAACCATTCCCTCACAACTGTTCCTTAAGCAAGCCAGAGGCTCACCATTGTTCGTTAAGCAACCATTCGCTCACAACTGTTCGTTAAGCAAGTCAGAAGCTCTCAATTGTTCGTTAAGCAGCGAGAAGCTCTCCATTGTTCGTTAAGCAACCATTCGCTCACAACTGTTCGTTAAGCAAGTCAGAAGCTCTCAATTGTTCGTTAAGCAGCGAGAAGCTCTCCATTGTTCGTTAAGCAACCATTCGCTCACAACTGTTCGTTAAGCAAGCCAGAAGCTCTCAATTGTTCGTTAAGCAGCGAGAAGCTCTCCATTGTTCGTTAAGCAACCATTCGCTCACAACTGTTAGTTAAGCAAGCCAGAAGCTCTCCATTGTTCGTTAAGCAACCATTCGCTCACAACTGTTCGTTAAGCAAGTCAGAAGCTCTCAATTGTTCGTTAAGCAGCGAGAAGCTCTCCATTGTTCGTTAAGCAACCATTCGCTCACAACTGGTTCGTTAAGCAAGCCAGAGGCTCTCCATTGTTCGTTAAGCAACCATTCGCTCACAACTGTTCGTTAAGCAAGTCAGAAGCTCTCAATTGTTCGTTAAGCAGCGAGAAGCTCTCCATTGTTCGTTAAGCAACCATTCGCTCACAACTGTTAGTTAAGCAAGCCAGAAGCTCTCCATTGTTCGTTAAGCAACCATTCGCTCACAACTGTTCGTTAAGCAAGCCAGAGGCTCTCCATTGTTCGTTAAGCAACCATTCGCTCACAACTGTTCGTTAAGCAAACCAGAAGCTCTCCATTGTTCGTTAAGCAAGCCAGAAGCTCTCCATTGTTCGTTAAGCAACCATTCGCTCACAACTGGTTCTTTAAGCAAGATAGAGGCTCTCCATTGTTCGTTAAGCAACCATTCCCTCACAACTGTTCCTTAAGCAAGCCAGAGGCTCACCATTGTTCGTTAAGCAACCATTCGCTCACAACTGTTCGTTAAGCAAGCCAGAAGCTCTCCATTGTTCGTTAAGCAGCGAGAAGCTCTCCATTGTTTGTTAAGCAAGCCAGAGGCTCTCCATTGTTCGTTAAGTAACCATTCCCTCACAACTGTTCGTTAAGCAAGCCAGAAGCTCTCCATTGTTCGTTAAGCAACCATTCGCTCACAACTGTTCGTTAAGCAAGACAGAGGCTCTCCATTGTTCGTTAAGAAACCATTCGCTCACAACTGTTCCTTAAGCAAGCCAGAGGCTCACCATTGTTCGTTAAGCAACCAGTCGCTCACAACTGTTCGTTAAGCAAGTCAGAAGCTCTCAATTGTTCGTTAAGCAGCGAGAAGCTCTCCATTGTTCGTTAAGCAACCATTCGCTCACAACTGTTCGTTAAGCAAGCCAGAAGCTCTCCATTGTTCGTTAAGCAACCATTCGCTCACAACTGTTCGTTAAGCAAACCAGAAGCTCTCCATTGTTCGTTAAGCAAGCCAGAAGCTCTCAATTGTTCGTTAAGCAGCGAGAAGCTCTCCATTGTTCGTTAAGCAACCATTCGCTCACAACTGTTAGTTAAGCAAGCCAGAAGCTCTCCATTGTTCGTTAAGCAACCATTCGCTCACAACTGTTCGTTAAGCAAGCCAGAGGCTCTCCATTGTTCGTTAAGCAACCATTCGCTCACAACTGTTCGTTAAGCAAACCAGAAGCTCTCCATTGTTCGTTAAGCAAGCCAGAAGCTCTCCATTGTTCGTTAAGCAACCATTCGCTCACAACTGGTTCGTTAAGCAAGCCAGAGGCTCTCCATTGTTCGTTAAGCAACCATTCCCTCACAACTGTTCCTTAAGCAAGCCAGAGGCTCACCATTGTTCGTTAAGCAACCATTCGCTCACAACTGTTCGTTAAGCAAGCCAGAAGCTCTCCATTGTTCGTTAAGCAGCGAGAAGCTCTCCATTGTTTGTTAAGCAACCATTCGCTCACAACTGTTCGTTAAGCAAACCAGAAGCTCTCCATTGTTCGTTAAGCAAGCCAGAGGCTCTCCATTGTTCGTTAAGTAACCATTCCCTCACAACTGTTCGTTAAGCAAGCCAGAAGCTCTCCATTGTTCGTTAAGCAACCATTCGCTCACAACTGTTCGTTAAGCAAGACAGAGGCTCTCCATTGTTCGTTAAGAAACCATTCGCTCACAACTGTTCCTTAAGCAAGCCAGAGGCTCACCATTGTTCGTTAAGCAACCATTCGCTCACAACTGTTCGTTAAGCAAGTCAGAAGCTCTCAATTGTTCGTTAAGCAGCGAGAAGCTCTCCATTGTTTGTTAAGCAACCATTCGCTCACAACTGTTCGTTAAGCAAGCCAGAAGCTCTCAATTGTTCGTTAAGCAGCGAGAAGCTCTCCATTGTTCGTTAAGCAACCATTCGCTCACAACTGTTAGTTAAGCAAGCCAGAAGCTCTCCATTGTTCGTTAAGCAACCATTCGCTCACAACTGTTCGTTAAGCAAGCCAGAAGCACTCCATTGTTCGTTAAGCAAGCCAGAAGCTCTCCATTGTTCGTTAAGCAACCATTCGCTCACAACTGGTTCGTTAAGCAAGCCAGAGGCTCTCCATTGTTCGTTAAGCAACCATTCGCTCACAACTGTTCGTTAAGCAAACCAGAAGCTCTCCATTGTTCGTTAAGCAAGCCAGAGGCTCTCCATTGTTCGTTAAGCAACCATTCCCTCACAACTGTTCGTTAAGCAAGCCAGAAGCTCTCCATTGTTCGTTAAGCAGCGAGAAGCTCTCCATTGTTTGTTAAGCAACCATTCGCTCACAACTGTTCGTTAAGCAAACCAGAAGCTCTCCATTGTTCGTTAAGCAAGCCAGAGGCTCTCCATTGTTCGTTAAGTAACCATTCCCTCACAACTGTTCGTTAAGCAAGCCAGAGGCTCACCATTGTTCGTTAAGCAACCATTCGCTCACAACTGTTCGTTAAGCAAGCCAGAAGCTCTCCATTGTTCGTTAAGCAGCGAGAAGCTCTCCATTGTTTGTTAAGCAACCATTCGCTCACAACTGTTCGTTAAGCAAACCAGAAGCTCTCCATTGTTCGTTAAGCAAGCCAGAGGCTCTCCATTGTTCGTTAAGTAACCATTCCCTCACAACTGTTCGTTAAGCAAGCCAGAAGCTCTCCATTGTTCGTTAAGCAACCATTCGCTCACAACTGTTCGTTAAGCAAGACAGAGGCTCTCCATTGTTCGTTAAGAAACCATTCGCTCACAACTGTTCCTTAAGCAAGCCAGAGGCTCACCATTGTTCGTTAAGCAACCATTCGCTCACAACTGTTCGTTAAGCAAGTCAGAAGCTCTCAATTGTTCGTTAAGCAGCGAGAAGCTCTCCATTGTTTGTTAAGCAACCATTCGCTCACAACTGTTCGTTAAGCAAGCCAGAAGCTCTCAATTGTTCGTTAAGCAGCGAGAAGCTCTCCATTGTTCGTTAAGCAACCATTCGCTCACAACTGTTAGTTAAGCAAGCCAGAAGCTCTCCATTGTTCGTTAAGCAACCATTCGCTCACAACTGTTCGTTAAGCAAGCCAGAAGCTCTCCATTGTTCGTTAAGCAAGCCAGAAGCTCTCCATTGTTCGTTAAGCAACCATTCGCTCACAACTGGTTCGTTAAGCAAGCCAGAGGCTCTCCATTGTTCGTTAAGCAACCATTCGCTCACAACTGTTCGTTAAGCAAACCAGAAGCTCTCAATTGTTCGTTAAGCAGCGAGAAGCTCTCCATTGTTTGTTAAGCAACCATTCGCTCACAACTGTTCGTTAAGCAAGCCAGAAGCTCTCAATTGTTCGTTAAGCAGCGAGAAGCTCTCCATTGTTCGTTAAGCAACCATTCGCTCACAACTGTTCGTTAAGCAAACCAGAAGCTCTCCATTGTTCGTTAAGCAAGCCAGAGGCTCTCCATTGTTCGTTAAGTAACCATTCCCTCACAACTGTTCGTTAAGCAAGCCAGAGGCTCTCCATTGTTCGTTAAGTAACCATTCCCTCACAACTGTTCGTTAAGCAAGCCAGAAGCTCTCCATTGTTCGTTAAGCAACCATTCGCTCACAACTGTTCGTTAAGCAAGACAGAGGCTCTCCATTGTTCGTTAAGAAACCATTCGCTCACAACTGTTCCTTAAGCAAGCCAGAGGCTCACCATTGTTCGTTAAGCAACCGTTCGCTCACAACTGTTCGTTAAGCAAGTCAGAAGCTCTCAATTGTTCGTTAAGCAGCGAGAAGCTCTCCATTGTTTGTTAAGCAACCATTCGCTCACAACTGTTCGTTAAGCAAGCCAGAAGCTCTCAATTGTTCGTTAAGCAGCGAGAAGCTCTCCATTGTTCGTTAAGCAACCATTCGCTCACAACTGTTAGTTAAGCAAGCCAGAAGCTCTCCATTGTTCGTTAAGCAACCATTCGCTCACAACTGTTCGTTAAGCAAGCCAGAAGCTCTCCATTGTTCGTTAAGCAAGCCAGAAGCTCTCCATTGTTCGTTAAGCAACCATTCGCTCACAACTGGTTCGTTAAGCAAGCCAGAGGCTCTCCATTGTTCGTTAAGCAACCATTCGCTCACAACTGTTCGTTAAGCAAACCAGAAGCTCTCCATTGTTCGTTAAGCAAGCCAGAGGCTCTCCATTGTTCGTTAAGCAACCATTCCCTCACAACTGTTCGTTAAGCAAGCCAGAAGCTCTCCATTGTTCGTTAAGCAGCGAGAAGCTCTCCATTGTTTGTTAAGCAACCATTCGCTCACAACTGTTCGTTAAGCAAACCAGAAGCTCTCCATTGTTCGTTAAGCAAGCCAGAGGCTCTCCATTGTTCGTTAAGTAACCATTCCCTCACAACTGTTCGTTAAGCAAGCCAGAGGCTCACCATTGTTCGTTAAGCAACCATTCGCTCACAACTGTTCGTTAAGCAAGCCAGAAGCTCTCCATTGTTCGTTAAGCAGCGAGAAGCTCTCCATTGTTTGTTAAGCAACCATTCGCTCACAACTGTTCGTTAAGCAAACCAGAAGCTCTCCATTGTTCGTTAAGCAAGCCAGAGGCTCTCCATTGTTCGTTAAGTAACCATTCCCTCACAACTGTTCGTTAAGCAAGCCAGAAGCTCTCCATTGTTCGTTAAGCAACCATTCGCTCACAACTGTTCGTTAAGCAAGACAGAGGCTCTCCATTGTTCGTTAAGAAACCATTCGCTCACAACTGTTCCTTAAGCAAGCCAGAGGCTCACCATTGTTCGTTAAGCAACCATTCGCTCACAACTGTTCGTTAAGCAAGTCAGAAGCTCTCAATTGTTCGTTAAGCAGCGAGAAGCTCTCCATTGTTTGTTAAGCAACCATTCGCTCACAACTGTTCGTTAAGCAAGCCAGAAGCTCTCAATTGTTCGTTAAGCAGCGAGAAGCTCTCCATTGTTCGTTAAGCAACCATTCGCTCACAACTGTTAGTTAAGCAAGCCAGAAGCTCTCCATTGTTCGTTAAGCAACCATTCGCTCACAACTGTTCGTTAAGCAAGCCAGAAGCTCTCCATTGTTCGTTAAGCAAGCCAGAAGCTCTCCATTGTTCGTTAAGCAACCATTCGCTCACAACTGGTTCGTTAAGCAAGCCAGAGGCTCTCCATTGTTCGTTAAGCAACCATTCGCTCACAACTGTTCGTTAAGCAAACCAGAAGCTCTCAATTGTTCGTTAAGCAGCGAGAAGCTCTCCATTGTTTGTTAAGCAACCATTCGCTCACAACTGTTCGTTAAGCAAGCCAGAAGCTCTCAATTGTTCGTTAAGCAGCGAGAAGCTCTCCATTGTTCGTTAAGCAACCATTCGCTCACAACTGTTCGTTAAGCAAACCAGAAGCTCTCCATTGTTCGTTAAGCAAGCCAGAGGCTCTCCATTGTTCGTTAAGTAACCATTCCCTCACAACTGTTCGTTAAGCAAGCCAGAGGCTCTCCATTGTTCGTTAAGTAACCATTCCCTCACAACTGTTCGTTAAGCAAGCCAGAAGCTCTCCATTGTTCGTTAAGCAACCATTCGCTCACAACTGTTCGTTAAGCAAGACAGAGGCTCTCCATTGTTCGTTAAGAAACCATTCGCTCACAACTGTTCCTTAAGCAAGCCAGAGGCTCACCATTGTTCGTTAAGCAACCGTTCGCTCACAACTGTTCGTTAAGCAAGTCAGAAGCTCTCAATTGTTCGTTAAGCAGCGAGAAGCTCTCCATTGTTTGTTAAGCAACCATTCGCTCACAACTGTTCGTTAAGCAAGCCAGAAGCTCTCAATTGTTCGTTAAGCAGCGAGAAGCTCTCCATTGTTCGTTAAGCAACCATTCGCTCACAACTGTTAGTTAAGCAAGCCAGAAGCTCTCCATTGTTCGTTAAGCAACCATTCGCTCACAACTGTTCGTTAAGCAAGCCAGAAGCTCTCCATTGTTCGTTAAGCAAGCCAGAAGCTCTCCATTGTTCGTTAAGCAACCATTCGCTCACAACTGGTTCGTTAAGCAAGCCAGAGGCTCTCCATTGTTCGTTAAGCAACCATTCGCTCACAACTGTTCGTTAAGCAAACCAGAAGCTCTCCATTGTTCGTTAAGCAAGCCAGAGGCTCTCCATTGTTCGTTAAGCAACCATTCCCTCACAACTGTTCGTTAAGCAAGCCAGAAGCTCTCCATTGTTCGTTAAGCAGCGAGAAGCTCTCCATTGTTTGTTAAGCAACCATTCGCTCACAACTGTTCGTTAAGCAAACCAGAAGCTCTCCATTGTTCGTTAAGCAAGCCAGAGGCTCTCCATTGTTCGTTAAGTAAAGATTCCCTCACAACTGTTCGTTAAGCAAGCCAGAAGCTCTCCATTGTTCGTTAAGCAACCATTCGCTCACAACTGTTCGTTAAGCAAGACAGAGGCTCTCCATTGTTCGTTAAGAAACCATTCGCTCAGAATTGTTCCTTAAGCAAGCCAGAGGCTCACCATTGTTCGTTAAGCAACCATTCGCTCACAACTGTTCGTTAAGCAAGTCAGAAGCTCTCAATTGTTCGTTAAGCAGCGAGAAGCTCTCCATTGTTCGTTAAGCAACCATTCGCTCACAACTGTTCGTTAAGCAAGCCAGAAGCTCTCAATTGTTCGTTAAGCAGCGAGAAGCTCTCCATTGTTCGTTAAGCAACCATTCGCTCACAACTGTTCGTTAAGCAAACCAGAAGCTCTCCATTGTTCGTTAAGCAAGCCAGAAGCTCTCCATTGTTCGTTAAGCAACCATTCGCTCACAACTGGTTCGTTAAGCAAGCCAGAGGCTCTCCATTGTTCGTTAAGCAACCATTCCCTCACAACTGTTCCTTAAGCAAGCCAGAGGCTCACCATTGTTCGTTAAGCAACCATTCGCTCACAACTGTTCGTTAAGCAAGCCAGAAGCTCTCCATTGTTCGTTAAGCAGCGAGAAGCTCTCCATTGTTTGTTAAGCAAGCCAGAGGCTCTCCATTGTTCGTTAAGTAACCATTCCCTCACAACTGTTCGTTAAGCAAGCCAGAAGCTCTCCATTGTTCGTTAAGCAACCATTCGCTCACAACTGTTCGTTAAGCAAGACAGAGGCTCTCCATTGTTCGTTAAGAAACCATTCGCTCACAACTGTTCCTTAAGCAAGCCAGAGGCTCACCATTGTTCGTTAAGCAACCATTCGCTCACAACTGTTCGTTAAGCAAGTCAGAAGCTCTCAATTGTTCGTTAAGCAGCGAGAAGCTCTCCATTGTTCGTTAAGCAACCATTCGCTCACAACTGTTCGTTAAGCAAGCCAGAAGCTCTCAATTGTTCGTTAAGCAGCGAGAAGCTCTCCATTGTTCGTTAAGCAACCATTCGCTCACAACTGTTAGTTAAGCAAGCCAGAAGCTCTCCATTGTTCGTTAAGCAACCATTCGCTCACAACTGTTCGTTAAGCAAACCAGAAGCTCTCCATTGTTCGTTAAGCAAGCCAGAAGCTCTCAATTGTTCGTTAAGCAGCGAGAAGCTCTCCATTGTTCGTTAAGCAACCATTCGCTCACAACTGTTAGTTAAGCAAGCCAGAAGCTCTCCATTGTTCGTTAAGCAACCATTCGCTCACAACTGTTCGTTAAGCAAGCCAGAGGCTCTCCATTGTTCGTTAAGCAACCATTCGCTCACAACTGTTCGTTAAGCAAACCAGAAGCTCTCCATTGTTCGTTAAGCAAGCCAGAAGCTCTCCATTGTTCGTTAAGCAACCATTCGCTCACAACTGGTTCGTTAAGCAAGCCATAGGCTCTCCATTGTTCGTTAAGCAACCATTCGCTCACAACTGTTCGTTAAGCAAGCCAGAAGCTCTCCATTGTTCGTTAAGCAACCATTCGCTCACAACTGTTCGTTAAGCAAGCCAGAAGCTCTCCATTGTTCGTTAAGCAGCGAGAAGCTCTCCATTGTTTGTTAAGCAACCATTCGCTCACAACTGTTCGTTAAGCAAACCAGAAGCTCTCCATTGTTCGTTAAGCAAGCCAGAGGCTCTCCATTGTTCGTTAAGTAACCATTCGCTCACAACTGTTCGTTAAGCAAGACAGAGGCTCTCCATTGTTCGTTAAGAAACCATTCGCTCACAACTGTTCCTTAAGCAAGCCAGAAGCTCTCAATTGTTCGTTAAGCAGCGAGAAGCTCTCCATTGTTTGTTAAGCAACCATTCGCTCACAACTGTTCGTTAAGCAAGCCAGAAGCTCTCAATTGTTCGTTAAGCAGCGAGAAGCTCTCCATTGTTCGTTAAGCAACCATTCGCTCACAACTGTTCGTTAAGCAAGCCAGAAGCTCTCCATTGTTCGTTAAGCAACCATTCGCTCACAACTGGTTCGTTAAGCAAGCCAGAGGCTCTCCATTGTTCGTTAAGCAACCATTCCCTCACAACTGTTCCTTAAGCAAGCCAGAGGCTCACCATTGTTCGTTAAGCAACCATTCGCTCACAACTGTTCGTTAAGCAAACCAGAAGCTCTCCATTGTTCGTTAAGCAAGCCAGAAGCTCTCCATTGTTCGTTAAGCAACCATTCGCTCACAACTGGTTCGTTAAGCAAGCCAGAGGCTCTCCATTGTTCGTTAAGAAACCATTCGCTCACAACTGTTCCTTAAGCAAGCCAGAGGCTCACCATTGTTCGTTAAGCAACCATTCGCTCACAACTGTTCGTTAAGCAAGTCAGAAGCTCTCAATTGTTCGTTAAGCAGCGAGAAGCTCTCCATTGTTCGTTAAGCAACCATTCGCTCACAACTGTTCGTTAAGCAAGCCAGAAGCTCTCAATTGTTCGTTAAGCAGCGAGAAGCTCTCCATTGTTCGTTAAGCAACCATTCGCTCACAACTGTTAGTTAAGCAAGCCAGAAGCTCTCCATTGTTCGTTAAGCAACCATTCGCTCACAACTGGTTCGTTAAGCAAGCCAGAGGCTCTCCATTGTTCGTTAAGAAACCATTCGCTCACAACTGTTCCTTAAGCAAGCCAGAGGCTCACCATTGTTCGTTAAGCAACCATTCGCTCACAACTGTTCGTTAAGCAAGTCAGAAGCTCTCAATTGTTCGTTAAGCAGCGAGAAGCTCTCCATTGTTCGTTAAGCAACCATTCGCTCACAACTGTTCGTTAAGCAAGCCAGAAGCTCTCAATTGTTCGTTAAGCAGCGAGAAGCTCTCCATTGTTCGTTAAGCAACCATTCGCTCACAACTGTTAGTTAAGCAAGCCAGAAGCTCTCCATTGTTCGTTAAGCAACCATTCGCTCACAACTGTTCGTTAAGCAAGCCAGAAGCTCTCCATTGTTCGTTAAGCAACCATTCGCTCACAACTGTTCGTTAAGCAAGACAGAGGCTCTCCATTGTTCGTTAAGAAACCATTCGCTCACAATTGTTCCTTAAGCAAGCCAGAGGCTCACCATTGTTCGTTAAGCAACCATTCGCTCACAACTGTTCGTTAAGCAAGTCAGAAGCTCTCAATTGTTCGTTAAGCAGCGAGAAGCTCTCCATTGTTCGTTAAGCAACCATTCGCTCACAACTGTTCGTTAAGCAAGCCAGAAGCTCTCAATTGTTCGTTAAGCAGCGAGAAGCTCTCCATTGTTCGTTAAGCAACCATTCGCTCACAACTGTTAGTTAAGCAAGCCAGAAGCTCTCCATTGTTCGTTAAGCAACCATTCGCTCACAACTGTTCGTTAAGCAAGCCAGAGGCTCTCCATTGTTCGTTAAGCAACCATTCGCTCACAACTGTTCGTTAAGCAAACCAGAAGCTCTCCATTGTTCGTTAAGCAAGCCAGAAGCTCTCCATTGTTCGTTAAGCAACCATTCGCTCACAACTGGTTCGTTAAGCAAGCCAGAGGCTCTCCATTGTTCGTTAAGAAACCATTCGCTCACAACTGTTCCTTAAGCAAGCCAGAGGCTCACCATTGTTCGTTAAGCAACCATTCGCTCACAACTGTTCGTTAAGCAAGTCAGAAGCTCTCAATTGTTCGTTAAGCAGCGAGAAGCTCTCCATTGTTCGTTAAGCAACCATTCGCTCACAACTGTTCGTTAAGCAACCATTCGCTCACAACTGTTAGTTAAGCAAGCCAGAAGCTCTCCATTGTTCGTTAAGCAACCATTCGCTCACAACTGTTCGTTAAGCAAGCCAGAAGCTCTCCATTGTTCGTTAAGCAACCATTCGCTCACAACTGGTTCGTTAAGCAAGCCAGAGGCTCTCCATTGTTCGTTAAGAAACCATTCGCTCACAACTGTTCCTTAAGCAAGCCAGAGGCTCACCATTGTTCGTTAAGCAACCATTCGCTCACAACTGTTCGTTAAGCAAGTCAGAAGCTCTCAATTGTTCGTTAAGCAGCGAGAAGCTCTCCATTGTTCGTTAAGCAACCATTCGCTCACAACTGTTCGTTAAGCAAGCCAGAAGCTCTCAATTGTTCGTTAAGCAGCGAGAAGCTCTCCATTGTTCGTTAAGCAACCATTCGCTCACAACTGTTAGTTAAGCAAGCCAGAAGCTCTCCATTGTTCGTTAAGCAACCATTCGCTCACAACTGTTCGTTAAGCAAGCCAGAAGCTCTCCATTGTTCGTTAAGCAACCATTCGCTCACAACTGTTCGTTAAGCAAACCAGAAGCTCTCCATTGTTCGTTAAGCAAGCCAGAAGCTCTCCATTGTTCGTTAAGCAACCATTCGCTCACAACTGGTTCGTTAAGCAAGCCAGAGGCTCTCCATTGTTCGTTAAGAAACCATTCGCTCACAACTGTTCCTTAAGCAAGCCAGAGGCTCACCATTGTTCGTTAAGCAACCATTCGCTCACAACTGTTCGTTAAGCAAGTCAGAAGCTCTCAATTGTTCGTTAAGCAGCGAGAAGCTCTCCATTGTTCGTTAAGCAACCATTCGCTCACAACTGTTCGTTAAGCAAGCCAGAAGCTCTCAATTGTTCGTTAAGCAGCGAGAAGCTCTCCATTGTTCGTTAAGCAACCATTCGCTCACAACTGTTAGTTAAGCAAGCCAGAAGCTCTCCATTGTTCGTTAAGCAACCATTCGCTCACAACTGTTCGTTAAGCAAACCAGAAGCTCTCCATTGTTCGTTAAGCAAGCCAGAGGCTCTCCATTGTTCGTTAAGCAACCATTCCCTCACAACTGTTCCTTAAGCAAGCCAGAGGCTCACCATTGTTCGTTAAGCAACCATTCGCTCACAACTGTTCGTTAAGCAAACCAGAAGCTCTCCATTGTTCGTTAAGCAAGCCAGAGGCTCTCCATTGTTCGTTAAGCAACCATTTCCTCACAACTGTTCGTTAAGCAAGCCAGAAGATATCCATTGTTCGTTAAGCAGCGAGAAGCTCTCCATTGTTTGTTAAGCAGCCATTCGCTCACAACTGTTCGTTAAGCAAACCAGAAGCTCTCCATTGTTCGTTAAGCAAGCCAGAGGCTCTCCATTGTTCGTTAAGTAACCATTCCCTCACAACTGTTCGTTAAGCAAGCCAGAAGCTCTCCATTGTTCGTTAAGCAACCATTCGCTCACAACTGTTCGTTAAGCAAGACAGAGGCTCTCCATTGTTCGTTAAGAAACCATTCGCTCACAATTGTTCCTTAAGCAAGCCAGAGGCTCACCATTGTTCGTTAAGCAACCATTCGCTCACAACTGTTCGTTAAGCAAGTCAGAAGCTCTCAATTGTTCGTTAAGCAGCGAGAAGCTCTCCATTGTTCGTTAAGCAACCATTCGCTCACAACTGTTCGTTAAGCAAGCCAGAAGCTCTCAATTGTTCGTTAAGCAGCGAGAAGCTCTCCATTGTTCGTTAAGCAACCATTCGCTCACAACTGTTAGTTAAGCAAGCCAGAAGCTCTCCATTGTTCGTTAAGCAACCATTCGCTCACAACTGTTCGTAAAGCAAGCCAGAGGCTCTCCATTGTTCGTTAAGCAACCATTCGCTCACAACTGTTCGTTAAGCAAACCAGAAGCTCTCCATTGTTCGTTAAGCAAGCCAGAAGCTCTCCATTGTTCGTTAAGCAACCATTCGCTCACAACTGGTTCGTTAAGCAAGCCAGAGGCTCTCCATTGTTCGTTAAGCAACCATTCCCTCACAACTGTTCCTTAAGCAAGCCAGAGGCTCACCATTGTTCGTTAAGCAACCATTCGCTCACAACTGTTCGTTAAACAAACCAGAAGCTCTCCATTGTTCGTTAAGCAAGCCAGAGGCTCTCCATTGTTCGTTAAGCAACCATTCGCTCACAACTGTTAGTTAAGCAAGCCAGAAGCTCTCCATTGTTCGTTAAGCAACCATTCGCTCACAACTGTTCGTTAAGCAAGCCAGAAGCTCTCCATTGTTCGTTAAGCAACCATTCGCTCACAACTGTTCGTTAAGCAAGACAGAGGCTCTCCATTGTTCGTTAAGAAACCATTCGCTCACAATTGTTCCTTAAGCAAGCCAGAGGCTCACCATTGTTCGTTAAGCAACCATTCGCTCACAACTGTTCGTTAAGCAAGTCAGAAGCTCTCAATTGTTCGTTAAGCAGCGAGAAGCTCTCCATTGTTCGTTAAGCAACCATTCGCTCACAACTGTTCGTTAAGCAAGCCAGAAGCTCTCAATTGTTCGTTAAGCAGCGAGAAGCTCTCCATTGTTCGTTAAGCAACCATTCGCTCACAACTGTTAGTTAAGCAAGCCAGAAGCTCTCCATTGTTCGTTAAGCAACCATTCGCTCACAACTGTTCGTTAAGCAAGCCAGAGGCTCTCCATTGTTCGTTAAGCAACCATTCGCTCACAACTGTTCGTTAAGCAAACCAGAAGCTCTCCATTGTTCGTTAAGCAAGCCAGAAGCTCTCCATTGTTCGTTAAGCAACCATTCGCTCACAACTGGTTCGTTAAGCAAGCCAGAGGCTCTCCATTGTTCGTTAAGAAACCATTCGCTCACAACTGTTCCTTAAGCAAGCCAGAGGCTCACCATTGTTCGTTAAGCAACCATTCGCTCACAACTGTTCGTTAAGCAAGTCAGAAGCTCTCAATTGTTCGTTAAGCAGCGAGAAGCTCTCCATTGTTCGTTAAGCAACCATTCGCTCACAACTGTTCGTTAAGCAAGCCAGAAGCTCTCAATTGTTCGTTAAGCAGCGAGAAGCTCTCCATTGTTCGTTAAGCAACCATTCGCTCACAACTGTTAGTTAAGCAAGCCAGAAGCTCTCCATTGTTCGTTAAGCAACCATTCGCTCACAACTGTTCGTTAAGCAAACCAGAAGCTCTCCATTGTTCGTTAAGCAAGCCAGAGGCTCTCCATTGTTCGTTAAGCAACCATTCCCTCACAACTGTTCCTTAAGCAAGCCAGAGGCTCACCATTGTTCGTTAAGCAACCATTCGCTCACAACTGTTCGTTAAGCAAACCAGAAGCTCTCCATTGTTCGTTAAGCAAGCCAGAGGCTCTCCATTGTTCGTTAAGCAACCATTCCCTCACAACTGTTCGTTAAGCAAGCCAGAAGATCTCCATTGTTCGTTAAGCAGCGAGAAGCTCTCCATTGTTTGTTAAGCAGCCATTCGCTCACAACTGTTCGTTAAGCAAACCAGAAGCTCTCCATTGTTCGTTAAGCAAGCCAGAGGCTCTCCATTGTTCGTTAAGTAACCATTCCCTCACAACTGTTCGTTAAGCAAGCCAGAAGCTCTCCATTGTTCGTTAAGCAACCATTCGCTCACAACTGTTCGTTAAGCAAGACAGAGGCTCTCCATTGTTCGTTAAGAAACCATTCGCTCACAATTGTTCCTTAAGCAAGCCAGAGGCTCACCATTGTTCGTTAAGCAACCATTCGCTCACAACTGTTCGTTAAGCAAGTCAGAAGCTCTCAATTGTTCGTTAAGCAGCGAGAAGCTCTCCATTGTTCGTTAAGCAACCATTCGCTCACAACTGTTCGTTAAGCAAGCCAGAAGCTCTCAATTGTTCGTTAAGCAGCGAGAAGCTCTCCATTGTTCGTTAAGCAACCATTCGCTCACAACTGTTAGTTAAGCAAGCCAGAAGCTCTCCATTGTTCGTTAAGCAACCATTCGCTCACAACTGTTCGTAAAGCAAGCCAGAGGCTCTCCATTGTTCGTTAAGCAACCATTCGCTCACAACTGTTCGTTAAGCAAACCAGAAGCTCTCCATTGTTCGTTAAGCAAGCCAGAAGCTCTCCATTGTTCGTTAAGCAACCATTCGCTCACAACTGGTTCGTTAAGCAAGCCAGAGGCTCTCCATTGTTCGTTAAGCAACCATTCCCTCACAACTGTTCCTTAAGCAAGCCAGAGGCTCACCATTGTTCGTTAAGCAACCATTCGCTCACAACTGTTCGTTAAACAAACCAGAAGCTCTCCATTGTTCGTTAAGCAAGCCAGAGGCTCTCCATTGTTCGTTAAGCAACCATTCCCTCACAACTGTTCGTTAAGCAAGCCAGAAGCTCTCCATTGTTCGTTAAGCAGCGAGAAGCTCTCCATTGTTTGTTAAGCAACCATTCGCTCACAACTGTTCGTTAAGCAAACCAGAAGCTCTCCATTGTTCGTTTAGCAAGCCAGAGGCTCTCCATTGTTCGTTAAGTAACCATTCCCTCACAACTGTTCGTTAAGCAAGCCAGAAGCTCTCCATTGTTCGTTAAGCAACCATTCGCTCACAACTGTTCGTTAAGCAAGCCAGAAGCTCTCAATTGTTCGTTAAGCAGCGAGAAGCTCTCCATTGTTCGTTAAGCAACCATTCGCTCACAACTGTTAGTTAAGCAAGCCAGAAGCTCTCCATTGTTCGTTAAGCAACCATTCGCTCACAACTGTTCGTAAAGCAAGCCAGAGGCTCTCCATTGTTCGTTAAGCAACCATTCGCTCACAACTGTTCGTTAAGCAAACCAGAAGCTCTCCATTGTTCGTTAAGCAAGCCAGAAGCTCTCCATTGTTCGTTAAGCAACCATTCGCTCACAACTGGTTCGTTAAGCAAGCCAGAGGCTCTCCATTGTTCGTTAAGCAACCATTCCCTCACAACTGTTCCTTAAGCAAGCCAGAGGCTCACCATTGTTCGTTAAGCAACCATTCGCTCACAACTGTTCGTTAAACAAACCAGAAGCTCTCCATTGTTCGTTAAGCAAGCCAGAGGCTCTCCATTGTTCGTTAAGCAACCATTCCCTCACAACTGTTCGTTAAGCAAGCCAGAAGCTCTCCATTGTTCGTTAAGCAGCGAGAAGCTCTCCATTGTTTGTTAAGCAACCATTCGCTCACAACTGTTCGTTAAGCAAACCAGAAGCTCTCCATTGTTCGTTTAGCAAGCCAGAGGCTCTCCATTGTTCGTTAAGTAACCATTCCCTCACAACTGTTCGTTAAGCAAGCCAGAAGCTCTCCATTGTTCGTTAAGCAACCATTCGCTCACAACTGTTCGTTAAGCAAGACAGAGGCTCTCCATTGTTCGTTAAGAAACCATTCGCTCACAACTGTTCCTTAAGCAAGCCAGAGGCTCACCATTGTTCGTTAAGCAACCATTCGCTCACAACTGTTCGTTAAGCAAGTCAGAAGCTCTCAATTGTTCGTTAAGCAGCGAGAAGCTCTCCATTGTTCGTTAAGCAACCATTCGCTCACAACTGTTCGTTAAGCAAGCCAGAAGCTCTCAATTGTTCGTTAAGCAGCGAGAAGCTCTCCATTGTTCGTTAAGCAACCATTCGCTCACAACTGTTCGTTAAGCAAGCCAGAGGCTCTCCATTGTTCGTTAAGCAACCATTCGCTCACAACTGTTCGTTAAGCAAACCAGAAGCTCTCCATTGTTCGTTAAGCAAGCCAGAAGCTCTCCATTGTTCGTTAAGCAACCATTCGCTCACAACTGGTTCGTTAAGCAAGCCAGAGGCTCTCCATTGTTCGTTAAGAAACCATTCGCTCACAACTGTTCCTTAAGCAAGCCAGAGGCTCACCATTGTTCGTTAAGCAACCATTCGCTCACAACTGTTCGTTAAGCAAGTCAGAAGCTCTCAATTGTTCGTTAAGCAGCGAGAAGCTCTCCATTGTTCGTTAAGCAACCATTCGCTCACAACTGTTCGTTAAGCAAGCCAGAAGCTCTCAATTGTTCGTTAAGCAGCGAGAAGCTCTCCATTGTTCGTTAAGCAACCATTCGCTCACAACTGTTAGTTAAGCAAGCCAGAAGCTCTCCATTGTTCGTTAAGCAACCATTCGCTCACAACTGTTCGTTAAGCAAACCAGAAGCTCTCCATTGTTCGTTAAGCAAGCCAGAGGCTCTCCATTGTTCGTTAAGCAACCATTCCCTCACAACTGTTCCTTAAGCAAGCCAGAGGCTCACCATTGTTCGTTAAGCAACCATTCGCTCACAACTGTTCGTTAAGCAAACCAGAAGCTCTCCATTGTTCGTTAAGCAAGCCAGAGGCTCTCCATTGTTCGTTAAGCAACCATTCCCTCACAACTGTTCCTTAAGCAAGCCAGAGGCTCACCATTGTTCGTTAAGCAACCATTCGCTCACAACTGTTCGTTAAACAAACCAGAAGCTCTCCATTGTTCGTTAAGCAAGCCAGAGGCTCTCCATTGTTCGTTAAGCAACCATTCCCTCACAACTGTTCGTTAAGCAAGCCAGAAGCTCTCCATTGTTCGTTAAGCAGCGAGAAGCTCTCCATTGTTTGTTAAGCAACCATTCGCTCACAACTGTTCGTTAAGCAAACCAGAAGCTCTCCATTGTTCGTTTAGCAAGCCAGAGGCTCTCCATTGTTCGTTAAGTAACCATTCCCTCACAACTGTTCGTTAAGCAAGCCAGAAGCTCTCCATTGTTCGTTAAGCAACCATTCGCTCACAACTGTTCGTTAAGCAAGACAGAGGCTCTCCATTGTTCGTTAAGAAACCATTCGCTCACAACTGTTCCTTAAGCAAGCCAGAGGCTCACCATTGTTCGTTAAGCAACCATTCGCTCACAACTGTTCGTTAAGCAAGTCAGAAGCTCTCAATTGTTCGTTAAGCAGCGAGAAGCTCTCCATTGTTCGTTAAGCAACCATTCGCTCACAACTGTTCGTTAAGCAAGCCAGAAGCTCTCAATTGTTCGTTAAGCAGCGAGAAGCTCTCCATTGTTCGTTAAGCAACCATTCGCTCACAACTGTTCGTTAAGCAAGCCAGAGGCTCTCCATTGTTCGTTAAGCAACCATTCGCTCACAACTGTTCGTTAAGCAAACCAGAAGCTCTCCATTGTTCGTTAAGCAAGCCAGAAGCTCTCCATTGTTCGTTAAGCAACCATTCGCTCACAACTGGTTCGTTAAGCAAGCCAGAGGCTCTCCATTGTTCGTTAAGAAACCATTCGCTCACAACTGTTCCTTAAGCAAGCCAGAGGCTCACCATTGTTCGTTAAGCAACCATTCGCTCACAACTGTTCGTTAAGCAAGTCAGAAGCTCTCAATTGTTCGTTAAGCAGCGAGAAGCTCTCCATTGTTCGTTAAGCAACCATTCGCTCACAACTGTTCGTTAAGCAAGCCAGAAGCTCTCAATTGTTCGTTAAGCAGCGAGAAGCTCTCCATTGTTCGTTAAGCAACCATTCGCTCACAACTGTTAGTTAAGCAAGCCAGAAGCTCTCCATTGTTCGTTAAGCAACCATTCGCTCACAACTGTTCGTTAAGCAAACCAGAAGCTCTCCATTGTTCGTTAAGCAAGCCAGAGGCTCTCCATTGTTCGTTAAGCAACCATTCCCTCACAACTGTTCCTTAAGCAAGCCAGAGGCTCACCATTGTTCGTTAAGCAACCATTCGCTCACAACTGTTCGTTAAGCAAACCAGAAGCTCTCCATTGTTCGTTAAGCAAGCCAGAGGCTCTCCATTGTTCGTTAAGCAACCATTCCCTCACAACTGTTCGTTAAGCAAGCCAGAAGATCTCCATTGTTCGTTAAGCAGCGAGAAGCTCTCCATTGTTTGTTAAGCAACCATTCGCTCACAACTGTTCGTTAAGCAAACCAGAAGCTCTCCATTGTTCGTTAAGCAAGCCAGAGGCTCTCCATTGTTCGTTAAGTAACCATTCCCTCACAACTGTTCGTTAAGCAAGCCAGAAGCTCTCCATTGTTCGTTAAGCAACCATTCGCTCACAACTGTTCGTTAAGCAAGACAGAGGCTCTCCATTGTTCGTTAAGAAACCATTCGCTCACAATTGTTCCTTAAGCAAGCCAGAGGCTCACCATTGTTCGTTAAGCAACCATTCGCTCACAACTGTTCGTTAAGCAAGTCAGAAGCTCTCAATTGTTCGTTAAGCAGCGAGAAGCTCTCCATTGTTCGTTAAGCAACCATTCGCTCACAACTGTTCGTTAAGCAAGCCAGAAGCTCTCAATTGTTCGTTAAGCAGCGAGAAGCTCTCCATTGTTCGTTAAGCAACCATTCGCTCACAACTGTTAGTTAAGCAAGCCAGAAGCTCTCCATTGTTCGTTAAGCAACCATTCGCTCACAACTGTTCGTAAAGCAAGCCAGAGGCTCTCCATTGTTCGTTAAGCAACCATTCGCTCACAACTGTTCGTTAAGCAAACCAGAAGCTCTCCATTGTTCGTTAAGCAAGCCAGAAGCTCTCCATTGTTCGTTAAGCAACCATTCGCTCACAACTGGTTCGTTAAGCAAGCCAGAGGCTCTCCATTGTTCGTTAAGCAACCATTCCCTCACAACTGTTCCTTAAGCAAGCCAGAGGCTCACCATTGTTCGTTAAGCAACCATTCGCTCACAACTGTTCGTTAAACAAACCAGAAGCTCTCCATTGTTCGTTAAGCAAGCCAGAGGCTCTCCATTGTTCGTTAAGTAACCATTCCCTCACAACTGTTCGTTAAGCAAGCCAGAAGCTCTCCATTGTTCGTTAAGTAACCATTCCCTCACAACTGTTCGTTAAGCAAGCCAGAAGCTCTCCATTGTTCGTTAAGCAACCATTCGCTCACAACTGTTCGTTAAGCAAGACAGAGGCTCTCCATTGTTCGTTAAGAAACCATTCGCTCACAATTGTTCCTTAAGCAAGCCAGAGGCTCTCCATTGTTCGTTAAGTAACCATTCCCTCACAACTGTTCGTTAAGCAAGCCAGAAGCTCTCCATTGTTCGTTAAGCAGCGAGAAGCTCTCCATTGTTTGTTAAGCAACCATTCGCTCACAACTGTTCGTTAAGCAAACCAGAAGCTCTCCATTGTTCGTTTAGCAAGCCAGAGGCTCTCCATTGATCGTTAAGTAACCATTCCCTCACAACTGTTCGTTAAGCAAGCCAGAAGCTCTCCATTGTTCGTTAAGCAACCATTCGCTCACAACTGTTCGTTAAGCAAGACAGAGGCTCTCCATTGTTCGTTAAGAAACCATTCGCTCACAACTGTTCCTTAAGCAAGCCAGAGGCTCACCATTGTTCGTTAAGCAACCATTCGCTCACAACTGTTCGTTAAGCAAGTCAGAAGCTCTCAATTGTTCGTTAAGCAGCGAGAAGCTCTCCATTGTTCGTTAAGCAACCATTCGCTCACAACTGTTCGTTAAGCAAGCCAGAAGCTCTCAATTGTTCGTTAAGCAGCGAGAAGCTCTCCATTGTTCGTTAAGCAACCATTCGCTCACAACTGTTAGTTAAGCAAGCCAGAAGCTCTCCATTGTTCGTTAAGCAACCATTCGCTCACAACTGTTCGTTAAGCAAGCCAGAGGCTCTCCATTGTTCGTTAAGCAACCATTCGCTCACAACTGTTCGTTAAGCAAACCAGAAGCTCTCCATTGTTCGTTAAGCAAGCCAGAAGCTCTCCATTGTTCGTTAAGCAACCATTCGCTCACAACTGGTTCGTTAAGCAAGCCAGAGGCTCTCCATTGTTCGTTAAGCAACCATTCCCTCACAACTGTTCCTTAAGCAAGCCAGAGGCTCACCATTGTTCGTTAAGCAACCATTCGCTCACAACTGTTCGTTAAGCAAACCAGAAGCTCTCCATTGTTCGTTAAGCAAGCCAGAGGCTCTCCATTGTTCGTTAAGCAACCATTCCCTCACAACTGTTCGTTAAGCAAGCCAGAAGCTCTCCATTGTTCGTTAAGCAACCATTCGCTCACAACTGTTCGTTAAGCAAGCCAGAGGATCTCCATTGTTCGTTAAGCAACCATTCGCTCACAACCGTTCGTTAAGCAAGCCAGAGGCTCACCATTGTTCGTTAAGCAACCATTCGCTCACAACTGTTCGTTAAGCAAGCCAGAAGCTCTCCATTGTTCGTTAAGCAGCGAGAAGCTCTCCATTGTTCGTTAAGCAACCATTCGCTCACAACTGTTCCTTAAGCAAGCCAGAGGCTCACCATTGTTCGTTAAGCAAGCCAGAGGCTCTCCATTGTTCGTTAAGTAACCATTCCCTCACAACTGTTCGTTATGCAAGCCAGAAGCTCTCCATTGTTCGTTAAGCAACCATTCGCTCACAACTGTTCGTTAAGCAAACCAGAAGCTCTCCATTGTTCGTTAAGCAAGCCAGAGGCTCTCCATTGTTCGTTAAGTATCCATTCCCTCACAACTGTTTGTTATGCAAACCAGAAGCTCTCCATTGTTCGTTAAGCAAGACAGAGGCTCTCCATTGTTCGTTAAGCAACCATTCGCTCACAACTGTTCCTTAAGCAAGCCAGAGGCTCACCATTGTTCGTTAAGCAACCATTCGCTCACAACTGTTCGTTAAGCAAGTCAGAAGCTCTCAATTGTTCGTTATGCAAGCCAGAAGCTCTCCATTGTTCGTTAAGCAACCATTCGCTCACAACTGTTCGTTAAGCAAACCAGAAGCTCTCCATTGTTCGTTAAGCAAGCCAGAGGCTCTCCATTGTTCGTTAAGTATCCATTCCCTCACAACTGTTTGTTATGCAAACCAGAAGCTCTCCATTGTTCGTTAAGCAAGACAGAGGCTCTCCATTGTTCGTTAAGCAACCATTCGCTCACAACTGTTCCTTAAGCAAGCCAGAGGCTCACCATTGTTCGTTAAGCAACCATTCGCTCACAACTGTTCGTTAAGCAAGTCAGAAGCTCTCAATTGTTCGTTTAGCAGCGAGAAGCTCTCCATTGTTCGTTAAGCAACCATTCGCTCACAACTGTTCGTTAAGCAAGCCAGAAGCTCTCAATTGTTCGTTAAGCAGCGAGAAGCTCTCCATTGTTCGTTAAGCAACCATTCGCTCACAACTGTTCGTTAAGCAAGCCAGAAGCTCTCAATTGTTCGTTAAGCAGCGAGAAGCTCTCCATTGTTCGTTAAGCAACCATTCGCTCACAACTGTTCGTTAAGCAAGACAGAGGCTCTCCATTGTTCGTTAAGCAACCATTCGCTCACAACTGTTCGTTAAGCAAGCCAGAGGCTCACCATTGTTCGTTAAGCAACCATTCGCTCACAACTGTTCGTTAAGCAAGCCAGAAGCTCTCCATTGTTCGTTAAGCAGCGAGAAGCTCTCCATTGTTCGTTAAGCAACCATTCGCTCACAACTGTTCCTTAAGCAAGCCAGAGGCTCACCATTGTTCGTTAAGCAACCATTCGCTCACAACTGTTCGTTAAGCAAACCAGAAGCTCTCCATTGTTCGTTAAGCAAGCCAGAGGTTCTCCATTGTTCGTTAAGTAACCATTCCCTCACAACTGTTCGTTATGCAAGCCAGAAGCTCTCCATTGTTCGTTAAGCAACCATTCGCTCACAACTGTTCGTTAAGCAAACCAGAAGCTCTCCATTGTTCGTTAAGCAAGCCAGAGGCTCTCCATTGTTCGTTAAGTATCCATTCCCTCACAACTGTTCGTTATGCAAACCAGAAGCTCTCCATTGTTCGTTAAGCAAGACAGAGGCTCTCCATTGTTCGTTAAGCAACCATTCGCTCACAACTGTTCCTTAAGCAAGCCAGAGGCTCACCATTGTTCGTTAAGCAACCATTCGCTCACAACTGTTCGTTAAGCAAGTCAGAAGCTCTCAATTGTTCGTTTAGCAGCGAGAAGCTCTCCATTGTTCGTTAAGCAACCATTCGCTCACAACTGTTCGTTAAGCAAGCCAGAAGCTCTCAATTGTTCGTTAAGCAGCGAGAAGCTCTCCATTGTTCGTTAAGCAACCATTCGCTCACAACTGTTCGTTAAGCAAGCCAGAAGCTCTCCATTGTTCGTTAAGCAACCATTCGCTCACAACTGGTTCGTTAAGCAAGCCAGAGGCTCTCCATTGTTCGTTAAGCAACCATTCCCTCACAACTGTTCCTTAAGCAAGCCAGAGGCTCACCATTGTTCGTTAAGCAACCATTCGCTCACAACTGTTCGTTAAGCAAGACAGAGGCTCTCCATTGTTCGTTAAGAAACCATTCGCTCACAATTGTTCCTTAAGCAAGCCAGAGGCTCACCATTGTTCGTTAAGCAACCATTCGCTCACAACTGTTCGTTAAGCAAGTCAGAAGCTCTCAATTGTTCGTTAAGCAGCGAGAAGCTCTCCATTGTTCGTTAAGCAACCATTCGCTCACAACTGTTCGTTAAGCAAGCCAGAAGCTCTCAATTGTTCGTTAAGCAGCGAGAAGCTCTCCATTGTTCGTTAAGCAACCATTCGCTCACAACTGTTAGTTAAGCAAGCCAGAAGCTCTCCATTGTTCGTTAAGCAACCATTCGCTCACAACTGTTCGTTAAGCAAGCCAGAGGCTCTCCATTGTTCGTTAAGCAACCATTCCCTCACAACTGTTCCTTAAGCAAGCCAGAGGCTCACCATTGTTCGTTAAGCAACCATTCGCTCACAACTGGTTCGTTAAGCAAGCCAGAAGCTCTCCATTGTTCGTTAAGCAACCATTCGCTCACAACTGTTCGTTAAGCAAGCCAGAGGCTCTCCATTGTTCGTTAAGCAACCATTCGCTCACAACTGGTTCGTTAAGCAAGCCAGAAGCTCTCCATTGTTCGTTAAGCAACCATTCGCTCACAACTGTTCGTTAAGCAAGCCAGAGGCTCTCCATTGTTCGTTAAGCAACCATTCGCTTACAACTGTTCGTTAAGCAAACCAGAAGCTCTCCATTGTTCGTTAAGCAAGCCAGAAGCTCTCCATTGTTCGTTAAGCAACCATTCGCTCACAACTGGTTCGTTAAGCAAGCCAGAGGCTCTCCATTGTTCGTTAAGCAACCATTCCCTCACAACTGTTCCTTAAGCAAGCCAGAGGCTCACCATTGTTCGTTAAGCAACCATTCGCTCACAACTGTTCGTTAAACAAACCAGAAGCTCTCCATTGTTCGTTAAGCAAGCCAGAGGCTCTCCATTGTTCGTTAAGCAACCATTCCCTCACAACTGTTCGTTAAGCAAGCCAGAAGCTCTCCATTGTTCGTTAAGCAGCGAGAAGCTCTCCATTGTTTGTTAAGCAACCATTCGCTCACAACTGTTCGTTAAGCAAACCAGAAGCTCTCCATTGTTCGTTTAGCAAGCCAGAGGCTCTCCATTGTTCGTTAAGTAACCATTCCCTCACAACTGTTCGTTAAGCAAGCCAGAAGCTCTCCATTGTTCGTTAAGCAACCATTCGCTCACAACTGTTCGTTAAGCAAGACAGAGGCTCTCCATTGTTCGTTAAGAAACCATTCGCTCACAACTGTTCCTTAAGCAAGCCAGAGGCTCACCATTGTTCGTTAAGCAACCATTCGCTCACAACTGTTCGTTAAGCAAGTCAGAAGCTCTCAATTGTTCGTTAAGCAGCGAGAAGCTCTCCATTGTTCGTTAAGCAACCATTCGCTCACAACTGTTCGTTAAGCAAGCCAGAAGCTCTCAATTGTTCGTTAAGCAGCGAGAAGCTCTCCATTGTTCGTTAAGCAACCATTCGCTCACAACTGTTAGTTAAGCAAGCCAGAAGCTCTCCATTGTTCGTTAAGCAACCATTCGCTCACAACTGTTCGTTAAGCAAGCCAGAGGCTCTCCATTGTTCGTTAAGCAACCATTCGCTCACAACTGTTCGTTAAGCAAACCAGAAGCTCTCCATTGTTCGTTAAGCAAGCCAGAAGCTCTCCATTGTTCGTTAAGCAACCATTCGCTCACAACTGGTTCGTTAAGCAAGCCAGAGGCTCTCCATTGTTCGTTAAGCAACCATTCCCTCACAACTGTTCCTTAAGCAAGCCAGAGGCTCACCATTGTTCGTTAAGCAACCATTCGCTCACAACTGTTCGTTAAGCAAACCAGAAGCTCTCCATTGTTCGTTAAGCAAGCCAGAGGCTCTCCATTGTTCGTTAAGCAACCATTCCCTCACAACTGTTCGTTAAGCAAGCCAGAAGCTCTCCATTGTTCGTTAAGCAACCATTCGCTCACAACTGTTCGTTAAGCAAGCCAGAGGATCTCCATTGTTCGTTAAGCAACCATTCGCTCACAACCGTTCGTTAAGCAAGCCAGAGGCTCACCATTGTTCGTTAAGCAACCATTCGCTCACAACTGTTCGTTAAGCAAGCCAGAAGCTCTCCATTGTTCGTTAAGCAGCGAGAAGCTCTCCATTGTTCGTTAAGCAACCATTCGCTCACAACTGTTCCTTAAGCAACCATTCGCTCACAACTGTTTCTTAAGCAAGCCAGAGGCTCACCATTGTTCGTTAAGCAACCATTCGCTCACAACTGTTCGTTAAGCAAACCAGAAGCTCTCCATTGTTCGTTAAGCAAGCCAGAGGCTCTCCATTGTTCGTTAAGTAACCATTCCCTCACAACTGTTCGTTATGCAAGCCAGAAGCTCTCCATTGTTCGTTAAGCAACCATTCGCTCACAACTGTTCGTTAAGCAAACCAGAAGCTCTCCATTGTTCGTTAAGCAAGCCAGAGGCTCTCCATTGTTCGTTAAGTATCCATTCCCTCACAACTGTTCGTTATGCAAACCAGAAGCTCTCCATTGTTCGTTAAGCAAGACAGAGGCTCTCCATTGTTCGTTAAGCAACCATTCGCTCACAACTGTTCCTTAAGCAAGCCAGAGGCTCACCATTGTTCGTTAAGCAACCATTCGCTCACAACTGTTCGTTAAGCAAGTCAGAAGCTCTCAATTGTTCGTTTAGCAGCGAGAAGCTCTCCATTGTTCGTTAAGCAACCATTCGCTCACAACTGTTCGTTAAGCAAGCCAGAAGCTCTCAATTGTTCGTTAAGCAGCGAGAAGCTCTCCATTGTTCGTTAAGCAACCATTCGCTCACAACTGTTCGTTAAGCAAGCCAGAAGCTCTCCATTGTTCGTTAAGCAACCATTCGCTCACAACTGGTTCGTTAAGCAAGCCAGAGGCTCTCCATTGTTCGTTAAGCAACCATTCCCTCACAACTGTTCCTTAAGCAAGCCAGAGGCTCACCATTGTTCGTTAAGCAACCATTCGCTCACAACTGTTCGTTAAGCAAACCAGAAGCTCTCCATTGTTCGTTAAGCAAGCCAGAGGCTCTCCATTGTTCGTTAAGCAACCATTCCCTCACAACTGTTCGTTAAGCAAGCCAGAAGCTCTCCATTGTTCGTTAAGCAACCATTCGCTCACAACTGTTCGTTAAGCAAGCCAGAGGATCTCCATTGTTCGTTAAGCAACCATTCGCTCACAACTGTTCGTTAAGCAAGCCAGAGGCTCACCATTGTTCGTTAAGCAACCATTCGCTCACAACTGTTCGTTAAGCAAGCCAGAAGCTCTCCATTGTTCGTTAAGCAGCGAGAAGCTCTCCATTGTTCGTTAAGCAACCATTCGCTCACAACTGTTCCTTAAGCAAGCCAGAGGCTCACCATTGTTCGTTAAGCAACCATTCGCTCACAACTGTTCGTTAAGCAAACCAGAAGCTCTCCATTGTTCGTTAAGCAAGCCAGAGGCTCTCCATTGTTCGTTAAGTAACCATTCCCTCACAACTGTTCGTTATGCAAGCCAGAAGCTCTCCATTGTTCGTTAAGCAGCGAGAAGCTCTCCATTGTTCGTTAAGTAACCATTCCCTCACAACTGTTCGTTATGCAAGCCAGAAGCTCTCAATTGTTCGTTAAGCAGCGAGAAGCTCTCCATTGTTCGTTAAGTAACCATTCCCTCACAACTGTTCGTTATGCAAGCCAGAAGCTCTCCATTGTTCGTTAAGCAGCGAGAAGCTCTCCATTGTTCGTTAAGTAACCATTTCCTCACAACTGTTCGTTATGCAAGCCAGAAGCTCTCCATTGTTCGTTAAGCAGCGAGAAGCTCTCCATTGTTCGTTAAGTAACCATTCCCTCACAACTGTTCGTTATGCAAGCCAGAAGCTCTCCATTGTTCGTTAAGCAAGCCAGAGGCTCTCCATTGTTCGTTAAGTAACCATTCCCTCACAACTGTTCGTTATGCAAGCCAGAAGCTCTCAATTGTTCGTTAAGCAGCGAGAAGCTCTCCATTGTTCGTTAAGCAACCATTCGCTCACAACTGTTCCTTAAGCAAGCCAGAGGCTCACCATTGTTCGTTAAGCAACCATTCGCTCACAACTGTTCGTTAAGCAAACCAGAAGCTCTCCATTGTTCGTTAAGCAAGCCAGAGGCTCTCCATTGTTCGTTAAGCAACCATTCCCTCACAACTGTTCGTTAAGCAAGCCAGAAGCTCTCCATTGTTCGTTAAGCAACCATTCGCTCACAACTGTTCGTTAAGCAAGCCAGAGGATCTCCATTGTTCGTTAAGCAACCATTCGCTCACAACTGTTCGTTAAGCAAGCCAGAGGCTCACCATTGTTCGTTAAGCAACCATTCGCTCACAACTGTTCGTTAAGCAAACCAGAAGCTCTCCATTGTTCGTTAAGCAAGCCAGAGGCTCTCCATTGTTCGTTAAGCAACCATTCGCTCACAACTGTTCGTTAAGCAAGCCAGAGGATCTCCATTGTTCGTTAAGCAACCATTCGCTCACAACTGTTCGTTAAGCAAGCCAGAGGCTCACCATTGTTCGTTAAGCAACCATTCGCTCACAACTGTTCGTTAAGCAAGCCAGAAGCTCTCCATTGTTCGTTAAGCAGCGAGAAGCTCTCCATTGTTCGTTAAGCAACCATTCGCTCACAACTGTTCCTTAAGCAAGCCAGAGGCTCACCATTGTTCGTTAAGCAACCATTCGCTCACAACTGTTCGTTAAGCAAACCAGAAGCTCTCCATTGTTCGTTAAGCAAGCCAGAGGCTCTCCATTGTTCGTTAAGTAACCATTCCCTCACAACTGTTCGTTATGCAAGCCAGAAGCTCTCCATTGTTCGTTAAGCAGCGAGAAGCTCTCCATTGTTCGTTAAGTAACCATTCCCTCACAACTGTTCGTTATGCAAGCCAGAAGCTCTCAATTGTTCGTTAAGCAGCGAGAAGCTCTCCATTGTTCGTTAAGTAACCATTCCCTCACAACTGTTCGTTATGCAAGCCAGAAGCTCTCCATTGTTCGTTAAGCAGCGAGAAGCTCTCCATTGTTCGTTAAGTAACCATTTCCTCACAACTGTTCGTTATGCAAGCCAGAAGCTCTCCATTGTTCGTTAAGCAGCGAGAAGCTCTCCATTGTTCGTTAAGTAACCATTCCCTCACAACTGTTCGTTATGCAAGCCAGAAGCTCTCCATTGTTCGTTAAGCAAGCCAGAGGCTCTCCATTGTTCGTTAAGTAACCATTCCCTCACAACTGTTCGTTATGCAAGCCAGAAGCTCTCAATTGTTCGTTAAGCAGCGAGAAGCTCTCCATTGTTCGTTAAGCAACCATTCGCTCACAACTGTTCCTTAAGCAAGCCAGAGGCTCACCATTGTTCGTTAAGCAACCATTCGCTCACAACTGTTCGTTAAGCAAACCAGAAGCTCTCCATTGTTCGTTAAGCAAGCCAGAGGCTCTCCATTGTTCGTTAAGCAACCATTCCCTCACAACTGTTCGTTAAGCAAGCCAGAAGCTCTCCATTGTTCGTTAAGCAACCATTCGCTCACAACTGTTCGTTAAGCAAGCCAGAGGATCTCCATTGTTCGTTAAGCAACCATTCGCTCACAACTGTTCGTTAAGCAAGCCAGAGGCTCACCATTGTTCGTTAAGCAACCATTCGCTCACAACTGTTCGTTAAGCAAAGCAGAAGCTCTCCATTGTTCGTTAAGCAAGCCAGAGGCTCTCCATTGTTCGTTAAGCAACCATTCGCTCACAACTGTTCCTTAAGCAAGCCAGAGGCTCACCATTGTTCGTTAAGCAACCATTCGCTCACAACTGTTCGTTAAGCAAGCCAGAAGCTCTCCATTGTTCGTTAAGCAGCGAGAAGCTCTCCATTGTTTGTTAAGCAACCATTCGCTCACAACTGTTCGTTAAGCAAACCAGAAGCTCTCCATTGTTCGTTAAGCAAGCCAGAGGCTCTCCATTGTTCGTTAAGTAACCATTCCCTCACAACTGTTCGTTAAGCAAGCCAGAAGCTCTCCATTGTTCGTTAAGCAACCATTCGCTCACAACTGTTCGTTAAGCAAGACAGAGGCTCTCCATTGTTCGTTAAGAAACCATTCGCTCACAACTGTTCCTTAAGCAAGCCAGAGGCTCACCATTGTTCGTTAAGCAACCATTCGCTCACAACTGTTCGTTAAGCAAGTCAGAAGCTCTCAATTGTTCGTTAAGCAGCGAGAAGCTCTCCATTGTTCGTTAAGCAACCATTCGCTCACAACTGTTCGTTAAGCAAGCCAGAAGCTCTCAATTGTTAGTTAAGCAGCGAGAAGCTCTCCATTGTTCGTTAAGCAACCATTCGCTCACAACTGTTAGTTAAGCAAGCCAGAAGCTCTCCATTGTTCGTTAAGCAACCATTCGCTCACAACTGTTCGTTAAGCAAGCCAGAGGCTCTCCATTGTTCGTTAAGCAACCATTCGCTCACAACTGTTCGTTAAGCAAACCAGAAGCTCTCCATTGTTCGTTAAGCAAGCCAGAAGCTCTCCATTGTTCGTTAAGCAACCATTCGCTCACAACTGGTTCGTTAAGCAAGCCAGAGGCTCTCCATTGTTCGTTAAGCAACCATTCCCTCACAACTGTTCCTTAAGCAAGCCAGAGGCTCACCATTGTTCGTTAAGCAACCATTCGCTCACAACTGTTCGTTAAGCAAACCAGAAGCTCTCCATTGTTCGTTAAGCAAGCCAGAGGCTCTCCATTGTTCGTTAAGCAACCATTCCCTCACAACTGTTCGTTAAGCAAGCCAGAAGCTCTCCATTGTTCGTTAAGCAACCATTCGCTCACAACTGTTCGTTAAGCAAGCCAGAGGATCTCCATTGTTCGTTAAGCAACCATTCGCTCACAACTGTTCGTTAAGCAAGCCAGAGGCTCACCATTGTTCGTTAAGCAACCATTCTATCACAACTGTTCGTTAAGCAAGCCAGAAGCTCTCCATTGTTCGTTAAGCAGCGAGAAGCTCTCCATTGTTCGTTAAGCAACCATTCGCTCACAACTGTTCCTTAAGCAAGCCAGAGGCTCACCATTGTTCGTTAAGCAACCATTCGCTCACAACTGTTCGTTAAGCAAACCAGAAGCTCTCCATTGTTCGTTAAGTAACCATTCCCTCACAACTGTTCGTTATGCAAGCCAGAAGCTCTCCATTGTTCGTTAAGCAACCATTCGCTCACAACTGTTCGTTAAGCAAACCAGAAGCTCTCCATTGTTCGTTAAGCAAGCCAGAGGCTCTCCATTGTTCGTTAAATATCCATTCCCTCACAACTGTTCGTTATGCAAACCAGAAGCTCTCCATTGTTCGTTAAGCAAGACAGAGGCTCTCCATTGTTCGTTAAGCAACCATTCGCTCACAACTGTTCGTTAAGCAAGTCAGAAGCTCTCAATTGTTCGTTTAGCAGCGAGAAGCTCTCCATTGTTCGTTAAGCAACCATTCGCTCACAACTGTTCGTTAAGCAAGTCAGAAGCTCTCAATTGTTCGTTTAGCAGCGAGAAGCTCTCCATTGTTCGTTAAGCAACCATTCGCTCACAACTGTTCGTTAAGCAAGCCAGAAGCTCTCAATTGTTCGTTAAGCAGCGAGAAGCTCTCCATTGTTCGTTAAGCAACCATTCGCTCACAACTGTTCGTTAAGCAAGCCAGAAGCTCTCCATTGTTCGTTAAGCAACCATTCCCTCACAACTGTTCCTTAAGCAAGCCAGAGGCTCACCATTGTTCGTTAAGCAACCATTCGCTCACAACTGTTCGTTAAGCAAACCAGAAGCTCTCCATTGTTCGTTAAGCAAGCCAGAGGCTCTCCATTGTTCGTTAAGCAACCATTCCCTCACAACTGTTCGTTAAGCAAGCCAGAGGCTCACCATTGTTCGTTAAGCAACCATTCGCTCACAACTGTTCGTTAAGCAAGCCAGAAGCTCTCCATTGTTCGTTAAGCAGCGAGAAGCTCTCCATTGTTCGTTAAGCAACCATTCGCTCACAACTGTTCCTTAAGCAAGCCAGAGGCTCACCATTGTTCGTTAAGCAACCATTCGCTCACAACTGTTCGTTAAGCAAACCAGAAGCTCTCCATTGTTCGTTAAGCAAGCCAGAGGCTCTCCATTGTTCGTTAAGTAACCATTCCCTCACAACTGTTCGTTAAGCAAGCCAGAAGCTCTCCATTGTTCGTTAAGCAACCGTTCGCTCACAACTGTTCGTTAAGCAAGCCAGAAGCTCTCCATTGTTCGTTAAGCAACCATTCGCTCACAACTGTTCGTTAAGCAAGACAGAGGCTCTCCATTGTTCGTTAAGCAACCATTCGCTCACAACTGTTCCTTAAGCAAGCCAGAGGCTCACCATTGTTCGTTAAGCAACCATTCGCTCACAACTGTTCGTTAAGCAAGTCAGAAGCTCTCAATTGTTCGTTAAGCAGCGAGAAGCTCTCCATTGTTCGTTAAGCAACCATTCGCTCACAACTGTTCGTTAAGCAAGCCAGAAGCTCTCAATTGTTCGTTAAGCAGCGAGAAGCTCTCCATTGTTCGTTAAGCAACCATTCGCTCACAACTGTTCGTTAAGCAAGCCAGAAGCTCTCCATTGTTCGTTAAGCAACCATTCGCTCACAACTGTTCGTTAAGCAAGCCAGAAGCTCTCCATTGTTCGTTAAGCAACCATTCGCTCACAACTGGTTCGTTAAGCAAGCCAGAGGCTCTCCATTGTTCGTTAAGCAACCATTCCCTCACAACTGTTCCTTAAGCAAGCCAGAGGCTCACCATTGTTCGTTAAGCAACCATTCGCTCACAACTGTTCGTTAAGCAAACCAGAAGCTCTCCATTGTTCGTTAAGCAAGCCAGAGGCTCTCCATTGTTCGTTAAGCAACCATTCCCTCACAACTGTTCGTTAAGCAAGCCAGAAGCTCTCCATTGTTCGTTAAGCAACCATTCGCTCACAACTGTTCGTTAAGCAAGCCAGAGGATCTCCATTGTTCGTTAAGCAACCATTCGCTCACAACTGTTCGTTAAGCAAGCCAGAGGCTCACCATTGTTCGTTAAGCAACCATTCGCTCACAACTGTTCGTTAAGCAAGCCAGAAGCTCTCCATTGTTCGTTAAGCAACCATTCGCTCACAACTGTTCCTTAAGCAAGCCAGAGGCTCACCATTGTTCGTTAAGCAACCATTCGCTCACAACTGTTCGTTAAGCAAACCAGAAGCTCTCCATTGTTCGTTAAGCAAGCCAGAGGCTCTCCATTGTTCGTTAAGTAACCATTCCCTCACAACTGTTCGTTAAGCAAGCCAGAAGCTCTCCATTGTTCGTTAAGCAACCATTCGCTCACAACTGTTCGTTAAGCAAGACAGAGGCTCACCATTGTTCGTTAAGCAACCATTCGCTCACAACTGTTCGTTAAGCAAACCAGAAGCTCTCCATTGTTCGTTAAGCAAGCCAGAGGCTCTCCATTGTTCGTTAAGCAACCATTCGCTCACAACTGTTCCTTAAGCAAGCCAGAGGCTCACCATTGTTCGTTAAGCAACCATTCGCTCACAACTGTTCGTTAAGCAAGTCAGAAGCTCTCAATTGTTCGTTAAGCAGCGAGAAGCTCTCCATTGTTCGTTAAGCAACCATTCGCTCACAACTGTTCGTTAAGCAAGCCAGAAGCTCTCAATTGTTCGTTAAGCAGCGAGAAGCTCTCCATTGTTCGTTAAGCAACCATTCGCTCACAACTGTTCGTTAAGCAAGCCAGAAGCTCTCCATTGTTCGTTAAGCAACCATTCGCTCACAACTGTTCGTTAAGCAAGCCAGAAGCTCTCCATTGTTCGTTAAGCAACCATTCGCTCACAACTGGTTCGTTAAGCAAGCCAGAGGCTCTCCATTGTTCGTTAAGCAACCATTCCCTCACAACTGTTCCTTAAGCAAGCCAGAGGCTCACCATTGTTCGTTAAGCAACCATTCGCTCACAACTGTTCGTTAAGCAAACCAGAAGCTCTCCATTGTTCGTTAAGCAAGCCAGAGGCTCTCCATTGTTCGTTAAGCAACCATTCCCTCACAACTGTTCGTTAAGCAAGCCAGAAGCTCTCCATTGTTCGTTAAGCAACCATTCGCTCACAACTGTTCGTTAAGCAAGCCAGAGGATCTCCATTGTTCGTTAAGCAACCATTCGCTCACAACTGTTCGTTAAGCAAGCCAGAGGCTCACCATTGTTCGTTAAGCAACCATTCGCTCACAACTGTTCGTTAAGCAAGCCAGAAGCTCTCCATTGTTCGTTAAGCAACCATTCGCTCACAACTGTTCCTTAAGCAAGCCAGAGGCTCACCATTGTTCGTTAAGCAACCATTCGCTCACAACTGTTCGTTAAGCAAACCAGAAGCTCTCCATTGTTCGTTAAGCAAGCCAGAGGCTCTCCATTGTTCGTTAAGTAACCATTCCCTCACAACTGTTCGTTAAGCAAGCCAGAAGCTCTCCATTGTTCGTTAAGCAACCATTCGCTCACAACTGTTCGTTAAGCAAGACAGAGGCTCACCATTGTTCGTTAAGCAACCATTCGCTCACAACTGTTCGTTAAGCAAACCAGAAGCTCTCCATTGTTCGTTAAGCAAGCCAGAGGCTCTCCATTGTTCGTTAAGCAACCATTCCCTCACAACTGTTCGTTAAGCAAGCCAGAGGCTCACCATTGTTCGTTAAGCAACCATTCGCTCACAACTGTTCGTTAAGCAAGCCAGAAGCTCTCCATTGTTCGTTAAGCAGCGAGAAGCTCTCCATTGTTCGTTAAGCAACCATTCGCTCACAACTGTTCCTTAAGCAAGCCAGAGGCTCTCCATTGTTCGTTAAGCAACCATTCCCTCACAACTGTTCGTTAAGCAAG
This sequence comes from Pristionchus mayeri, assembly GCA_036245805.1. Classification (NCBI taxonomy): domain Eukaryota; kingdom Metazoa; phylum Nematoda; class Chromadorea; order Rhabditida; family Neodiplogasteridae; genus Pristionchus; species Pristionchus mayeri. The sequence goes on along the minus strand of BTRK01000001.1, from coordinate 14,283,720 downwards.
CCAGAAGCTCTCCATTGTTCGTTAAGCAAGCCAGAGGATCTCCATTGTTCGTTAAGCAACCATTCGCTCACAACTGTTCGTTAAGCAAGCCAGAGGCTCACCATTGTTCGTTAAGCAACCATTCGCTCACAACTGTTCGTTAAGCAAGCCAGAAGCTCTCCATTGTTCGTTAAGCAGCGAGAAGCTCTCCATTGTTCGTTAAGCAACCATTCGCTCACAACTGTTCCTTAAGCAAGCCAGAGGCTCACCATTGTTCGTTAAGCAACCATTCGCTCACAACTGTTCCTTAAGCAAGCCAGAAGCTCTCCATTGTTCGTTAAGCAGCGAGAAGCTCTCCATTGTTCGTTAAGCAACCATTCGCTCACAACTGTTCCTTAAGCAAGCCAGAGGCTCACCATTGTTCGTTAAGCAACCATTCGCTCACAACTGTTCCTTAAGCAAGCCAGAGGCTCACCATTGTTCGTTAAGCAACCATTCGCTCACAACTGTTCGTTAAGCAAACCAGAGGATCTCCATTGTTCGTTAAGCAACCATTCGCTCACAACTGTTCGTTAAGCAAGCCAGAGGCTCACCATTGTTCGTTAAGCAACCATTCGCTCACAACTGTTCGTTAAGCAACCATTCGCTCACAACTGTTCGTTAAGCAAGCCAGAGGATCTCCATTGTTCGTTAAGCAACCATTCGCTCACAACTGTTCGTTAAGCAAGCCAGAGGCTCACCATTGTTCGTTAAGCAACCATTCGCTCACAACTGTTCGTTAAGCAAGCCAGAAGCTCTCCATTGTTCGTTAAGCAGCGAGAAGCTCTCCATTGTTCGTTAAGCAACCATTCGCTCACAACTGTTCCTTAAGCAAGCCAGAGGCTCACCATTGTTCGTTAAGCAACCATTCGCTCACAACTGTTCCTTAAGCAAGCCAGAGGCTCACCATTGTTCGTTAAGCAACCATTCGCTCACAACTGTTCGTTAAGCAAACCAGAAGCTCTCCATTGTTCGTTAAGCAAGCCAGAGGCTCTCCATTGTTCGTTAAGTATCCATTCCCTCACAACTGTTCGTTATGCAAACCAGAAGCTCTCCATTGTTCGTTAAGCAACCATTCGCTCACAACTGTTCGTTAAGCAAGTCAGAAGCTCTCAATTGTTCGTTAAGCAGCGAGAAGCTCTCCATTGTTCGTTAAGCAACCATTCGCTCACAACTGTTCGTTAAGCAAGCCAGAAGCTCTCAATTGTTCGTTAAGCAGCGAGAAGCTCTCCATTGTTCGTTAAGCAACCATTCGCTCACAACTGTTCGTTAAGCAAGCCAGAAGCTCTCCATTGTTCGTTAAGCAACCATTCGCTCACAACTGTTCGTTAAGCAAGCCAGAAGCTCTCCATTGTTCGTTAAGCAACCATTCGCTCACAACTGGTTCGTTAAGCAAGCCAGAGGCTCTCCATTGTTCGTTAAGCAACCATTCCCTCACAACTGTTCCTTAAGCAAGCCAGAGGCTCACCATTGTTCGTTAAGCAACCATTCGCTCACAACTGTTCGTTAAGCAAACCAGAAGCTCTCCATTGTTCGTTAAGCAAGCCAGAGGCTCTCCATTGTTCGTTAAGCAACCATTCCCTCACAACTGTTCGTTAAGCAAGCCAGAAGCTCTCCATTGTTCGTTAAGCAACCATTCGCTCACAACTGTTCGTTAAGCAAGCCAGAGGATCTCCATTGTTCGTTAAGCAACCATTCGCTCACAACTGTTCGTTAAGCAAGCCAGAGGCTCACCATTGTTCGTTAAGCAACCATTCGCTCACAACTGTTCGTTAAGCAAGCCAGAAGCTCTCCATTGTTCGTTAAGCAACCATTCGCTCACAACTGTTCCTTAAGCAAGCCAGAGGCTCACCATTGTTCGTTAAGCAACCATTCGCTCACAACTGTTCGTTAAGCAAACCAGAAGCTCTCCATTGTTCGTTAAGCAAGCCAGAGGCTCTCCATTGTTCGTTAAGTAACCATTCCCTCACAACTGTTCGTTAAGCAAGCCAGAAGCTCTCCATTGTTCGTTAAGCAACCATTCGCTCACAACTGTTCGTTAAGCAAGACAGAGGCTCACCATTGTTCGTTAAGCAACCATTCGCTCACAACTGTTCGTTAAGCAAACCAGAAGCTCTCCATTGTTCGTTAAGCAAGCCAGAGGCTCTCCATTGTTCGTTAAGCAACCATTCCCTCACAACTGTTCGTTAAGCAAGCCAGAGGCTCACCATTGTTCGTTAAGCAACCATTCGCTCACAACTGTTCGTTAAGCAAGCCAGAAGCTCTCCATTGTTCGTTAAGCAGCGAGAAGCTCTCCATTGTTCGTTAAGCAACCATTCGCTCACAACTGTTCCTTAAGCAAGCCAGAGGCTCTCCATTGTTCGTTAAGCAACCATTCCCTCACAACTGTTCGTTAAGCAAGCCAGAAGCTCTCCATTGTTCGTTAAGCAAGCCAGAGGATCTCCATTGTTCGTTAAGCAACCATTCGCTCACAACTGTTCGTTAAGCAAGCCAGAGGCTCACCATTGTTCGTTAAGCAACCATTCGCTCACAACTGTTCGTTAAGCAAGCCAGAAGCTCTCCATTGTTCGTTAAGCAGCGAGAAGCTCTCCATTGTTCGTTAAGCAACCATTCGCTCACAACTGTTCCTTAAGCAAGCCAGAGGCTCACCATTGTTCGTTAAGCAACCATTCGCTCACAACTGTTCCTTAAGCAAGCCAGAAGCTCTCCATTGTTCGTTAAGCAGCGAGAAGCTCTCCATTGTTCGTTAAGCAACCATTCGCTCACAACTGTTCCTTAAGCAAGCCAGAGGCTCACCATTGTTCGTTAAGCAACCATTCGCTCACAACTGTTCCTTAAGCAAGCCAGAGGCTCACCATTGTTCGTTAAGCAACCATTCGCTCACAACTGTTCGTTAAGCAAACCAGAGGATCTCCATTGTTCGTTAAGCAACCATTCGCTCACAACTGTTCGTTAAGCAAGCCAGAGGCTCACCATTGTTCGTTAAGCAACCATTCGCTCACAACTGTTCGTTAAGCAACCATTCGCTCACAACTGTTCGTTAAGCAAGCCAGAGGATCTCCATTGTTCGTTAAGCAACCATTCGCTCACAACTGTTCGTTAAGCAAGCCAGAGGCTCACCATTGTTCGTTAAGCAACCATTCGCTCACAACTGTTCGTTAAGCAAGCCAGAAGCTCTCCATTGTTCGTTAAGCAGCGAGAAGCTCTCCATTGTTCGTTAAGCAACCATTCGCTCACAACTGTTCCTTAAGCAAGCCAGAGGCTCACCATTGTTCGTTAAGCAACCATTCGCTCACAACTGTTCCTTAAGCAAGCCAGAGGCTCACCATTGTTCGTTAAGCAACCATTCGCTCACAACTGTTCGTTAAGCAAACCAGAAGCTCTCCATTGTTCGTTAAGCAAGCCAGAGGCTCTCCATTGTTCGTTAAGTATCCATTCCCTCACAACTGTTCGTTATGCAAACCAGAAGCTCTCCATTGTTCGTTAAGCAAGACAGAGGCTCTCCATTGTTCGTTAAGCAACCATTCGCTCACAACTGTTCGTTAAGCAAGTCAGAAGCTCTCAATTGTTCGTTTAGCAGCGAGAAGCTCTCCATTGTTCGTTAAGCAACCATTCGCTCACAACTGTTCGTTAAGCAAGTCAGAAGCTCTCAATTGTTCGTTTAGCAGCGAGAAGCTCTCCATTGTTCGTTAAGCAACCATTCGCTCACAACTGTTCGTTAAGCAAGCCAGAAGCTCTCAATTGTTCGTTAAGCAGCGAGAAGCTCTCCATTGTTCGTTAAGCAACCATTCGCTCACAACTGTTCGTTAAGCAAGCCAGAAGCTCTCCATTGTTCGTTAAGCAACCATTCCCTCACAACTGTTCCTTAAGCAAGCCAGAGGCTCACCATTGTTCGTTAAGCAACCATTCGCTCACAACTGTTCGTTAAGCAAACCAGAAGCTCTCCATTGTTCGTTAAGCAAGCCAGAGGCTCTCCATTGTTCGTTAAGCAACCATTCCCTCACAACTGTTCGTTAAGCAAGCCAGAGGCTCACCATTGTTCGTTAAGCAACCATTCGCTCAGAACTGTTCGTTAAGCAAGCCAGAAGCTCTCCATTGTTCGTTAAGCAGCGAGAAGCTCTCCATTGTTCGTTAAGCAACCATTCGCTCACAACTGTTCCTTAAGCAAGCCAGAGGCTCACCATTGTTCGTTAAGCAACCATTCGCTCACAACTGTTCGTTAAGCAAACCAGAAGCTCTCCATTGTTCGTTAAGCAAGCCAGAGGCTCTCCATTGTTCGTTAAGTAACCATTCCCTCACAACTGTTCGTTAAGCAAGCCAGAAGCTCTCCATTGTTCGTTAAGCAACCATTCGCTCACAACTGTTCGTTAAGCAAGCCAGAAGCTCTCCATTGTTCGTTAAGCAACCATTCGCTCACAACTGTTCGTTAAGCAAGACAGAGGCTCTCCATTGTTCGTTAAGCAACCATTCGCTCACAACTGTTCCTTAAGCAAGCCAGAGGCTCACCATTGTTCGTTAAGCAACCATTCGCTCACAACTGTTCGTTAAGCAAGTCAGAAGCTCTCAATTGTTCGTTAAGCAGCGAGAAGCTCTCCATTGTTCGTTAAGCAACCATTCGCTCACAACTGTTCGTTAAGCAAGCCAGAAGCTCTCAATTGTTCGTTAAGCAGCGAGAAGCTCTCCATTGTTCGTTAAGCAACCATTCGCTCACAACTGTTCGTTAAGCAAGCCAGAAGCTCTCCATTGTTCGTTAAGCAACCATTCGCTCACAACTGTTCGTTAAGCAAGCCAGAAGCTCTCCATTGTTCGTTAAGCAACCATTCGCTCACAACTGGTTCGTTAAGCAAGCCAGAGGCTCTCCATTGTTCGTTAAGCAACCATTCCCTCACAACTGTTCCTTAAGCAAGCCAGAGGCTCACCATTGTTCGTTAAGCAACCATTCGCTCACAACTGTTCGTTAAGCAAACCAGAAGCTCTCCATTGTTCGTTAAGCAAGCCAGAGGCTCTCCATTGTTCGTTAAGCAACCATTCCCTCACAACTGTTCGTTAAGCAAGCCAGAAGCTCTCCATTGTTCGTTAAGCAACCATTCGCTCACAACTGTTCGTTAAGCAAGCCAGAGGATCTCCATTGTTCGTTAAGCAACCATTCGCTCACAACTGTTCGTTAAGCAAGCCAGAAGCTCTCCATTGTTCGTTAAGCAACCATTCGCTCACAACTGTTCCTTAAGCAAGCCAGAGGCTCACCATTGTTCGTTAAGCAACCATTCGCTCACAACTGTTCGTTAAGCAAACCAGAAGCTCTCCATTGTTCGTTAAGCAAGCCAGAGGCTCTCCATTGTTCGTTAAGTAACCATTCCCTCACAACTGTTCGTTAAGCAAGCCAGAAGCTCTCCATTGTTCGTTAAGCAACCATTCGCTCACAACTGTTCGTTAAGCAAGACAGAGGCTCACCATTGTTCGTTAAGCAACCATTCGCTCACAACTGTTCGTTAAGCAAACCAGAAGCTCTCCATTGTTCGTTAAGCAAGCCAGAGGCTCTCCATTGTTCGTTAAGCAACCATTCGCTCACAACTGTTCGTTAAGCAAGTCAGAAGCTCTCAATTGTTCGTTAAGCAGCGAGAAGCTCTCCATTGTTCGTTAAGCAACCATTCGCTCACAACTGTTCGTTAAGCAAGCCAGAAGCTCTCAATTGTTCGTTAAGCAGCGAGAAGCTCTCCATTGTTTGTTAAGCAACCATTCGCTCACAACTGTTCGTTAAGCAAGCCAGAAGCTCTCCATTGTTCGTTAAGCAACCATTCGCTCACAACTGTTCGTTAAGCAAGCCAGAAGCTCTCCATTGTTCGTTAAGCAACCATTCGCTCACAACTGGTTCGTTAAGCAAGCCAGAGGCTCTCCATTGTTCGTTAAGCAACCATTCCCTCACAACTGTTCCTTAAGCAAGCCAGAGGCTCACCATTGTTCGTTAAGCAACCATTCGCTCACAACTGTTCGTTAAGCAAACCAGAAGCTCTCCATTGTTCGTTAAGCAAGCCAGAGGCTCTCCATTGTTCGTTAAGCAACCATTCCCTCACAACTGTTCGTTAAGCAAGCCAGAAGCTCTCCATTGTTCGTTAAGCAACCATTCGCTCACAACTGTTCGTTAAGCAAGCCAGAGGATCTCCATTGTTCGTTAAGCAACCATTCGCTCACAACTGTTCGTTAAGCAAGCCAGAGGCTCACCATTGTTCGTTAAGCAACCATTCGCTCACAACTGTTCGTTAAGCAAGCCAGAAGCTCTCCATTGTTCGTTAAGCAACCATTCGCTCACAACTGTTCCTTAAGCAAGCCAGAGGCTCACCATTGTTCGTTAAGCAACCATTCGCTCACAACTGTTCGTTAAGCAAACCAGAAGCTCTCCATTGTTCGTTAAGCAAGCCAGAGGCTCTCCATTGTTCGTTAAGTAACCATTCCCTCACAACTGTTCGTTAAGCAAGCCAGAAGCTCTCCATTGTTCGTTAAGCAACCATTCGCTCACAACTGTTCGTTAAGCAAGACAGAGGCTCACCATTGTTCGTTAAGCAACCATTCGCTCACAACTGTTCGTTAAGCAAACCAGAAGCTCTCCATTGTTCGTTAAGCAAGCCAGAGGCTCTCCATTGTTCGTTAAGCAACCATTCGCTCACAACTGTTCGTTAAGCAAGTCAGAAGCTCTCAATTGTTCGTTAAGCAGCGAGAAGCTCTCCATTGTTCGTTAAGCAACCATTCGCTCACAACTGTTCGTTAAGCAAGCCAGAAGCTCTCAATTGTTCGTTAAGCAGCGAGAAGCTCTCCATTGTTTGTTAAGCAACCATTCGCTCACAACTGTTCGTTAAGCAAGCCAGAAGCTCTCCATTGTTCGTTAAGCAACCATTCGCTCACAACTGTTCGTTAAGCAAGCCAGAAGCTCTCCATTGTTCGTTAAGCAACCATTCGCTCACAACTGGTTCGTTAAGCAAGCCAGAGGCTCTCCATTGTTCGTTAAGCAACCATTCCCTCACAACTGTTCCTTAAGCAAGCCAGAGGCTCACCATTGTTCGTTAAGCAACCATTCGCTCACAACTGTTCGTTAAGCAAACCAGAAGCTCTCCATTGTTCGTTAAGCAAGCCAGAGGCTCTCCATTGTTCGTTAAGCAACCATTCCCTCACAACTGTTCGTTAAGCAAGCCAGAAGCTCTCCATTGTTCGTTAAGCAACCATTCGCTCACAACTGTTCGTTAAGCAAGCCAGAGGATCTCCATTGTTCGTTAAGCAACCATTCGCTCACAACTGTTCGTTAAGCAAGCCAGAGGCTCACCATTGTTCGTTAAGCAACCATTCGCTCACAACTGTTCGTTAAGCAAGCCAGAAGCTCTCCATTGTTCGTTAAGCAACCATTCGCTCACAACTGTTCCTTAAGCAAGCCAGAGGCTCACCATTGTTCGTTAAGCAACCATTCGCTCACAACTGTTCGTTAAGCAAACCAGAAGCTCTCCATTGTTCGTTAAGCAAGCCAGAGGCTCTCCATTGTTCGTTAAGTAACCATTCCCTCACAACTGTTCGTTAAGCAAGCCAGAAGCTCTCCATTGTTCGTTAAGCAACCATTCGCTCACAACTGTTCGTTAAGCAAGACAGAGGCTCACCATTGTTCGTTAAGCAACCATTCGCTCACAACTGTTCGTTAAGCAAACCAGAAGCTCTCCATTGTTCGTTAAGCAAGCCAGAGGCTCTCCATTGTTCGTTAAGCAACCATTCGCTCACAACTGTTCCTTAAGCAAGCCAGAGGCTCACCATTGTTCGTTAAGCAACCATTCGCTCACAACTGTTCGTTAAGCAAGTCAGAAGCTCTCAATTGTTCGTTAAGCAGCGAGAAGCTCTCCATTGTTCGTTAAGCAACCATTCGCTCACAACTGTTCGTTAAGCAAGCCAGAAGCTCTCAATTGTTCGTTAAGCAGCGAGAAGCTCTCCATTGTTCGTTAAGCAACCATTCGCTCACAACTGTTCGTTAAGCAAGCCAGAAGCTCTCCATTGTTCGTTAAGCAACCATTCGCTCACAACTGTTCGTTAAGCAAGCCAGAAGCTCTCCATTGTTCGTTAAGCAACCATTCGCTCACAACTGGTTCGTTAAGCAAGCCAGAGGCTCTCCATTGTTCGTTAAGCAACCATTCCCTCACAACTGTTCCTTAAGCAAGCCAGAGGCTCACCATTGTTCGTTAAGCAACCATTCGCTCACAACTGTTCGTTAAGCAAACCAGAAGCTCTCCATTGTTCGTTAAGCAAGCCAGAGGCTCTAAATTGTTCGTTAAGCAACCATTCCCTCACAACTGTTCGTTAAGCAAGCCAGAAGCTCTCCATTGTTCGTTAAGCAACCATTCGCTCACAACTGTTCGTTAAGCAAGCCAGAGGATCTCCATTGTTCGTTAAGCAACCATTCGCTCACAACTGTTCGTTAAGCAAGCCAGAGGCTCACCATTGTTCGTTAAGCAACCATTCGCTCACAACTGTTCGTTAAGCAAGCCAGAAGCTCTCCATTGTTCGTTAAGCAACCATTCGCTCACAACTGTTCCTTAAGCAAGCCAGAGGCTCACCATTGTTCGTTAAGCAACCATTCGCTCACAACTGTTCGTTAAGCAAACCAGAAGCTCTCCATTGTTCGTTAAGCAAGCCAGAGGCTCTCCATTGTTCGTTAAGTAACCATTCCCTCACAACTGTTCGTTAAGCAAGCCAGAAGCTCTCCATTGTTCGTTAAGCAACCATTCGCTCACAACTGTTCGTTAAGCAAGACAGAGGCTCACCATTGTTCGTTAAGCAACCATTCGCTCACAACTGTTCGTTAAGCAAACCAGAAGCTCTCCATTGTTCGTTAAGCAAGCCAGAGGCTCTCCATTGTTCGTTAAGCAACCATTCCCTCACAACTGTTCGTTAAGCAAGCCAGAGGCTCACCATTGTTCGTTAAGCAACCATTCGCTCACAACTGTTCGTTAAGCAAGCCAGAAGCTCTCCATTGTTCGTTAAGCAGCGAGAAGCTCTCCATTGTTCGTTAAGCAACCATTCGCTCACAACTGTTCCTTAAGCAAGCCAGAGGCTCTCCATTGTTCGTTAAGCAACCATTCCCTCACAACTGTTCGTTAAGCAAGCCAGAAGCTCTCCATTGTTCGTTAAGCAACCATTCGCTCACAACTGTTCGTTAAGCAAGCCAGAGGATCTCCATTGTTCGTTAAGCAACCATTCGCTCACAACTGTTCGTTAAGCAAGCCAGAGGCTCACCATTGTTCGTTAAGCAACCATTCGCTCACAACTGTTCGTTAAGCAAGCCAGAAGCTCTCCATTGTTCGTTAAGCAGCGAGAAGCTCTCCATTGTTCGTTAAGCAACCATTCGCTCACAACTGTTCCTTAAGCAAGCCAGAGGCTCACCATTGTTCGTTAAGCAACCATTCGCTCACAACTGTTCGTTAAGCAAACCAGAAGCTCTCCATTGTTCGTTAAGCAAGCCAGAGGCTCTCCATTGTTCGTTAAGTAACCATTCCCTCACAACTGTTCGTTAAGCAAGCCAGAAGCTCTCCATTGTTCGTTAAGCAACCATTCGCTCACAACTGTTCGTTAAGCAAGACAGAGGCTCACCATTGTTCGTTAAGCAACCATTCGCTCACAACTGTTCGTTAAGCAAACCAGAAGCTCTCCATTGTTCGTTAAGCAAGCCAGAGGCTCTCCATTGTTCGTTAAGCAACCATTCCCTCACAACTGTTCGTTAAGCAAGCCAGAGGCTCACCATTGTTCGTTAAGCAACCATTCGCTCACAACTGTTCGTTAAGCAAGTCAGAAGCTCTCAATTGTTCGTTTAGCAGCGAGAAGCTCTCCATTGTTCGTTAAGCAACCATTCGCTCACAACTGTTCGTTAAGCAAGCCAGAAGCTCTCAATTGTTCGTTAAGCAGCGAGAAGCTCTCCATTGTTCGTTAAGCAACCATTCGCTCACAACTGTTCGTTAAGCAAGCCAGAAGCTCTCCATTGTTCGTTAAGCAACCATTCCCTCACAACTGTTCCTTAAGCAAGCCAGAGGCTCACCATTGTTCGTTAAGCAACCATTCGCTCACAACTGTTCGTTAAGCAAACCAGAAGCTCTCCATTGTTCGTTAAGCAAGCCAGAGGCTCTCCATTGTTCGTTAAGCAACCATTCCCTCACAACTGTTCGTTAAGCAAGCCAGAGGCTCACCATTGTTCGTTAAGCAACCATTCGCTCACAACTGTTCGTTAAGCAAGCCAGAAGCTCTCCATTGTTCGTTAAGCAGCGAGAAGCTCTCCATTGTTCGTTAAGCAACCATTCGCTCACAACTGTTCCTTAAGCAAGCCAGAGGCTCACCATTGTTCGTTAAGCAACCATTCGCTCACAACTGTTCGTTAAGCAAACCAGAAGCTCTCCATTGTTCGTTAAGCAAGCCAGAGGCTCTCCATTGTTCGTTAAGTAACCATTCCCTCACAACTGTTCGTTAAGCAAGCCAGAAGCTCTCCATTGTTCGTTAAGCAACCATTCGCTCACAACTGTTCGTTAAGCAAGCCAGAAGCTCTCCATTGTTCGTTAAGCAACCATTCGCTCACAACTGTTCGTTAAGCAAGACAGAGGCTCTCCATTGTTCGTTAAGCAACCATTCGCTCACAACTGTTCCTTAAGCAAGCCAGAGGCTCACCATTGTTCGTTAAGCAACCATTCGCTCACAACTGTTCGTTAAGCAAGTCAGAAGCTCTCAATTGTTCGTTAAGCAGCGAGAAGCTCTCCATTGTTCGTTAAGCAACCATTCGCTCACAACTGTTCGTTAAGCAAGCCAGAAGCTCTCAATTGTTCGTTAAGCAGCGAGAAGCTCTCCATTGTTCGTTAAGCAACCATTCGCTCACAACTGTTCGTTAAGCAAGCCAGAAGCTCTCCATTGTTCGTTAAGCAACCATTCGCTCACAACTGTTCGTTAAGCAAGCCAGAAGCTCTCCATTGTTCGTTAAGCAACCATTCGCTCACAACTGGTTCGTTAAGCAAGCCAGAGGCTCTCCATTGTTCGTTAAGCAACCATTCCCTCACAACTGTTCCTTAAGCAAGCCAGAGGCTCACCATTGTTCGTTAAGCAACCATTCGCTCACAACTGTTCGTTAAGCAAACCAGAAGCTCTCCATTGTTCGTTAAGCAAGCCAGAGGCTCTCCATTGTTCGTTAAGCAACCATTCCCTCACAACTGTTCGTTAAGCAAGCCAGAAGCTCTCCATTGTTCGTTAAGCAACCATTCGCTCACAACTGTTCGTTAAGCAAGCCAGAGGATCTCCATTGTTCGTTAAGCAACCATTCGCTCACAACTGTTCGTTAAGCAAGCCAGAGGCTCACCATTGTTCGTTAAGCAACCATTCGCTCACAACTGTTCGTTAAGCAAGCCAGAAGCTCTCCATTGTTCGTTAAGCAACCATTCGCTCACAACTGTTCCTTAAGCAAGCCAGAGGCTCACCATTGTTCGTTAAGCAACCATTCGCTCACAACTGTTCGTTAAGCAAACCAGAAGCTCTCCATTGTTCGTTAAGCAAGCCAGAGGCTCTCCATTGTTCGTTAAGTAACCATTCCCTCACAACTGTTCGTTAAGCAAGCCAGAAGCTCTCCATTGTTCGTTAAGCAACCATTCGCTCACAACTGTTCGTTAAGCAAGACAGAGGCTCACCATTGTTCGTTAAGCAACCATTCGCTCACAACTGTTCGTTAAGCAAACCAGAAGCTCTCCATTGTTCGTTAAGCAAGCCAGAGGCTCTCCATTGTTCGTTAAGCAACCATTCGCTCACAACTGTTCGTTAAGCAAGTCAGAAGCTCTCAATTGTTCGTTAAGCAGCGAGAAGCTCTCCATTGTTCGTTAAGCAACCATTCGCTCACAACTGTTCGTTAAGCAAGCCAGAAGCTCTCAATTGTTCGTTAAGCAGCGAGAAGCTCTCCATTGTTCGTTAAGCAACCATTCGCTCACAACTGTTCGTTAAGCAAGCCAGAAGCTCTCCATTGTTCGTTAAGCAACCATTCGCTCACAACTGTTCGTTAAGCAAGCCAGAAGCTCTCCATTGTTCGTTAAGCAACCATTCGCTCACAACTGGTTCGTTAAGCAAGCCAGAGGCTCTCCATTGTTCGTTAAGCAACCATTCCCTCACAACTGTTCCTTAAGCAAGCCAGAGGCTCACCATTGTTCGTTAAGCAACCATTCGCTCACAACTGTTCGTTAAGCAAACCAGAAGCTCTCCATTGTTCGTTAAGCAAGCCAGAGGCTCTCCATTGTTCGTTAAGCAACCATTCCCTCACAACTGTTCGTTAAGCAAGCCAGAAGCTCTCCATTGTTCGTTAAGCAACCATTCGCTCACAACTGTTCGTTAAGCAAGCCAGAGGATCTCCATTGTTCGTTAAGCAACCATTCGCTCACAACTGTTCGTTAAGCAAGCCAGAGGCTCACCATTGTTCGTTAAGCAACCATTCGCTCACAACTGTTCGTTAAGCAAGCCAGAAGCTCTCCATTGTTCGTTAAGCAACCATTCGCTCACAACTGTTCCTTAAGCAAGCCAGAGGCTCACCATTGTTCGTTAAGCAACCATTCGCTCACAACTGTTCGTTAAGCAAACCAGAAGCTCTCCATTGTTCGTTAAGCAAGCCAGAGGCTCTCCATTGTTCGTTAAGTAACCATTCCCTCACAACTGTTCGTTAAGCAAGCCAGAAGCTCTCCATTGTTCGTTAAGCAACCATTCGCTCACAACTGTTCGTTAAGCAAGACAGAGGCTCACCATTGTTCGTTAAGCAACCATTCGCTCACAACTGTTCGTTAAGCAAACCAGAAGCTCTCCATTGTTCGTTAAGCAAGCCAGAGGCTCTCCATTGTTCGTTAAGCAACCATTCGCTCACAACTGTTCCTTAAGCAAGCCAGAGGCTCACCATTGTTCGTTAAGCAACCATTCGCTCACAACTGTTCGTTAAGCAAGTCAGAAGCTCTCAATTGTTCGTTAAGCAGCGAGAAGCTCTCCATTGTTCGTTAAGCAACCATTCGCTCACAACTGTTCGTTAAGCAAGCCAGAAGCTCTCAATTGTTCGTTAAGCAGCGAGAAGCTCTCCATTGTTCGTTAAGCAACCATTCGCTCACAACTGTTCGTTAAGCAAGCCAGAAGCTCTCCATTGTTCGTTAAGCAACCATTCGCTCACAACTGTTCGTTAAGCAAGCCAGAAGCTCTCCATTGTTCGTTAAGCAACCATTCGCTCACAACTGGTTCGTTAAGCAAGCCAGAGGCTCTCCATTGTTCGTTAAGCAACCATTCCCTCACAACTGTTCCTTAAGCAAGCCAGAGGCTCACCATTGTTCGTTAAGCAACCATTCGCTCACAACTGTTCGTTAAGCAAACCAGAAGCTCTCCATTGTTCGTTAAGCAAGCCAGAGGCTCTCCATTGTTCGTTAAGCAACCATTCCCTCACAACTGTTCGTTAAGCAAGCCAGAAGCTCTCCATTGTTCGTTAAGCAACCATTCGCTCACAACTGTTCGTTAAGCAAGCCAGAGGATCTCCATTGTTCGTTAAGCAACCATTCGCTCACAACTGTTCGTTAAGCAAGCCAGAGGCTCACCATTGTTCGTTAAGCAACCATTCGCTCACAACTGTTCGTTAAGCAAGCCAGAAGCTCTCCATTGTTCGTTAAGCAACCATTCGCTCACAACTGTTCCTTAAGCAAGCCAGAGGCTCACCATTGTTCGTTAAGCAACCATTCGCTCACAACTGTTCGTTAAGCAAACCAGAAGCTCTCCATTGTTCGTTAAGCAAGCCAGAGGCTCTCCATTGTTCGTTAAGTAACCATTCCCTCACAACTGTTCGTTAAGCAAGCCAGAAGCTCTCCATTGTTCGTTAAGCAACCATTCGCTCACAACTGTTCGTTAAGCAAGACAGAGGCTCACCATTGTTCGTTAAGCAACCATTCGCTCACAACTGTTCGTTAAGCAAACCAGAAGCTCTCCATTGTTCGTTAAGCAAGCCAGAGGCTCTCCATTGTTCGTTAAGCAACCATTCCCTCACAACTGTTCGTTAAGCAAGCCAGAGGCTCACCATTGTTCGTTAAGCAACCATTCGCTCACAACTGTTCGTTAAGCAAGCCAGAAGCTCTCCATTGTTCGTTAAGCAGCGAGAAGCTCTCCATTGTTCGTTAAGCAACCATTCGCTCACAACTGTTCCTTAAGCAAGCCAGAGGCTCTCCATTGTTCGTTAAGCAACCATTCCCTCACAACTGTTCGTTAAGCAAGCCAGAAGCTCTCCATTGTTCGTTAAGCAACCATTCGCTCACAACTGTTCGTTAAGCAAGCCAGAGGATCTCCATTGTTCGTTAAGCAACCATTCGCTCACAACTGTTCGTTAAGCAAGCCAGAGGCTCACCATTGTTCGTTAAGCAACCATTCGCTCACAACTGTTCGTTAAGCAAGCCAGAAGCTCTCCATTGTTCGTTAAGCAGCGAGAAGCTCTCCATTGTTCGTTAAGCAACCATTCGCTCACAACTGTTCCTTAAGCAAGCCAGAGGCTCACCATTGTTCGTTAAGCAACCATTCGCTCACAACTGTTCGTTAAGCAAACCAGAAGCTCTCCATTGTTCGTTAAGCAAGCCAGAGGCTCTCCATTGTTCGTTAAGTAACCATTCCCTCACAACTGTTCGTTAAGCAAGCCAGAAGCTCTCCATTGTTCGTTAAGCAACCATTCGCTCACAACTGTTCGTTAAGCAAGACAGAGGCTCACCATTGTTCGTTAAGCAACCATTCGCTCACAACTGTTCGTTAAGCAAACCAGAAGCTCTCCATTGTTCGTTAAGCAAGCCAGAGGCTCTCCATTGTTCGTTAAGCAACCATTCCCTCACAACTGTTCGTTAAGCAAGCCAGAGGCTCACCATTGTTCGTTAAGCAACCATTCGCTCACAACTGTTCGTTAAGCAAGCCAGAAGCTCTCCATTGTTCGTTAAGCAACCATTCGCTCACAACTGTTCGTTAAGCAAGACAGAGGCTCACCATTGTTCGTTAAGCAACCATTCGCTCACAACTGTTCGTTAAGCAAACCAGAAGCTCTCCATTGTTCGTTAAGCAAGCCAGAGGCTCTCCATTGTTCGTTAAGCAACCATTCCCTCACAACTGTTCGTTAAGCAAGCCAGAGGCTCACCATTGTTCGTTAAGCAACCATTCGCTCACAACTGTTCGTTAAGCAAGCCAGAAGCTCTCCATTGTTCGTTAAGCAGCGAGAAGCTCTCCATTGTTCGTTAAGCAACCATTCGCTCACAACTGTTCCTTAAGCAAGCCAGAGGCTCTCCATTGTTCGTTAAGCAACCATTCCCTCACAACTGTTCGTTAAGCAAGCCAGAAGCTCTCCATTGTTCGTTAAGCAACCATTCGCTCACAACTGTTCGTTAAGCAAGCCAGAGGATCTCCATTGTTCGTTAAGCAACCATTCGCTCACAACTGTTCGTTAAGCAAGCCAGAGGCTCACCATTGTTCGTTAAGCAACCATTCGCTCACAACTGTTCGTTAAGCAAGCCAGAAGCTCTCCATTGTTCGTTAAGCAGCGAGAAGCTCTCCATTGTTCGTTAAGCAACCATTCGCTCACAACTGTTCCTTAAGCAAGCCAGAGGCTCACCATTGTTCGTTAAGCAACCATTCGCTCACAACTGTTCGTTAAGCAAACCAGAAGCTCTCCATTGTTCGTTAAGCAAGCCAGAGGCTCTCCATTGTTCGTTAAGTAACCATTCCCTCACAACTGTTCGTTAAGCAAGCCAGAAGCTCTCCATTGTTCGTTAAGCAACCATTCGCTCACAACTGTTCGTTAAGCAAGACAGAGGCTCACCATTGTTCGTTAAGCAACCATTCGCTCACAACTGTTCGTTAAGCAAACCAGAAGCTCTCCATTGTTCGTTAAGCAAGCCAGAGGCTCTCCATTGTTCGTTAAGCAACCATTCCCTCACAACTGTTCGTTAAGCAAGCCAGAGGCTCACCATTGTTCGTTAAGCAACCATTCGCTCACAACTGTTCGTTAAGCAAGCCAGAAGCTCTCCATTGTTCGTTAAGCAGCGAGAAGCTTTCCATTGTTCGTTAAGCAACCATTCGCTCACAACTGTTCCTTAAGCAAGCCAGAGGCTCACCATTGTTCGTTAAGCAACCATTCGCTCACAACTGTTCGTTAAGCAAACCAGAAGCTCTCCATTGTTCGTTAAGCAAGCCAAAGGCTCTCCATTGTTCGTTAAGTAACCATTCCCTCACAACTGTTCGTTAAGCAAGCCAGAAGCTCTCCATTGTTCGTTAAGCAACCATTCGCTCACAACTGTTTGTTAAGCAAGCCAGAAGCTCTCCATTGTTCGTTAAGCAACCATTCGCTCACAACTGTTCGTTAAGCAAGACAGAGGCTCTCCATTGTTCGTTAAGCAACCATTCGCTCACAACTGTTCCTTAAGCAAGCCAGAGGCTCACCATTGTTCGTTAAGCAACCATTCGCTCACAACTGTTCGTTAAGCAAGTCAGAAGCTCTCAATTGTTCGTTAAGCAGCGAGAAGCTCTCCATTGTTCGTTAAGCAACCATTCGCTCACAACTGTTCGTTAAGCAAGCCAGAAGCTCTCAATTGTTCGTTAAGCAGCGAGAAGCTCTCCATTGTTCGTTAAGCAACCATTCGCTCACAACTGTTCGTTAAGCAAGCCAGAAGCTCTCCATTGTTCGTTAAGCAACCATTCGCTCACAACTGTTCGTTAAGCAAGCCAGAAGCTCTCCATTGTTCGTTAAGCAACCATTCGCTCACAACTGGTTCGTTAAGCAAGCCAGAGGCTCTCCATTGTTCGTTAAGCAACCATTCCCTCACAACTGTTCCTTAAGCAAGCCAGAGGCTCACCATTGTTCGTTAAGCAACCATTCGCTCACAACTGTTCGTTAAGCAAACCAGAAGCTCTCCATTGTTCGTTAAGCAAGCCAGAGGCTCTCCATTGTTCGTTAAGCAACCATTCCCTCACAACTGTTCGTTAAGCAAGCCAGAAGCTCTCCATTGTTCGTTAAGCAACCATTCGCTCACAACTGTTCGTTAAGCAAGCCAGAGGATCTCCATTGTTCGTTAAGCAACCATTCGCTCACAACTGTTCGTTAAGCAAGCCAGAAGCTCTCAATTGTTCGTTAAGCAGCGAGAAGCTCTCCATTGTTCGTTAAGCAACCATTCGCTCACAACTGTTCGTTAAGCAAACCAGAAGCTCTCCATTGTTCGTTAAGCAAGCCAGAAGCTCTCCATTGTTCGTTAAGCAACCATTCGCTCACAACTGTTCGTTAAGCAAGCCAGAAGCTCTCAATTGTTCGTTAAGCAGCGAGAAGCTCTCCATTGTTCGTTAAGCAACCATTCGCTCACAACTGTTCGTTAAGCAAGACAGAGGCTATCCATTGTTCGTTAAGCAACCATTCGCTCACAACTGTTCCTTAAGCAAGCCAGAGGCTCACCATTGTTCGTTAAGCAACCATTCGCTCACAACTGTTCGTTAAGCAAGTCAGAAGCTCTCAATTGTTCGTTAAGCAGCGAGAAGCTCTCCATTGTTCGTTAAGCAACCATTCGCTCACAACTGGTTCGTTAAGCAAGCCAGAGGCTCTCCATTGTTCGTTAAGCAACCATTCCCTCACAACTGTTCCTTAAGCAAGCCAGAGGCTCACCATTGTTCGTTAAGCAACCATTCGCTCACAACTGTTCGTTAAGCAAACCAGAAGCTCTCCATTGTTCGTTAAGCAACCATTCCCTCACAACTGTTCCTTAAGCAAGCCAGAGGCTCACCATTGTTCGTTAAGCAACCATTCGCTCACAACTGTTCGTTAAGCAAACCAGAAGCTCTCCATTGTTCGTTAAGCAAGCCAGAGGCTCTCCATTGTTCGTTAAGCAACCATTCGCTCACAACTGTTCGTTAAGCAAACCAGAAGCTCTCCATTGTTCGTTAAGCAAGCCAGAAGCTCTCCATTGTTCGTTAAGCAACCATTCGCTCACAACTGGTTCGTTAAGCAAGCCAGAGGCTCTCCATTGTTCGTTAAGCAACCATTCCCTCACAACTGTTCCTTAAGCAAGCCAGAGGCTCACCATTGTTCGTTAAGCAACCATTCGCTCACAACTGTTCGTTAAGCAAACCAGAAGCTCTCCATTGTTCGTTAAGCAACCATTCCCTCATAACTGTTCCTTAAGCAAGCCAGAGGCTCACCATTGTTCGTTAAGCAACCATTCGCTCACAACTGTTCGTTAAGCAAGACAGAGGCTCTCCATTGTTCGTTAAGCAACCATTCGCTCACAACTGTTCCTTAAGCAAGCCAGAGGCTCACCATTGTTCGTTAAGCAACCATTCGCTCACAACTGTTCGTTAAGCAAACCAGAAGCTCTCCATTGTTCGTTAAGCAAGCCAGAGGCTCTCCATTGTTCGTTAAGCAACCATTCCCTCACAACTGTTCGTTAAGCAAGCCAGAAGCTCTCCATTGTTCGTTAAGCAACCATTCGCTCACAACTGTTCGTTAAGCAAGCCAGAGGATCTCCATTGTTCGTTAAGCAACCATTCGCTCACAACTGTTCGTTAAGCAAGCCAGAGGCTCACCATTGTTCGTTAAGCAACCATTCGCTCACAACTGTTCGTTAAGCAAGCCAGAAGCTCTCCATTGTTCGTTAAGCAGCGAGAAGCTCTCCATTGTTCGTTAAGCAACCATTCGCTCACAACTGTTCCTTAAGCAAGCCAGAGGCTCACCATTGTTCGTTAAGCAACCATTCGCTCACAACTGTTCGTTAAGCAAACCAGAAGCTCTCCATTGTTCGTTAAGCAAGCCAGAGGCTCTCCATTGTTCGTTAAGTAACCATTCCCTCACAACTGTTCGTTAAGCAAGCCAGAAGCTCTCCATTGTTCGTTAAGCAACCATTCGCTCACAACTGTTCCTTAAGCAAGCCAGAGGCTCACCATTGTTCGTTAAGCAACCATTCGCTCACAACTGTTCGTTAAGCAAACCAGAAGCTCTCCATTGTTCGTTAAGCAAGCCAGAGGCTCTCCATTGTTCGTTAAGTAACCATTCCCTCACAACTGTTCGTTAAGCAAGCCAGAAGCTCTCCATTGTTCGTTAAGCAACCATTCGCTCACAACTGTTCGTTAAGCAAGACAGAGGCTATCCATTGTTCGTTAAGCAACCATTCGCTCACAACTGTTCCTTAAGCAAGCCAGAGGCTCACCATTGTTCGTTAAGCAACCATTCGCTCACAACTGTTCGTTAAGCAAGTCAGAAGCTCTCAATTGTTCGTTAAGCAGCGAGAAGCTCTCCATTGTTCGTTAAGCAACCATTCGCTCACAACTGTTCGTTAAGCAAGCCAGAAGCTCTCAATTGTTCGTTAAGCAGCGAGAAGCTCTCCATTGTTCGTTAAGCAACCATTCGCTCACAACTGTTCGTTAAGCAAGCCAGAAGCTCTCCATTGTTCGTTAAGCAACCATTCGCTCACAACTGTTCGTTAAGCAAACCAGAAGCTCTCCATTGTTCGTTAAGCAACCATTCCCTCACAACTGTTCCTTAAGCAAGCCAGAGGCTCACCATTGTTCGTTAAGCAACCATTCGCTCACAACTGTTCGTTAAGCAAACCAGAAGCTCTCCATTGTTCGTTAAGCAAGCCAGAGGCTCTCCATTGTTCGTTAAGCAACCATTCGCTCACAACTGTTCGTTAAGCAAACCAGAAGCTCTCCATTGTTCGTTAAGCAAGCCAGAAGCTCTCCATTGTTCGTTAAGCAACCATTCGCTCACAACTGGTTCGTTAAGCAAGCCAGAGGCTCTCCATTGTTCGTTAAGCAACCATTCCCTCACAACTGTTCCTTAAGCAAGCCAGAGGCTCACCATTGTTCGTTAAGCAACCATTCGCTCACAACTGTTCGTTAAGCAAACCAGAAGCTCTCCATTGTTCGTTAAGCAAGCCAGAGGCTCTCCATTGTTCGTTAAGCAACCATTCCCTCACAACTGTTCGTTAAGCAAGCCAGAAGCTCTCCATTGTTCGTTAAGCAACCATTCGCTCACAACTGTTCGTTAAGCAAGCCAGATGATCTCCATTGTTCGTTAAGCAGCGAGAAGCTCTCCATTGTTCGTTAAGCAACCATTCGCTCACAACTGTTCGTTAAGCAAGCCAGAAGCTCTCAATTGTTCGTTAAGCAGCGAGAAGCTCTCCATTGTTCGTTAAGCAACCATTCGCTCACAACTGTTCGTTAAGCAAGACAGAGGCTATCCATTGTTCGTTAAGCAACCATTCGCTCACAACTGTTCCTTAAGCAAGCCAGAGGCTCACCATTGTTCGTTAAGCAACCATTCGCTCACAACTGTTCGTTAAGCAAGTCAGAAGCTCTCAATTGTTCGTTAAGCAGCGAGAAGCTCTCCATTGTTCGTTAAGCAACCATTCGCTCACAACTGGTTCGTTAAGCAAGCCAGAGGCTCTCCATTGTTCGTTAAGCAACCATTCCCTCACAACTGTTCCTTAAGCAAGCCAGAGGCTCACCATTGTTCGTTAAGCAACCATTCGCTCACAACTGTTCGTTAAGCAAACCAGAAGCTCTCCATTGTTCGTTAAGCAACCATTCCCTCACAACTGTTCCTTAAGCAAGCCAGAGGCTCACCATTGTTCGTTAAGCAACCATTCGCTCACAACTGTTCGTTAAGCAAACCAGAAGCTCTCCATTGTTCGTTAAGCAAGCCAGAGGCTCTCCATTGTTCGTTAAGCAACCATTCGCTCACAACTGTTCGTTAAGCAAACCAGAAGCTCTCCATTGTTCGTTAAGCAAGCCAGAAGCTCTCCATTGTTCGTTAAGCAACCATTCGCTCACAACTGGTTCGTTAAGCAAGCCAGAGGCTCTCCATTGTTCGTTAAGCAACCATTCCCTCACAACTGTTCCTTAAGCAAGCCAGAGGCTCACCATTGTTCGTTAAGCAACCATTCGCTCACAACTGTTCGTTAAGCAAACCAGAAGCTCTCCATTGTTCGTTAAGCAACCATTCCCTCACAACTGTTCCTTAAGCAAGCCAGAGGCTCACCATTGTTCGTTAAGCAACCATTCGCTCACAACTGTTCGTTAAGCAAGACAGAGGCTCTCCATTGTTCGTTAAGCAACCATTCGCTCACAACTGTTCCTTAAGCAAGCCAGAGGCTCACCATTGTTCGTTAAGCAACCATTCGCTCACAACTGTTCGTTAAGCAAACCAGAAGCTCTCCATTGTTCGTTAAGCAAGCCAGAGGCTCTCCATTGTTCGTTAAGCAACCATTCCCTCACAACTGTTCGTTAAGCAAGCCAGAAGCTCTCCATTGTTCGTTAAGCAACCATTCGCTCACAACTGTTCGTTAAGCAAACCAGAAGCTCTCCATTGTTCGTTAAGCAAGCCAGAGGCTCTCCATTGTTCGTTAAGTAACCATTCCCTCACAACTGTTCGTTAAGCAAGCCAGAAGCTCTCCATTGTTCGTTAAGCAACCATTCGCTCACAACTGTTCCTTAAGCAAGCCAGAGGCTCACCATTGTTCGTTAAGCAACCATTCGCTCACAACTGTTCGTTAAGCAAACCAGAAGCTCTCCATTGTTCGTTAAGCAAGCCAGAGGCTCTCCATTGTTCGTTAAGTAACCATTCCCTCACAACTGTTCGTTAAGCAAGCCAGAAGCTCTCCATTGTTCGTTAAGCAACCATTCGCTCACAACTGTTCGTTAAGCAAGACAGAGGCTATCCATTGTTCGTTAAGCAACCATTCGCTCACAACTGTTCCTTAAGCAAGCCAGAGGCTCACCATTGTTCGTTAAGCAACCATTCGCTCACAACTGTTCGTTAAGCAAGTCAGAAGCTCTCAATTGTTCGTTAAGCAGCGAGAAGCTCTCCATTGTTCGTTAAGCAACCATTCGCTCACAACTGTTCGTTAAGCAAGCCAGAAGCTCTCAATTGTTCGTTAAGCAGCGAGAAGCTCTCCATTGTTCGTTAAGCAACCATTCGCTCACAACTGTTCGTTAAGCAAGACAGAGGCTATCCATTGTTCGTTAAGCAACCATTCGCTCACAACTGTTCCTTAAGCAAGCCAGAGGCTCACCATTGTTCGTTAAGCAACCATTCGCTCACAACTGTTCGTTAAGCAAGTCAGAAGCTCTCAATTGTTCGTTAAGCAGCGAGAAGCTCTCCATTGTTCGTTAAGCAACCATTCGCTCACAACTGGTTCGTTAAGCAAGCCAGAGGCTCTCCATTGTTCGTTAAGCAACCATTCCCTCACAACTGTTCCTTAAGCAAGCCAGAGGCTCACCATTGTTCGTTAAGCAACCATTCGCTCACAACTGTTCGTTAAGCAAACCAGAAGCTCTCCATTGTTCGTTAAGCAACCATTCCCTCACAACTGTTCCTTAAGCAAGCCAGAGGCTCACCATTGTTCGTTAAGCAACCATTCGCTCACAACTGTTCGTTAAGCAAACCAGAAGCTCTCCATTGTTCGTTAAGCAAGCCAGAGGCTCTCCATTGTTCGTTAAGCAACCATTCGCTCACAACTGTTCGTTAAGCAAACCAGAAGCTCTCCATTGTTCGTTAAGCAAGCCAGAAGCTCTCCATTGTTCGTTAAGCAACCATTCGCTCACAACTGTTCGTTAAGCAAGCCAGAAGCTCTCAATTGTTCGTTAAGCAGCGAGAAGCTCTCCATTGTTCGTTAAGCAACCATTCGCTCACAACTGTTCGTTAAGCAAGACAGAGGCTATCCATTGTTCGTTAAGCAACCATTCGCTCACAACTGTTCCTTAAGCAAGCCAGAGGCTCACCATTGTTCGTTAAGCAACCATTCGCTCACAACTGTTCGTTAAGCAAGTCAGAAGCTCTCAATTGTTCGTTAAGCAGCGAGAAGCTCTCCATTGTTCGTTAAGCAACCATTCGCTCACAACTGGTTCGTTAAGCAAGCCAGAGGCTCTCCATTGTTCGTTAAGCAACCATTCCCTCACAACTGTTCCTTAAGCAAGCCAGAGGCTCACCATTGTTCGTTAAGCAACCATTCGCTCACAACTGTTCGTTAAGCAAACCAGAAGCTCTCCATTGTTCGTTAAGCAACCATTCCCTCACAACTGTTCCTTAAGCAAGCCAGAGGCTCACCATTGTTCGTTAAGCAACCATTCGCTCACAACTGTTCGTTAAGCAAACCAGAAGCTCTCCATTGTTCGTTAAGCAGCGAGAAGCTCTCCATTGTTCGTTAAGCAACCATTCGCTCACAACTGTTCGTTAAGCAAGACAGAGGCTATCCATTGTTCGTTAAGCAACCATTCGCTCACAACTGTTCCTTAAGCAAGCCAGAGGCTCACCATTGTTCGTTAAGCAACCATTCGCTCACAACTGTTCGTTAAGCAAGTCAGAAGCTCTCAATTGTTCGTTAAGCAGCGAGAAGCTCTCCATTGTTCGTTAAGCAACCATTCGCTCACAACTGGTTCGTTAAGCAAGCCAGAGGCTCTCCATTGTTCGTTAAGCAACCATTCCCTCACAACTGTTCCTTAAGCAAGCCAGAGGCTCACCATTGTTCGTTAAGCAACCATTCGCTCACAACTGTTCGTTAAGCAAACCAGAAGCTCTCCATTGTTCGTTAAGCAACCATTCCCTCACAACTGTTCCTTAAGCAAGCCAGAGGCTCACCATTGTTCGTTAAGCAACCATTCGCTCACAACTGTTCGTTAAGCAAACCAGAAGCTCTCCATTGTTCGTTAAGCAAGCCAGAGGCTCTCCATTGTTCGTTAAGCAACCATTCGCTCACAACTGTTCGTTAAGCAAACCAGAAGCTCTCCATTGTTCGTTAAGCAAGCCAGAAGCTCTCCATTGTTCGTTAAGCAACCATTCGCTCACAACTGTTCGTTAAGCAAGCCAGAAGCTCTCAATTGTTCGTTAAGCAGCGAGAAGCTCTCCATTGTTCGTTAAGCAACCATTCGCTCACAACTGTTCGTTAAGCAAGACAGAGGCTATCCATTGTTCGTTAAGCAACCATTCGCTCACAACTGTTCCTTAAGCAAGCCAGAGGCTCACCATTGTTGGTTAAGCAACCATTCGCTCACAACTGTTCGTTAAGCAAGTCAGAAGCTCTCAATTGTTCGTTAAGCAGCGAGAAGCTCTCCATTGTTCGTTAAGCAACCATTCGCTCACAACTGGTTCGTTAAGCAAGCCAGAGGCTCTCCATTGTTCGTTAAGCAACCATTCCCTCACAACTGTTCCTTAAGCAAGCCAGAGGCTCACCATTGTTCGTTAAGCAACCATTCGCTCACAACTGTTCGTTAAGCAAACCAGAAGCTCTCCATTGTTCGTTAAGCAACCATTCCCTCACAACTGTTCCTTAAGCAAGCCAGAGGCTCACCATTGTTCGTTAAGCAACCATTCGCTCACAACTGTTCGTTAAGCAAACCAGAAGCTCTCCATTGTTCGTTAAGCAAGCCAGAGGCTCTCCATTGTTCGTTAAGCAACCATTCGCTCACAACTGTTCGTTAAGCAAACCAGAAGCTCTCCATTGTTCGTTAAGCAAGCCAGAAGCTCTCCATTGTTCGTTAAGCAACCATTCGCTCACAACTGGTTCGTTAAGCAAGCCAGAGGCTCTCCATTGTTCGTTAAGCAACCATTCCCTCACAACTGTTCCTTAAGCAAGCCAGAGGCTCACCATTGTTCGTTAAGCAACCATTCGCTCACAACTGTTCGTTAAGCAAACCAGAAGCTCTCCATTGTTCGTTAAGCAAGCCAGAAGCTCTCCATTGTTCGTTAAGCAACCATTCGCTCACAACTGGTTCGTTAAGCAAGCCAGAGGCTCTCCATTGTTCGTTAAGCAACCATTCCCTCACAACTGTTCCTTAAGCAAGCCAGAGGCTCACCATTGTTCGTTAAGCAACCATTCGCTCACAACTGTTCGTTAAGCAAACCAGAAGCTCTCCATTGTTCGTTAAGCAAGCCAGAGGCTCTCCATTGTTCGTTAAGCAACCATTCGCTCACAACTGTTCGTTAAGCAAACCAGAAGCTCTCCATTGTTCGTTAAGCAAGCCAGAAGCTCTCCATTGTTCGTTAAGCAACCATTCGCTCACAACTGGTTCGTTAAGCAAGCCAGAGGCTCTCCATTGTTCGTTAAGCAACCATTCCCTCACAACTGTTCCTTAAGCAAGCCAGAGGCTCACCATTGTTCGTTAAGCAACCATTCGCTCACAACTGTTCGTTAAGCAAACCAGAAGCTCTCCATTGTTCGTTAAGCAACCATTCGCTCACAACTGTTCGTTAAGCAAGACAGAGGCTCTCCATTGTTCGTTAAGCAACCATTCGCTCACAACTGTTCCTTAAGCAAGCCAGAGGCTCACCATTGTTCGTTAAGCAACCATTCGCTCACAACTGTTCGTTAAGCAAGTCAGAAGCTCTCAATTGTTCGTTAAGCAGCGAGAAGCTCTCCATTGTTCGTTAAGCAACCATTCGCTCACAACTGTTCGTTAAGCAAGCCAGAAGCTCTCAATTGTTCGTTAAGCAGCGAGAAGCTCTCCATTGTTCGTTAAGCAACCATTCGCTCACAACTGTTCGTTAAGCAAGCCAGAAGCTCTCCATTGTTCGTTAAGCAACCATTCGCTCACAACTGTTCGTTAAGCAAGCCAGAGGCTCTCCATTGTTCGTTAAGCAACCATTCGCTCACAACTGTTCGTTAAGCAAACCAGAAGCTCTCCATTGTTCGTTAAGCAAGCCAGAAGCTCTCCATTGTTCGTTAAGCAACCATTCGCTCACAACTGGTTCGTTAAGCAAGCCAGAGGCTCTCCATTGTTCGTTAAGCAACCATTCCCTCACAACTGTTCCTTAAGCAAGCCAGAGGCTCACCATTGTTCGTTAAGCAACCATTCGCTCACAACTGTTCGTTAAGCAAACCAGAAGCTCTCCATTGTTCGTTAAGCAACCATTCGCTCACAACTGGTTCGTTAAGCAAGCCAGAGGCTCTCTATTGTTCGTTAAGCAACCATTCGCTCACAACTGAGCAAGCCATAGGCTCTCCATTGAGGACGAGAAAAACGACGAAGGCGTTGAGGTAATAAGGGATGACATTACTCATTTGTATAGAAAGTTCACAATTAGTCGTTGTAGCGCTTTTTAAGAGTTATGAAATTTAATCTACTCTTTGTGTGCTCTCCTACAAATCAGATCAGAGAGACCTACCAATGAATATGGACAAATTAGCATTGAAATATAATATTGCAGTTCTTAGGCTCATGCAGTTCTTTCCCTTTATTTAGCTTATTTATACACTCTCGAAGTTATGCAAATTTCTTCATCATTGTATTTCTTGTTCTTATTTAAAGATGAATCGTATTATTTAAACATTGCTCACATTTCGCGCGTTTATCGCGGTTCTGGTACCGGTATGGTGGATTATCATGTATCCGATTCTACTTTAAACAACGAAGACATTTCAATATACATTTTTTTGCAATAGTAAAGAGGGAGAGCTTTGTTTTCGGGTGCCCACTCCGCAGGGAAATAGAGTTCGAGAAACGATACCACGCTCTCTTCATTCTACACACTCTCTAGACCGGCAAATCGGCGAGAGAGTGTGTAGAATGAAGTTAGCGTGGTATCGTTTCTCGAACTATACTGCTCTAGCAGAAGCAAATAACAACCGCTACGAGAAGGAGAGAGATGGCCGTCTTTCTCTCTTTCTCTGGACGGGAAAAAGCATCCCTCCCCTTCTCTACTTCGATTTGAGAAGCTGTGGTGTCTCTGTACACACAACTAGTCCGCAATAGTCTTTTTTCTCTTGTTATTCCTATTATTGCAATGTTTTTTCTCCAAGTGTCAGATTTCTCCTTGTAAATTGAGCTGTTTCAGTTGTCTACATCAACTCAAGCTCAGAAAGTATATAGTTGAAAAAATGGAGCTTCCTGAAGTACTCATGAGAAAGTAACTAAGAAAGTCCTGAAGTAACTAATGAGAAAGAAAGGAGTAAGGACAGATCTTATCTTTATGCTTTAGCATATCTGTACTCGAGTTCAGTCTTGAGTTCAGTCTTGAGTTCAGTCTCGTAGGGTACTAGGCGAGACCGGATGAGACTATCAAAGTGCCATAATCTTTTATATATATATATATTATATATATATATATATATATATATATATATATATATATATATATATATATATATATATATTTTACGCTTCAATATGTGTGCATTAGAGTTCGTAATTCGGTACGCCGTCTTTTCAGTTTACACACTCTCTAGCCGTTCCACCGGTCGAGAGAATGTGTAAACTCACAACTGTTCGTTAAGCAAACCAGAAGCTCTCCATTGTTCGTTAAGCAAGCCAGAGGCTCTCCATTGTTCGTTAAGTAACCATTCCCTCACAACTGTTCGTTAAGCAAGCCAGAAGCTCTCCATTGTTCGTTAAGCAACCATTCGCTCACAACTGTTCGTTAAGCAAGACAGAGGCTATCCATTGTTCGTTAAGCAACCATTCGCTCACAACTGTTCCTTAAGCAAGCCAGAGGCTCACCATTGTTCGTTAAGCAACCATTCGCTCACAACTGTTCGTTAAGCAAGTCAGAAGCTCTCAATTGTTCGTTAAGCAGCGAGAAGCTCTCCATTGTTCGTTAAGCAACCATTCGCTCACAACTGTTCGTTAAGCAAGCCAGAAGCTCTCAATTGTTCGTTAAGCAGCGAGAAGCTCTCCATTGTTCGTTAAGCAACCATTCGCTCACAACTGTTCGTTAAGCAAGCCAGAAGCTCTCCATTGTTCGTTAAGCAACCATTCGCTCACAACTGTTCGTTAAGCAAGCCAGAGGCTCTCCATTGTTCGTTAAGCAACCATTCGCTCACAACTGTTCGTTAAGCAAACCAGAAGCTCTCCATTGTTCGTTAAGCAAGCCAGAAGCTCTCCATTGTTCGTTAAGCAACCATTCGCTCACAACTGGTTCGTTAAGCAAGCCAGAGGCTCTCCATTGTTCGTTAAGCAACCATCCCTCACAACTGTTCCTTAAGCAAGCCAGAGGCTCACCATTGTTCGTTAAGCAACCATTCGCTCACAACTGTTCGTTAAGCAAACCAGAAGCTCTCCATTGTTCGTTAAGCAAGCCAGAGGCTCTCCATTGTTCGTTAAGCAACCATTCGCTCACAACTGTTCGTTAAGCAAACCAGAAGCTCTCCATTGTTCGTTAAGCAAGCCAGAAGCTCTCCATTGTTCGTTAAGCAACCATTCGCTCACAACTGGTTCGTTAAGCAAGCCAGAGGCTCTCCATTGTTCGTTAAGCAAGCCAGAAGCTCTCCATTGTTCGTTAAGCAACCATTCGCTCACAACTGGTTCGTTAAGCAAGCCAGAGGCTCTCCATTGTTCGTTAAGCAACCATTCCCTCACAACTGTTCCTTAAGCAAGCCAGAGGCTCACCATTGTTCGTTAAGCAACCATTCGCTCACAACTGTTCGTTAAGCAAACCAGAAGCTCTCCATTGTTCGTTAAGCAAGCCAGAGGCTCTCCATTGTTCGTTAAGCAACCATTCGCTCACAACTGTTCGTTAAGCAAACCAGAAGCTCTCCATTGTTCGTTAAGCAAGCCAGAAGCTCTCCATTGTTCGTTAAGCAACCATTCGCTCACAACTGGTTCGTTAAGCAAGCCAGAGGCTCTCCATTGTTCGTTAAGCAACCATCCCTCACAACTGTTCCTTAAGCAAGCCAGAGGCTCACCATTGTTCGTTAAGCAACCATTCGCTCACAACTGTTCGTTAAGCAAACCAGAAGCTCTCCATTGTTCGTTAAGCAAGCCAGAGGCTCTCCATTGTTCGTTAAGCAACCATTCGCTCACAACTGTTCGTTAAGCAAACCAGAAGCTCTCCATTGTTCGTTAAGCAAGCCAGAAGCTCTCCATTGTTCGTTAAGCAACCATTCGCTCACAACTGGTTCGTTAAGCAAGCCAGAGGCTCTCCATTGTTCGTTAAGCAAGCCAGAAGCTCTCCATTGTTCGTTAAGCAACCATTCGCTCACAACTGGTTCGTTAAGCAAGCCAGAGGCTCTCCATTGTTCGTTAAGCAACCATTCCCTCACAACTGTTCCTTAAGCAAGCCAGAGGCTCACCATTGTTCGTTAAGCAACCATTCGCTCACAACTGTTCGTTAAGCAAACCAGAAGCTCTCCATTGTTCGTTAAGCAAGCCAGAGGCTCTCCATTGTTCGTTAAGCAACCATTCGCTCACAACTGTTCGTTAAGCAAACCAGAAGCTCTCCATTGTTCGTTAAGCAAGCCAGAAGCTCTCCATTGTTCGTTAAGCAACCATTCGCTCACAACTGGTTCGTTAAGCAAGCCAGAGGCTCTCCATTGTTCGTTAAGCAACCATTCCCTCACAACTGTTCCTTAAGCAAGCCAGAGGCTCACCATTGTTCGTTAAGCAACCATTCGCTCACAACTGTTCGTTAAGCAAACCAGAAGCTCTCCATTGTTCGTTAAGCAACCATTCGCTCACAACTGTTCGTTAAGCAAGACAGAGGCTCTCCATTGTTCGTTAAGCAACCATTCGCTCACAACTGTTCCTTAAGCAAGCCAGAGGCTCACCATTGTTCGTTAAGCAACCATTCGCTCACAACTGTTCGTTAAGCAAGTCAGAAGCTCTCAATTGTTCGTTAAGCAGCGAGAAGCTCTCCATTGTTCGTTAAGCAACCATTCGCTCACAACTGTTCGTTAAGCAAGCCAGAAGCTCTCAATTGTTCGTTAAGCAGCGAGAAGCTCTCCATTGTTCGTTAAGCAACCATTCGCTCACAACTGTTCGTTAAGCAAGCCAGAAGCTCTCCATTGTTCGTTAAGCAACCATTCGCTCACAACTGTTCGTTAAGCAAGCCAGAGGCTCTCCATTGTTCGTTAAGCAACCATTCGCTCACAACTGTTCGTTAAGCAAACCAGAAGCTCTCCATTGTTCGTTAAGCAAGCCAGAAGCTCTCCATTGTTCGTTAAGCAACCATTCGCTCACAACTGGTTCGTTAAGCAAGCCAGAGGCTCTCCATTGTTCGTTAAGCAACCATTCCCTCACAACTGTTCCTTAAGCAAGCCAGAGGCTCACCATTGTTCGTTAAGCAACCATTCGCTCACAACTGTTCGTTAAGCAAACCAGAAGCTCTCCATTGTTCGTTAAGCAACCATTCGCTCACAACTGGTTCGTTAAGCAAGCCAGAGGCTCTCTATTGTTCGTTAAGCAACCATTCGCTCACAACTGAGCAAGCCATAGGCTCTCCATTGAGGACGAGAAAAACGACGAAGGCGTTGAGGTAATAAGGGATGACATTACTCATTTGTATAGAAAGTTCACAATTAGTCGTTGTAGCGCTTTTTAAGAGTTATGAAATTTAATCTACTCTTTGTGTGCTCTCCTACAAATCAGATCAGAGAGACCTACCAATGAATATGGACAAATTAGCATTGAAATATAATATTGCAGTTCTTAGGCTCATGCAGTTCTTTCCCTTTATTTAGCTTATTTATACACTCTCGAAGTTATGCAAATTTCTTCATCATTGTATTTCTTGTTCTTATTTAAAGATGAATCGTATTATTTAAACATTGCTCACATTTCGCGCGTTTATCGCGGTTCTGGTACCGGTATGGTGGATTATCATGTATCCGATTCTACTTTAAACAACGAAGACATTTCAATATACATTTTTTTGCATTAGTAAAGAGGGAGAGCTTTGTTTTCGGGTGCCCACTCCGCAGGGAAATAGAGTTCGAGAAACGATACCACGCTCTCTTCATTCTACACACTCTCTAGACCGGCAAATCGGCGAGAGAGTGTGTAGAATGAAGTTAGCGTGGTATCGTTTCTCGAACTATACTGCTCTAGCAGAAGCAAATAACAACCGCTACGAGAAGGAGAGAGATGGCCGTCTTTCTCTCTTTCTCTGGACGGGAAAAAGCATCCCTCCCCTTCTCTACTTCGATTTGAGAAGCTGTGGTGTCTCTGTACACACAACTAGTCCGCAATAGTCTTTTTTCTCTTGTTATTCCTATTATTGCAATGTTTTTTCTCCAAGTGTCAGATTTCTCCTTGTAAATTGAGCTGTTTCAGTTGTCTACATCAACTCAAGCTCAGAAAGTATATAGTTGAAAAAATGGAGCTTCCTGAAGTACTCATGAGAAAGTAACTAAGAAAGTCCTGAAGTAACTAATGAGAAAGAAAGGAGTAAGGACAGATCTTATCTTTATGCTTTAGCATATCTGTACTCGAGTTCAGTCTTGAGTTCAGTCTTGAGTTCAGTCTCGTAGGGTACTAGGCGAGACCGGATGAGACTATCAAAGTGCCATAATCTTTTATATATATATATATTATATATATATATATATATATATATATATATATATATATATATATATATATATATTTTACGCTTCAATATGTGTGCATTAGAGTTCGTAATTCGGTACGCCGTCTTTTCAGTTTACACACTCTCTAGCCGTTCCACCGGTCGAGAGAATGTGTAAACTCACAACTGTTCGTTAAGCAAACCAGAAGCTCTCCATTGTTCGTTAAGCAAGCCAGAGGCTCTCCATTGTTCGTTAAGTAACCATTCCCTCACAACTGTTCGTTAAGCAAGCCAGAAGCTCTCCATTGTTCGTTAAGCAACCATTCGCTCACAACTGTTCGTTAAGCAAGACAGAGGCTATCCATTGTTCGTTAAGCAACCATTCGCTCACAACTGTTCCTTAAGCAAGCCAGAGGCTCACCATTGTTCGTTAAGCAACCATTCGCTCACAACTGTTCGTTAAGCAAGTCAGAAGCTCTCAATTGTTCGTTAAGCAGCGAGAAGCTCTCCATTGTTCGTTAAGCAACCATTCGCTCACAACTGTTCGTTAAGCAAGCCAGAAGCTCTCAATTGTTCGTTAAGCAGCGAGAAGCTCTCCATTGTTCGTTAAGCAACCATTCGCTCACAACTGTTCGTTAAGCAAGCCAGAAGCTCTCCATTGTTCGTTAAGCAACCATTCGCTCACAACTGTTCGTTAAGCAAGCCAGAGGCTCTCCATTGTTCGTTAAGCAACCATTCGCTCACAACTGTTCGTTAAGCAAACCAGAAGCTCTCCATTGTTCGTTAAGCAAGCCAGAAGCTCTCCATTGTTCGTTAAGCAACCATTCGCTCACAACTGGTTCGTTAAGCAAGCCAGAGGCTCTCCATTGTTCGTTAAGCAACCATCCCTCACAACTGTTCCTTAAGCAAGCCAGAGGCTCACCATTGTTCGTTAAGCAACCATTCGCTCACAACTGTTCGTTAAGCAAACCAGAAGCTCTCCATTGTTCGTTAAGCAAGCCAGAGGCTCTCCATTGTTCGTTAAGCAACCATTCGCTCACAACTGTTCGTTAAGCAAACCAGAAGCTCTCCATTGTTCGTTAAGCAAGCCAGAAGCTCTCCATTGTTCGTTAAGCAACCATTCGCTCACAACTGGTTCGTTAAGCAAGCCAGAGGCTCTCCATTGTTCGTTAAGCAACCATTCCCTCACAACTGTTCCTTAAGCAAGCCAGAGGCTCACCATTGTTCGTTAAGCAACCATTCGCTCACAACTGTTCGTTAAGCAAACCAGAAGCTCTCCATTGTTCGTTAAGCAACCATTCGCTCACAACTGTTCGTTAAGCAAGACAGAGGCTCTCCATTGTTCGTTAAGCAACCATTCGCTCACAACTGTTCCTTAAGCAAGCCAGAGGCTCACCATTGTTCGTTAAGCAACCATTCGCTCACAACTGTTCGTTAAGCAAGTCAGAAGCTCTCAATTGTTCGTTAAGCAGCGAGAAGCTCTCCATTGTTCGTTAAGCAACCATTCGCTCACAACTGTTCGTTAAGCAAGCCAGAAGCTCTCCATTGTTCGTTAAGCAACCATTCGCTCACAACTGTTCGTTAAGCAAGCCAGAGGCTCTCCATTGTTCGTTAAGCAACCATTCGCTCACAACTGTTCGTTAAGCAAACCAGAAGCTCTCCATTGTTCGTTAAGCAAGCCAGAAGCTCTCCATTGTTCGTTAAGCAACCATTCGCTCACAACTGGTTCGTTAAGCAAGCCAGAGGCTCTCCATTGTTCGTTAAGCAACCATTCCCTCACAACTGTTCCTTAAGCAAGCCAGAGGCTCACCATTGTTCGTTAAGCAACCATTCGCTCACAACTGTTCGTTAAGCAAACCAGAAGCTCTCCATTGTTCGTTAAGCAAGCCAGAGGCTCTCCATTGTTCGTTAAGCAACCATTCGCTCACAACTGTTCGTTAAGCAAACCAGAAGCTCTCCATTGTTCGTTAAGCAAGCCAGAAGCTCTCCATTGTTCGTTAAGCAACCATTCGCTCACAACTGGTTCGTTAAGCAAGCCAGAGGCTCTCCATTGTTCGTTAAGCAACCATTCCCTCACAACTGTTCCTTAAGCAAGCCAGAGGCTCACCATTGTTCGTTAAGCAACCATTCGCTCACAACTGTTCGTTAAGCAAACCAGAAGCTCTCCATTGTTCGTTAAGCAACCATTCGCTCACAACTGTTCGTTAAGCAAGACAGAGGCTCTCCATTGTTCGTTAAGCAACCATTCGCTCACAACTGTTCCTTAAGCAAGCCAGAGGCTCACCATTGTTCGTTAAGCAACCATTCGCTCACAACTGTTCGTTAAGCAAGTCAGAAGCTCTCAATTGTTCGTTAAGCAGCGAGAAGCTCTCCATTGTTCGTTAAGCAACCATTCGCTCACAACTGTTCGTTAAGCAAGCCAGAAGCTCTCAATTGTTCGTTAAGCAGCGAGAAGCTCTCCATTGTTCGTTAAGCAACCATTCGCTCACAACTGTTCGTTAAGCAAGCCAGAAGCTCTCCATTGTTCGTTAAGCAACCATTCGCTCACAACTGTTCGTTAAGCAAGCCAGAGGCTCTCCATTGTTCGTTAAGCAACCATTCGCTCACAACTGTTCGTTAAGCAAACCAGAAGCTCTCCATTGTTCGTTAAGCAAGCCAGAAGCTCTCCATTGTTCGTTAAGCAACCATTCGCTCACAACTGGTTCGTTAAGCAAGCCAGAGGCTCTCCATTGTTCGTTAAGCAACCATTCCCTCACAACTGTTCCTTAAGCAAGCCAGAGGCTCACCATTGTTCGTTAAGCAACCATTCGCTCACAACTGTTCGTTAAGCAAACCAGAAGCTCTCCATTGTTCGTTAAGCAACCATTCGCTCACAACTGGTTCGTTAAGCAAGCCAGAGGCTCTCTATTGTTCGTTAAGCAACCATTCGCTCACAACTGAGCAAGCCATAGGCTCTCCATTGAGGACGAGAAAAACGACGAAGGCGTTGAGGTAATAAGGGATGACATTACTCATTTGTATAGAAAGTTCACAATTAGTCGTTGTAGCGCTTTTTAAGAGTTATGAAATTTAATCTACTCTTTGTGTGCTCTCCTACAAATCAGATCAGAGAGACCTACCAATGAATATGGACAAATTAGCATTGAAATATAATATTGCAGTTCTTAGGCTCATGCAGTTCTTTCCCTTTATTTAGCTTATTTATACACTCTCGAAGTTATGCAAATTTCTTCATCATTGTATTTCTTGTTCTTATTTAAAGATGAATCGTATTATTTAAACATTGCTCACATTTCGCGCGTTTATCGCGGTTCTGGTACCGGTATGGTGGATTATCATGTATCCGATTCTACTTTAAACAACGAAGACATTTCAATATACATTTTTTTGCATTAGTAAAGAGGGAGAGCTTTGTTTTCGGGTGCCCACTCCGCAGGGAAATAGAGTTCGAGAAACGATACCACGCTCTCTTCATTCTACACACTCTCTAGACCGGCAAATCGGCGAGAGAGTGTGTAGAATGAAGTTAGCGTGGTATCGTTTCTCGAACTATACTGCTCTAGCAGAAGCAAATAACAACCGCTACGAGAAGGAGAGAGATGGCCGTCTTTCTCTCTTTCTCTGGACGGGAAAAAGCATCCCTCCCCTTCTCTACTTCGATTTGAGAAGCTGTGGTGTCTCTGTACACACAACTAGTCCGCAATAGTCTTTTTTCTCTTGTTATTCCTATTATTGCAATGTTTTTTCTCCAAGTGTCAGATTTCTCCTTGTAAATTGAGCTGTTTCAGTTGTCTACATCAACTCAAGCTCAGAAAGTATATAGTTGAAAAAATGGAGCTTCCTGAAGTACTCATGAGAAAGTAACTAAGAAAGTCCTGAAGTAACTAATGAGAAAGAAAGGAGTAAGGACAGATCTTATCTTTATGCTTTAGCATATCTGTACTCGAGTTCAGTCTTGAGTTCAGTCTTGAGTTCAGTCTCGTAGGGTACTAGGCGAGACCGGATGAGACTATCAAAGTGCCATAATCTTTTATATATATATATATTATATATATATATATATATATATATATATATATATATATATATATATATTTTACGCTTCAATATGTGTGCATTAGAGTTCGTAATTCGGTACGCCGTCTTTTCAGTTTACACACTCTCTAGCCGTTCCACCGGTCGAGAGAGTGTGTAAACTGAAGAGACGGCGACCCGAATTACGAAATATAATGTGCATGCATTTATTGCAGCTTGGAACGTCGTGAATCAACTTCATTCTCGCCCTCGGCCCTCAAGAAAGCCTGACCCTATCCGATCTTCGGTCGCCCCGTCAGCAAAACTACCACCTGAAGAAGGAACCGACATCATATGCCGTATTCCCTGAGTACAATTTTGCATGTATTGTTGAGATAAATATGGTACAGTAATGATTGTATCTGATGGAATATTAGATTGTTCAAAGCACATCAATGAGGATTACTGATTGCAAGCATTTTATTCGCAAGACATCATTTTCTAAACTTCGTAATACATAAATTTAACTTGAATTCTAAATGATGGTGAGCTAGTGAAGAAATTACCCGTGAGTTTTTCATATTTTTTTAGCAAGAAGCAATATATGCAAAAAATTGAACTCATAAGCTATGAGTATCGGCCACATTTCTGAATCTTTTGACTTCTAAACCAATCCATTTAATCATATTCCATGAGTACTCGATGGTTGGCCAGTACAATACATGTTGAGATGAAATTTATCGTTCTATAAAGAAAAACAACAATCTGACCACCCGTAACTGTCGTTTCTATTTCTGAATCATTTCTATTATGAATCATCAATTCAGAATAACTCCATTCAATCATACTCCATGAGTGCACGGTGGTTGTCCTCTCGCAGATGGGAAACCAGGTGGTGTAACTTCGAAAACTGCAGGTTGCAAGTGCCGCATTCGTGCGGTTCCCTCTTGTGAATTTGTCTGAAACAAGCATAGATGATCTCATGAGAACGCGCTAACTAATAGTAGCTCAAGGCTCTTTGCATTCGCTCAACTTCGATGGTCACATCGAAGTTGAGCGTATTTCAGATGACGAGCTGCTCAAGCAACTGATTTCATATGCATTTCCTTTCGAATATTACTTCATTCCTAACTATTATGTTGACTATGTAAATCGATCTTATGAGAATAAGTACTACCAACCGAATGTGTCGATTGCGTTGCTTAGCGGAGATGAGCGTCGAGAGGCAGTGTGGACATTGGTACGGCGCATCCACTGAAAGCTTATTAAGAAATTAATAGTGAGTAATTCAAATAAACTTAGAAAAATGGTCACTGATGTTATATTTAGCTACTAACTTCCCATTTTGGAGATTCGTCTCTCTCCCTCAACTCCATGTGTGTCGCCATGAAGATGAATTTGATTGAAATGTAATCAATATGTTATAATTGAAGTGAATTAACGTACTGTTATGCGTGCGTGTATGAATGTTAAAGTGTGCTTGGTCGCGGCACTGCATAAAGCAAGTGGTACAGAAAAATTCGGCAGAATTCTCCAGCTTGAGCTCGCCTTCCATTCCCTGAATCGTGCATTACGATAACATGTATTGGGGTGTCCGGAAAGTTCGTATAATGCTTCGGAAAAAAGTCAGTTCGCGATCAAATGCAGTGATTGCGCAATCTGTTTGTCAACAATGTATTGCATCATTCTGACGTTGAGTAGTGAGAGGATTTAATCAGTCTCCTAGTTGCTACATTGATTCTTGTGATGGACTAACCATCTCTACCTCCGAACAGTTTTACTTCATTACTACCGTCTTGGCCGATCCGTGAAGGAGGCCCACTCTGCCCTGGCCCAGTCGGAAGGAGCTGACACCCCCTCCATACCCTTCTGCTATAAGTGGTTCTCCTGCTTCAGGAAAGGGGAGTTTGGTCTCGATTATCAACCCCGCTCTGGACGCCCTCCCTCCCTCGATCAGCCTCTCGTTCTCCGCACACTGAAGCCCATGGCCAGTGTGCGTGAGTTGAAGAAGGATACTGGTACTCCCAGTTCAACGGTGTCCGATATCCTCCATCAATCTGGAAAAAAGCAGAAATTCCCACAAATGATTCCCCATGACCTCTCCCCCGAACAGCTGAAAAATCGTGTTCAAGTCTGTCGGGAATTACACCATCGTAGATCCAATCTTCGATGGGTCAATTCCATCATCGCTGCAGATGAGAAGTGGATCACGTACGATAACCCTGTGAGGAGACTGCAATGGGTGGATGCAGATGAGATGCCCACGCCCGTCCCGAAGAAGGAAGAGCACGGAAAGAAGGAACTCCTCTGCTTCTTCTTCTCAGTGCTCGGTCCCATCTACTGGGAGATCCTCGCCCTTGGCACCAGCATCAATGCCGACCTCTTCTCTGAACAACTGGAAGATGTCGCGATCAGAGTCCCTCCCAGACTCCTGAACCAGGGCACAATTCTTCTTCTGATGGACAATGCTCGCCCACATCGAGCGAAGATGACCCAGAAGAAAATGGACGAGCTGAAGATCGAGAGGATTCCCCATCCACCGTATTCCCCGGATCTCTCCCCATGCGACTACCACTGCTTCCGCTCTCTCTCTGACTTCTGCAAAGGAAAGAAGTTCAAGAATCGAGATGAAGTTGTGAGGTCTTTCGTGAACTGGACGGTCTCGAAGAAACCCGCATTCTGGAAGAGAGGAATCGAGACCCTGCCCAATCGCTGGAGGGAGGTAGTGAGAAAGAAAGGGGCATACATTGGTCACTGAGAATTGTAAAGCATTGAATAAAAAATAAAAACAAAAAATTATACGAACTTTCCGGACACCCCAATAGAATAAGCCCGATTTGCACTACAACGCCTATATTGTGCGAATCATTATTTAGAAAAATGTCATGTTTAAACATTTGTATTCGTACCTTCTTCTGTTCATCTGTCATTGTCGTTCGCTCCGCTAAGTAGCTGTGCTTCTCGGACATGTGCTTGGCCATGTTGTCCAACTTCACAAGCGCGCCGCAGGCGATGCAGTTTTTGGCTGAAAATAAAATATATATCTTAGTGCAAAGCTAATTCAAAATTATTATTTTAAAAAGGTAATGATAAGTGTTAACAAGTGCAGGCTGTGAGGATTGATTTGAGCTCTAGAGAGGAATAGCGAAATTATTTAATTTGCAATACTCCAAGCTATCCTTGTGGCTGTCCCTGGGAAGATCTAGTGCCATGACAACCTATATAAATAATATTTGCAACGCTACTGACCTTTGTTGTGCACGTAATCATGCGTTTGCAGGCCCCTGAGTGAGTGGAACGTCTTGGGGCACTTGGTGCAGGGAAAACCACCCTGTGTCGCCAGCTTGACTTGCTTTTCTGAAAAAAAGGAAGCGATAAATTTCAAAAGTTAGAGACTGGATCACCATTCTATGACATCCCATAATCTCAGAATAATACTACTTTTGAGCGTTATCGCCTGACACGAAAAACTGATTGATTGAGTACTACGAACACGGTATGTTAAATGCAGGAACTGTTGCGTCGGATACTCGTTTAAACGTTCGAGGTATATCTCTGTTTTGATTGGAAAATTCTTACTCTTTTCAGATAAATCTTAAAAATACTGACCAGTATTATGCGCGAACGCATGCGTTTGCAGTCCCTAGCTCAGAAAATACCGTAGTGAAAATTGCCGAGAATGTGACATTTTATACAGAAGAATATTCTAATCACTTGTTTTCCGTTTTTGTTTTTGTTTGTGCCCATTTATTTTGTAAAGTCAACTAACCCGTGTTATGCGCGAACGCATACGTCTGCAGGCCCCTCAGCGTGCGGTAGGAGTTCTCACAGATAGTGCAGTGGAATCGGCCATCGAATGATGCATCGACGTCCATGAAGGTGCTTTTCGGAGCCGACGAATGCCCATAGTCTTTGTCGTCTGAACGTAAATGTTATTGTAATTGTTATTGTTCTTACTGTTATTGCCATCTGAGAGTGAGCGAGCACTGATCTGACTCTCTTCAGTTTGCACGCTCTCTCGCCGGTTAGAGTGACGAGATAGCATGCAAACTGAAGAGAGTCAGACCATTGCTCGAGTGAGCTTATTCATTGCGTTTCTCTTCTATGCAATGTCTTATGAACCCTAGACTTCTCATAGTCTTTGTCATCTGCGCGGAGCGGTGTTCAATGGCCTCTCCCCTCGTCTGGCCACTCTCCTCCTCCCCGATCTACGGCTCTTCCTGGTCTGCGCGTATGCTCCCACGTCTTCCTACGATGACAACGCTTACGATGACTTCCTAGACCAGTTTGAGACTGCTCTGCAGAGTGCGCCGAGAGGCCTTATGCCAGTTCTAGTCGGTAATTTCAACTGTTGAGTAGCGAGGGAACCTGGCAACTTTGCCTCTCCCACACCGAACTCACGAGGACGCTGTTTCACTGAGCTCTGCGTGAGGAATAGACTGCGCATCCAGAACACGTTCCCCAAGAGACGGCACGGTCGAATCTGGACATGGCGATCCCCCAACGGCTCCTCATTCCACCAAATTGACTACGTTGCAGCGCCCATCACAGCGAGAGTAGTCAATTGCGGAGTCATTGGCTGGTTTGAGTTTGACTCCGACCATCGCCTTGTCCGGATGTGCCTCTCCCTCCCTGGCAAGATGAGGCAGAAAAGATACAGGGAGCGGTTATATTTCGATCGATCTGCTTTTACTGCCAACGCATCCCTTCTCGCGTCACTGCCCCTTGCCCGCCCCAGTTCTGCTGCCGATGCCTGCTCTACGGTCAAGGCTTTCACGGAGACCGCGGCAATGAACTGTTGGAGGAAGCGCCAATCCCCGCCTTGGATCTCGAGTGGAACACGGAAGCTCCTAGCGATGCGGCATCAATTGCAATCCAATCCCCAAAGAACTGTCGCCTACTCAGTTGCCTGCAAAGCTGCCCGGACGAGTCTCGTCGATGACATCAGGAAGCGAAAGGAGGCACAAGCACGGCAAGCAGCAACCATGGGAAAGAGCATCGTGAAGAGCATGCTGAATCTGCACACCTCAAAGAATCGCCTCCTCGTCCCCGACCCTGTCACTGGTGCTCTCTCTCAAGCAGCCACCGAGACAGCTGTCCAGCGCTTCTTCGAGGATCTCTACAGCCCTGCAGTTCAGGTCCCACTCACAATCCCCCCTCATCCACCCGATCCTCTTCCGCCCTTCCTACCCGATGAGGTCAGCGAAGCGATGTCTCTACTCAAGTGTGGTCACTCCCCCGGGTCGGATGGCATTCTCCCTGATATGCTATTCCACTCGCGACACCACCTCGCCCCCATCATCGCTGATCTCCTCAACTATCTGGTAGAAGATGAAGCCGTCCCACGCGATTTGACCGAAGCAGTGGTTACTCTTCTGCACAAGAAAGGAGATCCCACCAACGTCGGAAACTTCCGCCCAATCTCCTTGCTCACCGTAACCCTGAAAACCATGACCAAGGTGATTCTGAAAAGACTCGAGGCAGTGCTCGAAGAGACTGATTCGTCAACCCAAACCGGTTTCCGGGGCGGGTATAGCACCCTCGACAACCTACATTCCATCAATCAGGTCGCAGAAATAACCTCGGAATACGGTATCCCGGTCTATTTCGCATTCGTCGACTTCAAGAAAGCATTCGATTGCGTGGAATGGAGTGCATGTTGGCAAGCCCTCTACTCGTTCGGAGCCCATCCTACCCTCGTCCACCTGCTGCGCCGCATCTACGAGTCTTCCTCTACACTCATCAGAGTAAATGAGGAACTCGTACCAGTCACTGTGCGAAGAGGAGTCAGGCAAGGGGATACCCTCTCCCCTCGTCTCTTCAATGCAGTGCTTCGCTCAGCCATGAATGACATCGACTGGGAGAACGACGGGATTCGAATTGATGGCAGGAATTTTTGCCACTTGGAATATGCCGATGACGTAGCCCTTGTTGCGAAGTCTCGCCCGGAAATGGAGAGAATGCTGAAAAAGCTGATGGACGCTTGCAGTAGAGTTGGTCTCGAGGTGAATTCAAATAAGACCAACCTACTCACTTCCTGTACAACAACCCGAAATCCAATCATTATCAACAATCTACAGTTCGATTTCGTTGAATCAGCCACCTATCTCGGAGGGAAGATCAGTCTTCCACTTGATCACTCTGACGAAATCGAACACAGGATTCGACTAGGGTGGCTCGCCTGGAGCAAGCTCTCCATCTGCTGTCCTCCCGCCTTCTACCCATTAAGACCAGGAGTCTTCGAGAGCTGCGTGACGGCTACCGTACTCTACGGAAGCGAAGTTGGGAGCTGAGGGCGAGTGGGAAAGAGCGGCTGAGTGTTACCCTAAGAAAGATGAAGAGGAAGATGTTGGGAGTCACGCTGAAAGATCGCTGGAGGAATGAACGCGTGCGCGGGATCACGAAGCTGAGGTATTGGATCGAGGAAGGACTGAAAAGGAAAGCGCGCTGGGCCCTCAAGGTCAGGAGAATGGGACTAGAGCAGTGGAGCCGTGCCACTACGGTGTGGATTGATTGATTGATTGTCATCTGAACATAAACCGCATTAATCTGTTGATAGGATGATAACCTTCTGTTGTATTTTCGGAGATTTATTGAGAGTGTGGGTACATACTGTGAAAAGCAACTGAGGGATACTATCCCATATGGTATAGTTATTAGTATTTATCTTTGTTTTCGCGGAGTCATTACTATCATATTAGGTTGGTAAGAAAGTTCTGTCGCGTTCTATTTTTCCATTTTTTCTTGACTGAATAAATTGTCTGGAAATTCAATTTAACATAAGGTGAAGTGATGTCAGTAGTATACGCCAACAGGTTTAAGTCGATTCTATTTCGCATATAAAGCGAGTAAATAAATAAAATCTCAAAAATTCTGAAAATGACTATTTTATGGTGTAATTTTTTGAACTCAGTCGTTTGAATAAGAGCTACCAATTGGTTCTACTGCTTTGAAGAGTGATAAAACTAGAGTTGTACATCCATATTATCACATAACATCCGGCATTCGATATGTGTGGGAAGCTGCAGATTTCAAAAAAAGATGATTTCCAAGAACAATTTTCGGTTTCATCATTTGAAAAAAATGTAGCTTACGAACAGTTAGGTGCACCACTTTTCCATTTAGGTTAAACACTAATCATGCCGAGTACTTCACTACTCACTACAATTGAGCTTACTGGATCAATCGCTAAATCTTCAGGGATGAGAAATGCTTAAAAACAAAATTCAATTCAGTGAAATTTTCAGAATTAGCGCTGATCCCAAGTTGGAATAATGGGTCTTTCTTATTGTTATGCAATACAAAACATGCCCACTTGTTGCACTCTACAACAGCATGTTAGTTATGCCCATATTATATTTCTTCTTTCAACTATGAGCAAATAAAAAATAGGGTTGGTCATCAATTTCGCTGAATTTGGCAATATACTATGCCAGACTTAGTAATTGGAGAATACTATGATAACGTTTTCTCGAAAGAGTAACCAATCACTATTAGACTACTGAAGATCGTATGAAGATTGATCAAGTTTGAAGGGCAGGATAAAAAATACCAGAAACGCGACAGAACTTTCTTACCAACCTAATACTTACCATCATTATTCTCCTCCTCTGCCTCGTCCTCGGCGTAGCTCCGATCCATCGTGGAAGACCGCTTCGCGCGCTGAAAATATTGCTCGATTCAACTATTTTTACCTTTTTTTTCAATTTCCGAACCCTGTGACAGTTACAACAGAGAAGCGATCTGTTAGAAACCTATTTTAGCTTAAACCACCATTATGTTGTTGTCGTTATTATTTTGTTGACATCGTTATTGTTATTATTGTTCATTATGTTATTGACTCTAATATTGGACTAATAACGTATTCCAAAACTGTGTACGTCAAAGTTAGGCATTTTCACTAGGGATGGCGAATGAAGAACGAAAATGAAGCATTCATTCCCTCTCACAAAGGCGCGCGGAGCGGCGTCATTCTGCGTGAAGAGGGAAATAACTCGACCTGTTCTGCGTGAAGAATAAGACATTCTTCACGCAGAATTAAACAGGAAAAGTCGCACTTTGAAATAGAAAACGCGGAAAATAGGAAGTAATAGGGATGCCTTTGATTCTGCGACCTCATTTGCATGCCGTTACGGGTCAAATCCGACATTGCTAAAATCATCTTGTATGGTGTTTTACAGCTGCTCCTCTCTCTATTCCTTCCCACTTTCCGTGCATAACTGTCCCAAATTCAAAATCAAAACTAAGTGGTGGGAACAGTGATGTGCGGATCAGCTTGTTACGTAAGGTTCGATCAACACGGAACAGGCCGCTCTCTCTCGATCGTCCCTCTCCCTCACCCCCCCCCCCCCCCCTCTCTCTTACTGGGAAGCTTGGAAATGCTCGCATTGCCGACAACCTCGCTTCTTTCTCTAATGATGCACAAGGACACTGTTCTCTCATTCCATTTCATAACGCCTTGTCCACAACTTCATGTCTTTTCAATGGATAGCAACTTAGTGATAGGAATTAACCTGGTGCAATTACTGCAGTGATAATTTGCATTTTTAATGGACTGATTCTGACTCAAGTAGAGCTTGTATGGTCTAGAATGTTCTGGATCATGTTAGTATCGATCCGGAAGTAGATCGCGGAAACATTGATCGAAATTCCATTACTCAAGCATTCAATGAACAGTTAAAGCTTTGAATTTGTGGGAATCAACGATACATAAGCACAGCGTGTAATGTGCAGCATACATGTGTAAATGCTTGATATTGAAACCAAAATATTCATCAGTTCTCCAGTTATCTCATCTTTCGTGAAATTCGTTCTTCATGAAGAACGGGAACGACCGCGCAGTTCTTCATGAAGAGAAAATGACAGGGAGGGAAAAATTGCCTCTTCATTTGTCACAAAATTCTTCGTTCGCCATCCCTAATTTTCACCTACCTTTGAATCGGTAGATGGACCAGCTTCGCTGTCGTGATACCTCTTTAATGTGCTAGATCTGGTTGCATGCATCTGAAAAAGTAGCTTCAAAAACCATAAAAATGGCATTATGGCCTCTGTTCCGACCCAGTTTGTGAAATCGTCTACCTTTAGCTTTAGCAACCCAGAGAGTATCGTATACTTTTCACACTATATGAATATGTTTGTAAATATCTATGTCAGTGTTTGCGGGGTGGAGGAGATTTGCAAGTTTGCAAAGTTGTAGTCATTTTTACAAACATGCATTTAAAGGGATTTGGCATTATATCATGAATTTATTTCATTTCACTTTAAATGACCAAATATTATGATAAATATTATGTAAATAAAAAATAATACAAATTAATATAATAATTAATTTATGCAGTTAAAAGTACGGTATTGAAATACCCAGTACGAGAGTAACGTTGATTCGCTATGGTCCGCTAAACAGCGATATGGTGGGATTTGGCAGTTTGCCAAGTTCCT
Organism: Pristionchus mayeri; assembly: GCA_036245805.1. Taxonomy (NCBI): domain Eukaryota; kingdom Metazoa; phylum Nematoda; class Chromadorea; order Rhabditida; family Neodiplogasteridae; genus Pristionchus; species Pristionchus mayeri. The sequence continues at coordinate 14,238,971 of BTRK01000001.1, read as the reverse complement.
CTTGGAGCTTCTGATTCTTTTCTGACGTCTCTTGGCATTTTCTTTGTATTATTGGCTCATTCAGTACTTATTTTCTAGTTTGCTTCAAGCTAATCACTATTTTGAACATTCCCGCTTGAAATTCACGACACGAGCCCAGTCAATCACGCTAGAATGTTGTTTCGTTGAACCAGCCTGATGACCTTCGTCTCTTTACCGTGGCGTGTGTATTATTGTTTGTTAAACTATAATATTGTGCGCATTACAGAGGGCCATACCGTCCCTCACCATGCCCGAGAAGTTCCAGCACATCCATCGTGTGATGAACACCAACATCGATGGGAACAAGATGATCCCTTTCGCCCCTTCCTCCCAGCAAGGTTTGTCCCGTTTACTTTGGTTCTCAATTCTTTAGTTTGACTCATCTTTCCTGGGAAAAATTGCCCAACTTTCTCCTTATCGCACTCTCTATTGCTTCATGACTGGCGAAAGAGCACGTAAAAAGAAGAGTCAGGTTTTTTCGACACACTCTGCGACATTGTTATTTCGTGTACTATATTCATGTGTTTAGTGGGCAGGATTTGAAAACATGTAAATAGAAAACATGTCCTGTACTTCATCTTATTCCGTTCAGGGAGTCGACCGGCGATAAGTTTGCCCTCAAGTGGATCGACACTTCCTCCAAGTTCGGCCACGGACGCTTCCAGACCACTGCCGAAAAGAAGGCCTTCATGGGCATTGACAGGTACGCTTACTTTTTTCGATCAAATCATGTATCTTGATTTCGTTCCTGGTTTGAAAAAAAGGAATACTTTGGTACAAATCGTTCATGGCCAACTGTTTCACCCCAACTTCTAATTAGCCACGCGAATTTCATGTTTTAATTTTGAGCCTTTCAAAGCAACGCCCATAGCTCACTAATAGGTTATTATTTATCTCTACTATACAATTAATATTTAAATTGATTTATAAATATTAAATTGTTTATTTTAAAAATATTTACAGCTCGAAATACGCTTAACGATTATCGATTTTTCTTAAATGTTTTGATTGGTTGTCCTTATGGATTTCGACAGCTTTAAAATATTCTCCTTATATTTGCCGTTCGAAAATGGTGCTGTGAGCAATATAATATGAAAAATAAAGCAATTTAGAGATAAATTTAGACGGCGACTTGATTTGAAGAATAATTTTCACATGGTTTTTTCCATTTTTTCTCTCGATTATTTTTTGTTTCGTTCTACAACTTGCTAAAGCCACGCTCACCTCAGGCTACTTGCGCAATATGCTTTGCCTTCAAACTCATGGCATTTGGGATGATTTTAGATATTGTGTTTTGCTTCGTGGTGAGAACAATGGGCCGTGAAGGGAAATGATAGGCTTAGGCACACTTCGCCGGATCCATTTTAGTAATTATTTTATCGAGGGCGTATTACCAGCGCCAGCATTTCTGCATTATGTCGTACCAGAATGAGCGGAGTAGGAATGAGGAGGAAGTATGACAGGATAGGATAGGTGATGGTCGAAAATTATTTACTAAAATTACTAACTAACCGTAACGTATGGCACTCTTCAGCTATACCGTCATACCCTATCCTATCATACCTCCTCCTCATTCGTACCCCGCTCATTCTGGTACGACATACTGCAGAAGTGCCCCAGTGCCTATATCATTTCAGGAGTTCGAGATCATCGACTACTCCTGCTCCAACCTGAAGGATGAGGGTCTCAAGATCATGCCCAGAAGCAGACCAGGTTTGTAATATTGTGAATAGATGAAAAAGATGTATCGCCTGGTCCGACATAACGCAAAATTGACAATGCGCGTTCAAGGACGTTTGTTGTACTCGTGTACTTCGAACAATATCGATATGCTCGACATTTATGTTATTGCAGAGCCGGATACTGCACCCGCTTCAAGGCCTTCGTCGCTATTGAAGATTTATTGGCGGATCCCGGTGAGTGGGTGCTCTTTATCACGTCAGCACCATAACATTCCTGCTTTAGTACCATTTAGGACGAAATCGGCATGTCGGTACCAGACACGTATCACATAGTAGTACCGGTACCAGGAATGTATCACGTAGTACCACGAGGTACCAGACCGTCGAATGGGACTAGAAATTCCATATTATCCCGAATGAATACTTTTTTAAAACCCTGATAACAAGTGCCTCGAGCGAGTTAAAAATAAAAATACGATTCCAGTATTTTGAAAAAGTTTTTCTCCCTTGTGTCATAAAAATATTTTCTCATGCAGTGGTGGACGCGGAGGAAAGGAAGGAGACAAGGAGTGGATGCCCGTGACCAAGGTCGGACGTCTCGCCAAGGACATATAGGTTGGCTAGTGTTGATTTTGTGAAGACAAAAAAGTATTAGCTGGGTTGGTCGAAAAGTGTACATTGACAATAACATGCTTCTTTTTATTTACTGACAAATATAACAAATTGCGGGTACCGTAATAACTAGATTTCAACACTGCGCTGGGAAACCTCAAATTCTTCGTCCTCGCTAGAATCCCCGAAGTCCAATTGCTCTTCTTCATACATGTCGTATCCCGACTCTCGCTTTGCCTTCTCCTTCATATCCCACCAGTTCACAAGCTCGTCAAACACATCGTCCTCAGGGATTCCCAATCTCGCGATTTCACGCGCCTCGCTTAGCTCCTCCCGCACTTTCAAGCTCTCCGCCAATATCTGGAAATAAATATATGTGGAATTTATTTTAGTTGTATTTCGGGAATGCTAATTATTCACCTCGCCCCTCCAAACATGGGTACCCGCTCCTCTCTTTCTTTTGATTGCTCCCACCAATCGTCCTTTCCTCTTGAGAACGGTGTTCCCTATTTCGGCTCTCTGCCCAAGTAGGTCATCGAGCATAAGGCCGTTGTAATGTAGCATCGATACTAGCATTTTGAGCTTGTAGTACGGGGGCGAGCTGCAGTTATTACGCCCTAACGCTGATCTATTTGGCCATTGTTTTACTAACCATGCTAGCATCTTCGGGGCATACATCAAGCTCAGTGAGTGATAACACTCATTGATCGATGTATCGATCAATGAGGCAGCAGTCAAAAAGGCCTTTTCGAACTTTGGCGCAAAGACCAATGTGCGAATCAACTCGAGCTCATCCGAATTTGCCTGAGAAAAAATGGTATAATTTCGAATACGGTCTCTCAGATTGACTAACCAGCAGTATCTCTCGCTTTTCGCCCTTCTTCAGCTTCTTTAGTCTACCATGCTCGCACTTGGTAACAATTTCGAAGCCATCGCCCTATTATTGAATTATTTTATTGCTATCGCACTATTTGTTCACCTTTTTCCATTTATGCTTCCCCTGGATGTGCATGACGAACGATCTAACTACTTCTAGTGCACGTTTTCGATCTTTCAATAGAGGGTATTTATTATGGACGCAATATAGATGGTTGAAAAACTTCTGATAAATTGAAGCGAGTGCGGGATTGGCTTTTACGAGCTAAATAGTCATTATTTTTTTTAAAGAAATATATGTTCTCGTCCCAACCTTCCACCATTCTTTTCTTATCGGCCGCTGGACGTGCCACCAATCATTGAGTACTTCAATATGTGCAGTCTTGGGCTCCTCTCGCAGTTTCTTATTAACCATTGCATTTTGGTCACCAACTCGCGTGCTGAGCATACAACGTCTTTCCTCTTAGATACAACATTAGATCACGTTATCTCTATCCCTGCATCGATAAGCTCAACCAGAGCTCTCTTTACTCCCTCGGACTCCATACGAATCGAAATTCCATCTAGAATAGGTATTATTTTTTCGGAATTCACAATCCCTTATACCTATCCCTGGCATATTCTTATGCATCGCAACTCCTGCCAAAGCCAGTTTCGTATGACAATCAATTACGGTGTCCTTATTATTCGTCGAGGTGAAGCCGGGGCAGTCGAACTGACCATCTATTGAAACTTGCAGCCCCTTACCCTAAACGCTCAATTTAATGATCATGCTTTATAGCTTCCTATTTACCGCCGATGCGTTCACTGCTACTTCCCGCACTATTTCCTGCATCTCCTCGTGCACTCGCTCAATTGCAACACTCCCTATTTCGCTTACTACTTTCCGCATTTGTCTTTCCGACGACATATCCATTCCTAGCAAATTCGCCCAATCATGCAATCTCTGAAGTTTTTAGTTTAGATTTTTTCATAGTATTTTTCCTCACCGCAGGTCTCATGCCTGTGATGAAAGATGCGATGGGAATGAAATGATTGGCCGAGTACACTTGGCTTTTCCCTCTCCCAACCTTCTCCTGTCCTTCCCATTTGATGCTAGCCTTGCATTCCAGGCAATCGTAGTTCACTATCAGCGCACTACCCTCTGTCCTCGTCTCGATTAGACTTCGATCGAGCCGAGCCCCGCACTCTTCACACCGTTGAAACAAGCGCATCAGGCAGCTATGCTCAATAATTCCATAGCGCCTGGCTACATCAATACTCTCGGCCTCTTCCTCATCAATCTCATGATCCTCCTCCTCATGCATGCTATCTTGGGAATACCGATATTCCGTATCCTAGAATCTATTTATTCTAGCGTATCCCTCATAGCCCACTAACCTCGGGATCCACAGTAGTCATAGTAGCTGTGGAAACAGCACTTTTAAATTTCTTGGGCACAACTTCATCAGTATCATTCCAGGAATCGACATCGATTGAATCGTTGAGGGAGAGGGAGGCGGTCGACCAAACTGGCTGAATTTTTTTCTCTTCGTTTTTCATTGTTCTCTTTTCGTTTGTATATCATCACATTGTTTTTCCAGTGATTTGTTTTCATATCAATACTCGTTGTAGTAATAGAATATATAATTTCTGAAAAATATAGCATAAAGACTGACATTGAGAGTGTCCTCATATGAGAGTGGCGACAGTGGAGTACGAGGGGATCTCGTCTCACTCTGAATGTCTCTAGCTGATGATTGAAATATATTTAGTAACGAATGATAGTAAGGCCAAGTGGGTAAGGATATTGTTGAACAGGACTCGCCCACTCATGCCATGATGCTGATTCATGCAACCGAGAGTTGTGTTCTGCCTTGGGATGGAGGTCAGCTGGCCTCGTGGTTCGAAGGGGTACGGTAGGGAGAGTGAGAGATCTTGCGGGAACAGCTCTATGCTGGAAGCCCACATTGTGAATGAATCTTGTTGCATTTATACTAGATAGCAGGCAGTAAAGGTAGGGGAACTCACGTCAATGGGAAGGTCGTCGATCTGCTTGTTGAAATGGCGTTCACACCATCGGGGATCTTTTTTCTGTCGATGCTTGTTGAGCAGATCCGCCGTCTCCTCATCATCTTTGTTCAATCGTAGAACCCATTCCCTCTGTTTAACAGGACGACTGGCGGGGGGAAATCGTTTGGTCCATAGCGCAACTTCGTTGCACAAGAAACACCGTTTATATCTCGCTAATTCCATGATGCTGAATCAGATATTGTGTGTTCGATAAATATGGGTAATGGAAAAACTTGAAACTACACAAAAAATCGATGAAAATACGGTAAAAATGGAAATACGGAAAATTGGTGTAGAGCGAGCGTGCGCCTCAACTTTCCGCAGTTTCTGCACCCAGTCTAGAACGCGGCTCCGGTCTTGAACTTTGATCTTCATTCTCCACTTAATAATTAATTTTTCTTTTTATTTTTTTTTGCAAAAATGATCGGAAAGGTGATAGATTTCATATGAGCGTCAATGTTCTAAGAGTGCCAGGTCCCTTTAAGCTTGAAATATGTGTTTCTCACCGTTTCTCCATTATCAATTGGATCTAAGAATGACGTGTCTGTCGTCCAGTCATCCATTTCAGTCTTCACAATTCCATCCAGATCTCCGGCCAGTCCGCCAGTAAAGCTGGGACTACAGCTGAAGAGAGTGTTCTGAATGCAACACCATTAATTCATCATCTTTTTGAGCTAAGCGATGTCAAGATATATCTGTTTGGAACTGTTTTATTGTAATAGTCGGTGATATATTGGGAACATTGACATACTTCTAAAATATCATACTACACCTCGATAGTGGGTCAGAAATATATTACAATTGTTTAATTTTTGAACATTCCTTCAATAGTATCAATGAGCATGCCTGCTGTTCCGGCATCCGCCCTTGACCCGGCTGATATTTTGCGTCTGAGTTTACTGGGTAGGCTGCAGCCTCTCGGCTTGATAATTGGGGTGTGAATAAGTCGTGAATCGGCTCCTGCAAATATAATTTAAAAACTTTTTGGCACGGTTAATGTCATTTATTCAATGAATAATATGTGTATGAACTCTCACCTCTTTGGGAATAACCATATCGGCTCTCTCAGTGCTCTCGGATTGGGAAATGTCCTGCAAATTGTTTTCAGGGCAGGGAAGCTATGAGATGAAACTCAATTAAACTGATCTAAAAATTTATGAAAATCAGGTAAATCTTATATTTTCCATGCGACAACAAATGTCATTTACTTATACTGTTAAGGGCAGTTGTGCTTTTAATTTATTCAGATATCCTAGCCTAATTCTTAACTATCTTTTCTTACTTTCGGTGTCATTATATTCATCGATGAGATAAACATATCACACGTTGCACTACGGTTTCTATTTTGTTCAGATGCCCTAACCAACTGCGTAGCTCTTTACTTACGTTAGCTGTCAGTACATTTGAGGATGATATTACCCTCGCCGAGAGTGCGACCATCTTGCAGACGTCAATGACAAGACTCCGGAGAGCGTCATCTCTGAAAATAAGAAGACTTATAGACGATCAATTCATATGATTGCCGATCACTTTAATATAACAAACGAACAGCCCATTTCACTCCCTTCAACTAGCCATACTAGGTCTTTCTCCAAATCAATTACCACATATTCGGCTTGTTTAATCTGTCAGAAATGTGCGAGAAAAGTTGCGTAAAAAGTTGCGTAAAAAGTTCGCGAACTTCTGATTCTCTCCTGTTCGTGTACTCTCTTTCTTTCTCTAACCAGGTCGTTGAAAAGTTCACGAACTTTTCGACGAACTATGTTCGAAAATCATACTTTTCTTTTGTTTTACTTATTTTTATAAACTATTTTTGCTTTTAACTTATGACTTCTTATAATGGCAACCTTCCCTTAGCTGGAATAGCTTCAGAATACAGCGTAGTGAAAGTAAACAGGGTTGGAGTATTTTTTTCGAAAATGGGTCACCACTTTCCCCACCCTGTAATGTCAAGCTATTCCATCAGAGGGAAGGTTGTTCTTATAAGCAGTCATAAGTTGAAAGCAAAAATAATTGATAAAAATAAGTAAAACAAAAGAAAAATACGAATTTCGAACATAGTTCGTCGAAAAGTTCGTGAACTTTTCAAGGAGCTGCGTGAAAAGTTAGAGAAAGGCGAGAGAGCACGCGTTGTCGAGAGAGGGAAAAGGAAGTAAACAATCACTGCTTCCTTTTCCCTCTCTCAAGAATGCGTGCTCTCTCGCCTTTCTCTAATTTTTCACGCAGCTCCTTGAAAAGTTCGTTAAAAACCGGCATTAATTTGTTCGAAATTCGTACTTTTCTTTTGTTTTACTTATTTTTATCAATTATTTTTGCTCTTAACTTATGACTGCGTATAAGAACAACCTTCCCTCTGATGGAATAGCTTGACATTACAGGGTGAGGAAAGTGGTGACCCATTTTCGAAAAAAATACTCCAACCGTGTTTACTTTCACTACGCTGTATTCTGAAGCTATTCCAGCTAAGGGAAGGTTGTCATTATAAGAAATCATAAGTTAAAAGCAACAATAGTTTATAAAAGTAAGTAAAACAAAAGAAAAGTATGATTTTCGAACACAGTTCGTCGAAAAGTTCGTGAACTTTTCATCGACCTGGTTAGAGAAAGAGAGAGAGCATGCGAAATGGAGAGAATCAGAAGTTCGCGAACTTTTTACGCAACTTTTTCTAGCACATTTCTGACAGATTAAACAGGCCGATTGCTTATTGTGCACTGTAAATGTAAAATGCAGACAAATGTTTCAACTCACCGATTCTCATCCTGTTCCCTCGAGTAATCCGCCTCGTCCAGGAGTCGTCGCACATCTCCCTCGAGTGCCTGATAGAAACATGCATAATCAATGCAGTATTGAAATTTGAATATAATTAACCATACGTTATGTGACGTTTTTCACATGATAGCAATACTACAGTTACCCCGTCCTCAAAGTGGCTACTATAATTTATAACAAAAAATGGGGGGCGGACATTTCGGCAACGGAGCGCCCTTCGCTGCAGATTCGGCGTAGCTCCTTGGGAGTTGTGTCATTGTAACCAGTGTGTGCTACTCTACATTTGAATATATAATTCTCGTTGCTAGGCGAACTTGAGTTTCACTCCATATTTATGTATGGTTCATGGTCCAAAATTGAGAAGTTGAGTGGAAAATTATTGTTAGATAAGCACAACGTACCGTAACCAATCGATATTCCTGTACGTCAGTAACTACTCTAAACCAGTAACATATAGATCGGTGGTTACGGCATTTCGAAATTATCTAACCTTGATTTTCCACTCAAATTCACAATTTTGGGCCATGAACATAGATATGAACATAGATATGGAGTAAAACTCAAGTTCGCCTAGCAACGAGAATTATATATGCAAATGTAGAGTATCACACATTGGTTACAATGACACAACACCCAAGGAGCTACGCCGAATCTGCAGCGAAGGGCGCTCCGTTGCCGAAATGTCCGCCCCCCCCCCCCCGAAAAATGGTTCACTAACCGAGTCTTTCGCTTCTCCCTTGACTACTCGTTCCACCAGAGCGATAGTTTTGATGAGAGGAGAGGCGATTTGGTCACTTTCGTAGAGAGTGCAAGCCTGAAAATATGCAGGTACTTACACAGAAACAGACTGTGCACAGGCAGTCGATCCTGCTGAAGTGTTTATTCAATTAGGGAGAGTAGGAACACCTGTTTTTCAATGTCAATTTCATTTTATTTATCCACCACGAGATAAGGCCGGGTTGCAGAGGCTAAATTCCAAAACGATTTGTTCACGAATATTATTATAATTGTTTCGTATAACCACTTTAATAACCTTTCTTCTCGCATGTTTGATGAACTCCAACGCTTCTGTGTTGGCCGTCATTGCGCCGTTTGGATATTACCCTAAACAATTTTGAGCTGTGACACTGGACAAAAAGCGAGTATGCAAATGGATTTATATTTGAAATTAGGCAGAAAAGAGGCTATAAACTGTAAATGGAAGAATGAAGGCTCATAAAGACGAGAGACAACATTAGGTAGAGACAGTGCTAGACGCTGAAGGGAAAAGTTGACCGAAGAAAGAGAGCGAGAGATGAGGGAATAGCGAGAGAGCCAGGTCAGGCAGAGATAAACATCCATACACAATGCTCATTGCATGGGCTGTAATGGGACCGCGTCGCCCTTATACAGACGCGTCGCGTGTCCGAAGTACGCCAGGGTGGACTATAGCAGTATTCTATAACCAGGGCATTAATTAATTATAAAATTAGTCTTTCGTAAAAATTGACAATGCAATTAAGAAGGCGTAGAGAATAAAGAATATAATGAATAGGGTTCCATTGATGGAATTGATTCCGGAATTCCAATAACGAGTACAAAAGAGTGACGGAAAGTAATTCCATTCCTCCCATTGAGAACCTGGAGGGGTCAGACGAATTGTGGTTCCGATCAAGGAGTCTCGCGGAACAGATCGGAAGGCTCTAATCATAGAATCGAATGTGAGCACAGCCACAGGGTTCACTAGTTGCAATTGACCCTGAGTGGTGGCCGTAAATGGCCCATCCACTCTCCTTCCCTCTCTTTCTATCTCCGGGAAGAGATCGGAAGTATCAGCACATAACGCCAGAGGGAAAATGCATGTCGACACTCATATTCTTTCTATTTGTGTTGATAAGGTAAGTAATATAATTTATGATTAAAAAAAAACTTATACAATGTTGTCTTATATTCTCTCAATACCTGTAGTCACGTGCACTGTGATTCGAAATGCGGGAAATGGAGCAAAAATTTGCAAATCCTTTATGTACAGTATCGCCGGAAAGTATTCGCCCACTTTTAATTTCTGCCATAGTTTTGTAATCAAGGGAGGTATCGTGCTGAAATTTTTACTGTAGATATCTAATCTAATGTGGAATAAGGTGATGTTATTTCAAACTTATGTAAATTGATCATGGTTGCGTAGTGATGACGCAATCGAAGTGCACTTTTTCGAAAAATTCTATTTCTCTGGAGAAATTTTCCAGGTCCGTCAAAATATGTGAGTGTTGAGAACCATCCATTCCTGTCCAGGAGCCACATTTTATGATAATTCATTCTTGAAATGGTAAACGTCCCAAGATGGATCATCCGAAAAAAGTGACTTTTTTCATGACCTGAGGGCAAATGATGACCAATAAGGGGATCATTTGGGGACATTATAAGGATCAGTTTGCTCTTTTGAACGAGTCTCTAGCTTAATTTGGAGCTGAGTTATGGCATTTCACGCTAAAATTTGCAGCAGCTGCAGCAACACGGTGCGATGTCGCAGTAACAATTTGTTTTCTGGGTAGTCCATGGATGGTTCTCAACACTCACATATTTTGACGGACATGGAAAATTTCTCCAGAGAAATAGAATTTTTCGAAAAAGTGCACTTCGATTGCGTCATCACTACGCGTCTAACCATGATCAATTTACATAAGTTTGAAATAATCTCACCTTATTCCACATTAGATTAGATATCTACAGTAAAAATTTCAGCACGATACCTACCTTGATTACAAAATTATGGCAGAAATTAAAAGTGGGCGAATACTTTCCGGCGATACTGTAATAGAGCACGAATATTTGGTCAAATGTCAAGTGGAAGCTCCTGTTGCACTCGTGCCCGCCATACTCGATAATGGGGCCACCTGGCATGGCTGAATATTGAAGTATAATAACATATAATTTTAAAAAAATAAAAATCGTATAATAAAAATATGGAATATTCAAAGGAATTCCCATTGGGATTTGAATCAATTCCTCTCCACTACAAAACAATGCATTGCGAGTAATGTAAATTTCCATTTCTCTAAAATTCTTTCAAAATGCGAACCTGGATGTCGGTAGGCCTGACTCCAATCATCTTCATAAATTCCCGTCTGACATTAGCGTTTAGCACAACGTAAATAATGCATGGAGCTGCTGAAATATTTGTGAACATCATGCATTGTTCGAATAACTTTAGACGTGTGTATCATGGTTGTAAGTGTAATATAACAAACTGAAAGTTTTTAAAACGTACCATGAATTAGTTGGTAGCCGACCGTCGCAGTGGTCAGTATCAATTGATTAATTGGGACGTAGTTCATAATAATGAATCTGAATATTTATATTTGCATACGTATTTCATTCATACTATACTATAATACACTAATGTACTATTTTTTCCAGGACTGTGCTTTTATAGTCAATTTTGTCAAAGAACTCACACCAACGATCCAGTGACGTTCAGCACACAAATAATAGTTGCTTGGCTGAAGATCTAAACATATTCGTCTATTTATTTATTTGTAAGCTCACTCAATATCACCTTTGCTTGCAATATTTTAGTTTCATGCGAATGCTGAAAATCCATCTAAAATATGTTACTTTCTTTTGCGAAATCACTGTTTTTACTCACCGCCCTCGACTTAACCAATGCACAAAACACAATGTAGAGTGATAAAATCGCGATGATCATGATGCAATTGTGAACTTGATGAGCATAGTTTACATACAGAAATAATACAATTAAATTGAATAATTTATTAATTTTTCGAAAATTCCGAACCTGTTTGCAATCGAATCCTGGAATCATGGGGCATGGAAGGACTGTTTGGTAGCGGGAATTTGGCAAATTTGGCGGAGTGAATAGCGTAATGAATATTCCATATGCGGCCGATGTAGCCATTGTCATGGTGCCCCGTAGTCCCTTGATAATGCACGTTTTTTTCTTAATCGTCGTGATACAAATCTGAAATCGTCACATCCAACCTTGAATAATCGCTCCTTTCCAGTTATTTCCAATATCCTATTAATCACGAGGAACACGCAGTTCCATGAGGAGATGAGCCATGATGCTTTAAATTTAATATTGTTTTTATCTCATTTAGCAAAACTGCGAGAACGGAAACCGTATAGCAAAGGGTTTTCATCTATGGAATTTTTATTAAATTTATTAAATTTTTGCTCTCTGTATATTCCTTTGCACCGATACAACACCTGGTGTTTCCGTTTTCATGATACACAACCCACCGAATCCACAGAGACTCGTAGCGACGATGAACAGTTCATGGGAGCAGAACACTGCTCCCATGTAGAGTTGCACGCCAAAGAGCACACCCGAGCAGAAAATACCGACCATATCAACCAGCGCGAGGAAGCGCATTATCTGAATGATTTTTATTACTGTTTTGCACCGATTTTTGTACGGATTGTATGCGAATAATCGATGGTCTATATAATATGTGCGTTGTTGGACGGTACCCTTATGTTTTTTTGCTAGAAGCGTCATGGGAAGCGAGTAATAGTTATGATTCAGATATGATCCCCTTTTTGCTTGGGTTAGCATTATGGTCAGAACTGATTATCTACGGTGAGTGATTTTTACGATGACTTCCCAGTTTATTATAAGAATATCTTATGATACAGTATACTTTAAATCGTCGTTCTTGTGAAACAGTCTTTCGACCATTTGAATTGTGTGTTTAGAGATCCTGGCATCGGGTCTCGAACATTAACCGACCTTCACGCAGTTCAGCGTATGACGAGAAAATGTTCTAAGGGCTGGAATGTAGAGGAACTGTAAAAGCGAGTGAATTACCTGATGGAATGATCTTAGCTACACTTGTGCAATTTCCAGTCACGGAATCACTATTGTGGACTCACGAGCGAAATGCATCCAAGAATCAGCGACCAACTGCCCAGGACAAAATTGCGCTCTCCGAACTGTCGACTCCAGTCCTCGGGAGAGTAGGCACTGTGTGCGATATTATGTGTGCCATTTCGACTATCAGTTTAATCAAACGATCATCTGAACAGAACGCACATCAAAGAAACACCATACCTGCAGTTGTACTCCGGAGAGGCGAGTCTTTCAGTTATGAAGTGAAAGGCAGCCACCATCTCAGATTCAGAATATTACTAATCTTCCATGTTTTTTTGGTTCTAGCAATAAATTATGAAAATGTTTGGCGAGAGACATGAGATACTAGGTTGCGACGACTAGGTAACGCAGGGGTGGGATGAAAGATTATGAAAAGATTGATTCTCTGCAGGATGCGTAATCATATCCTACGGAAATTGTTTGCATGAACATGTAGTGCCAAATATAGAAGGATGGATTTGAAATTAGAAAGGGAAAGTGAATTATATGATCATGCTATCGATGGAAACGGGCGACAACAAGGAAGATAATACCAGATAATCAGCCGAACAACGGCTTTATTATCCCTATTATGAGCTTTTTTTGTGATTTTCGCATCGGTGGTTCCATAATGAGCGCGCACCAAGAAAATTGCTCATATGTGCCGACTACAGAACTACAGCTACAAAATATTAAAAATACGACGGCGAATTATAATTCAAAAATCAAATAGCGTTCATTGAAAAACCGTTTTGTAGAACAAATATTTGATATATAATAGTAACGATGAATAATATTATGTGAGATTCGCCGATGTGATTTTCCTTTACGAATGGACAGTTCATGTTTTCGAGAAAATACGTTGATTAAGAGCATGAGAGTAGGAAGTAAATGTGAAAATGTAGAAATCGGCGGGAAACGGAACTGAGATTTGCCTAATAACGGACAAAATATCTGCCTGCAAAAAATCAAGAAAACAATAACTGTCTAACGTGGCGAATTAATAGACTATTATTATGTTAGAGCATATATCACGGGTATCACCAGTCAGTGGAGGCTTGTGGGAACAATTTCCAACTTTTATTTTTTGTTTGCCTTAATATTATAGTGGTAGCATACACTAGAGCCAACTTCTCGAAAAATCTAGGCCACAGGTCCCAGAGCCGGCTTTTAGGAATTTTCCGGTTTTGCTCCCGGCTATACTGTATCTCAGCTCCCAAACGAGCTAGAGACTTGGCAAGGTGCTCAAAATGATCGGAAAAATATAATAAAAAAACTTTCATGTGATGAACTAAGCGATATAAGCAACGCTCGCCAAGTTATGCTCTATAAAGCAGATTTTGATCGAGATAAAAAATCGTAGCTTTTTCGAGAGTATGCGTTTTAAGCAATTTTATTGCCAAATATAGTAGGTCGAGTTCATACACGACTATAAAAAAACACAAGTCGATTTCTGTGATAGGCCTTTTTGGCAATATGCATTTGAATGCTCCAAAGTGACGTTGTCCATAAAAAGATGTTCGTTACCCTGCTTTGTTTTGCCCATTATTTAATACCTATTACTATATTTCAACATTTCTGTAATAGGAGACTTCGATAACGTCGAAAAAATAAGAGATTTCACAACTTCTGAAAATTCGATTTTGAGACCTCAGTTTTCATCAAATTTACGGCTATCCAAGTCAGAAATTTGACAACAGCTACTATCAACGCTGGGTGGAACCTACAGCAGGCTTCGACTTGAATTGATTTCTATGAAAAGAACTTCTATATGCGCTCTAAAAGTTATTATATTTTGCTTCGAAGATGCTCGTTCGAAAGGGAATTTTCAGAACAATTAATTTTTTTGATGTTCAGAATATGATATTTAGTACGGTTCAAGTATATTTCTCAATTGTTGGTAACAATGTATGGTTAAATCAACATTAGAACTTACTAGCTTTGAGATACGTAAATTTGGTAAAAAATGGGGTGTCAAAAATCGAATTTTCAGAAGTTGTGAAATCTCTTATTTTTTCGACGTTATCGAAGTCTCCTATTACAGAAATGTTGACATATAGTAATAGTCATTAAATAATGGGCAAAACAAAGCAGGGTAACGCACATCTTTTTATGGCCAACGTCACTTTGGAGCATTCAAATGCATATTGCCAAAAAGGCCTATCACAGAAATCGACTTGTGTTTTTTTATAGTCGTGTATGAACTCGACCTACTATATTTGGCAATAAAATTGCTTAAAACGCATACTCTCGAAAAAGCTACGATTTTTTATCTCGATCAAAATCTGCTTTATAGAGCATAACTTGGCGAGCGTTGGTTATACCGCTTAGGTCATAACATGAAAGTTTTTTATTATATTTTTCCAATCATTTTGAGCACCTTGCCATGTCTCTAGCTCGTCTGGGAGCTGAGATACAGTATAGCCGGGATCAAAACCGGAAAATTCCTAAAAGCCGGCTCTGGGACCTGTGGCCTAGATGTTTCGAGAAGTTGGCTTTAGTGTATGCTACCACTATAATATGAAGGCAAACAAAAAATAAAAGTGGAAATTGTTCCCGAGGGGTCGTTTTTTCCTCCACTGACTCATGCTACACGTGATATAAATGTTTTGAACGTGTTCATTAACATATCGCAAATTTGTCGTTAATTCTCCAATCCTTCACTGCTACTCTCGGTATCAATGCGGTTCCACAGCATGCGCCCTCTTTACATGCAAATTCCCATTCCGCGCAAATGTATCATCACAAAGAGTTCAACTCAACAAAAGATCGAATAATTTATCGGTAAATCCCCAAAATTGGCACTACTATCCCATATCACATCTTGCTCTATATAGGACCTTGCACATCTTAAATAAATATCTTTATCGTCAATTCCCCAAGCGTGTCCATCATATTCCATGTTTGCCATCAATGCGGCTCCACTGAATGCGTCCTTCTCACATGCGAATCGTGAGCGGCATGAGAGGCGAATGCCTTTCCGCAATGGCAACACTGAAATCATTGCTGGATTGGAAATCGATTATCGTTCTTCATAGCTACACTTTCTCCATTTTGACATCTCTTACTGTAAATACAGACTAGATGGAATGAATGATAATTTTGACAGAATTGGCTGTTCTTCAAAGTATTTGAAGTTTACTTATGTTTTGAATCACTCACCTTGAACGGTTTCTCGCCGCTGTGCTGTCTGATGTGCGTGCGCAGAATGGAGGACGCAGTGAAGGACTTGGTACAGAAGGGACACTTGTACGGGCGCTCGCCCGAGTGGACCCGGAGGTGCTGCAAGTATGTATCATATTTATTGTTTCAAAATGTGTAGTTGATTTGATTCTTTATTATCTTAAATTTGCGTTTTTTTCCAGCATCATTTGAGGGGATTTTGAAAGTCTCTTGATAACAAGATACTAGTATTTGGGTTTGGAAGAAACATGCCTTATTCAGGCTGTTCGCCTGCTGGAAGATGTTGCACTAGTGTTATCAATAAAGTGAGAAAGCCTAATTTTTCAGCATTCGAGCTGATACTAGACGGTACCTTATTCAGACTGCTCGACTGGGAGAATCGCTTGTTGCACACGCTGCACTCGTGTGGTCGATGGTTCTCGTGCACGTGCAGCACGTGGATGCGCAGACGATCGCGTTTCTCGAAGGAACTGGAATATGCGAAAATAAAGTTGTTTTATAAAATGTTGTCGTGAACTTGATGCAAATATACGATGATGATTGATCCCATTTTAAGTACCCTGCAGATAAACAATTGCAGGTAAGTCCCCATGAATGATTAGAAATGATTTACGCGCATGATTCAGTTTCGAGTCACCAAGTTGCGAGAGTAAACACTAAGCGTCTATCGAGAATATCGAGAAGTGGCGGCGTGAATGACCGCGTCGAACACTTGAAGACGAATAGGGAAGTGGAAGAGGGATAGAAGGGGAGTGTATCAAATCGGGCTCTCAAATCGAGAAACGTGAGCATCTCTTGTAGAAGCTAGAGTAACCATTGATCTATTGATACGGCGCGTCTCTTCGAAAATGATGAGCGCAGACTGACGAATAGGGAAGTGGAAGAGGGGAGTGTATCGAATCTGACTCTCCGTACATATTTGCGCCGTTACTTACCGTAGCCTAGGACGTTTAATGACACTGCATAGGTGAGTGCCGCTAGTTAAATATGTATTTCGAGTTGAAAAATCAGTGATATAAAATCGGTAAATTCACAAAATCAATTGAAATATAGGCAGTATGACTAACCGAGGGCAGATCGGGCAGGGGAACTTCCGGTCGCCCTGATCGACACATCTCGTGTACTTGAGGTGTTTGTCACTGAAGGGAAATATCGTTCAACTACTGATAACATTTGGCACTTGGCACTGGAAGTATTGAGCTTGATCGCCAATATTGTATAGGCATTGTTTGTGGGACACCTCAATTAACAACTTTAAAGATAGCTTACCGATAGTATTCATACGAGAACACTTTCCCACAGCGTTCGCAACTGAAGCTTTCTCCGTTTTCGCTTCCTGAAATTGCATGATTTTAAAAATCTATTTTTGTCGTTTGAGATTTGTTGATCTTCTTCATCTAATCTGAAAGCCTAGATAATAAGCTATCGCTATTTTACTAACGTCAGATATTTTTAGCATTCCCCCTCCCTCCACCATCTCTAGCCCCTGCCTCTCCGAACAAACAAATGCTTACCGTAGCCCTCTCCCTCTCGCCCCTCTCCCCTGTCTCATTTCGATTCACTAAGCCCGCTTTCCGTCCCATCCCATCTCTCTCCCTTTCGATTACTCTCCTAACATGACCAGTGTCGTGTAGTAAGTAATTACTGGAATTGACGCCAAATGAGAGGATAACTTTATCTAGTGGAGAGGGATACGGGCTTACAATCCAGCGACCACTAACCCAAATGGAAAAGAGCGAACAAATATGGTGAAGTAGATGATTCAAAATAGCTTGATTTTTGAATCGTAGTTGATTCAAAACTGGTGATTCAAAAGCATTAGAGGATGTCCTGAATGCGGAAGGTCGTCTTTCCTCTACCTTTAGGAGGAGTCGAGCCTCTCGACGACGTCATCGGCGAGGGAAGGACGGTGGCGGAGCAAAGCGTGAGCTCCTCACCTGCCGCGAGAGCGCGGACGAACGCGTCAGAGGCGTCAATGTGACCGTCCGCGCACGAGCGGAGAGCGGCGCGGAGAGATGCCGAGATCTAAAATTGTTGTATGTCATTCAATTTTTCGATGTATTCAGGAAAATGTATACAATACGATGCAATAATATTTTTACATTGATTACAGGAGCTCGCCAATGATACTACAGTACTTTGTGATTCCACACCTCTATTTTCTCATCTGCCTCAAATCCATTCTCTCTGCAGCAAACGACCGAAACAAGGCGGCAACCGGCGATTTTTATGTCGACGAGCAGAAAACCGGCGGGAGCCTCAAGTACCGCATCTGCAAAATTCATGAATTAGAGAAAAATATTTGAAGGATTTTAGAAAAGTTATTGCGCAAACTGAATACCATGAAGTCATTGGAATCGAAAAGTAAGCTGATTAAAGTATAAAAGTCGAACCTTTGCCAACTGCTCTGGGCTGCACACTCCGCTCCTCCCTCCCACTCTTCGTCGTTATCTCCACTTTGGGTGCAGCAGCAGCTGCAGGCGCCTCCTTTATAGAGGCTGGAGGTGAAGGAAGAATCGCTTCCTGCTAAGGCTTTGATATTGCATAGGATTACGCCATTTCTAGCATATGAGACTTCAAATTATGGAACCGATCGCGTCCCAATTTTCCTAAAACCGATAGATTTTAGTCCCTAAAGCAGGTAAGAGGCCGAAATTTTTGGAGTTGCTTCTAACTGGAAGAATTGTGCATAAAATCAAGGAATTTGAAGCAGTACGTGATACGATATTTAATCAACCTGCTGCTGATGGTGATGCTGCTGCATGAGAAGTGAGCCCCACAATAGTGCCGTCGGATCCATTACTGGTAGTCCGTTTGGGGCGACGCGCATCGGGAACATGTTTCCGCCTGCAGATGATGTTGATCGTGCAGATTATACTGAGATACTATGCGGGAATGAACGAAGAATCAACTCAGTAGATACTCAGTAGATCAGAAAAGATAATAATAGATGTGGCAAAATCGAGCATATAATCGAGCTGGATAGAATCGGTAGCAGCATCCCCTCAGGGGAACCCAGTATGAATAGGGACTGACACCCGTCTGGCTCCTACCGTATTGGTTGGTTAGGGGCGGAGCATAGGGAGCGCGAAGGGAGAGAGGGACGATAGGAGAGAGGGGGAGGCGCCTGCCCCATTATAGTAGTGATTGTTGGGGATGGGAGCTCTCTCTCGGCACCAAAATTGGCTTAGATGGCTCTGTTATGCCGACGAGCAGTAATCTAGCGAGAGATGGAGTAATTTGGAGTAAAAGCTCGCCCACAATAATCTAAAGTGTGACTGGCTGGGGATGAAGACAAAAGTGAAAATAGGGAGATACTCTGCCTTAGATTTCAGATCAACTGAAGCTACCATTGCATTTTTGAACACAAGTGTGTACTTCTTGCTCGATATCTGGCACACAATCAGCCATTTTAGGCTTCTAAATCAATCTTTTGAATCAAATCAATATATCGCTACTTCCCCATTTCACTGTTAGAGTGGCTACTCTGAAGTGGCCGACACCTCTCCTGACACGTCTTCTTCTCGAACCCCCCTATCCTCTCTCCTCTCTCTCCTCCCTCTCCCTCTCTCACCCCTCCCCCCCCCTCTACCTCTCACCTCCCCTCTATTTTCTCCACCGCTCCATTGCTACCAGCCACTGAAGGAGTGCGCGAATAGGGGAGATCAGATCATGTTTGCTCCTTTGTAGGAGCGGAGAGGAGGTGGGTACAGTAGACACAGGTGCGAATGAGTGAGGACCCTCTCAAGAGGTGTGCTTGTTAGAGTAACGGAATGTGTGGATTCATAAGTGATGATGTGTGAATAAAATGGGGGATTCGTCATTGAGACTTAGACCTGCAAGATGGACTAGACAATATCTTAGAGCTCTTTGTTCCGATAATTATAAATGTCCAATTGTGATTAATATCCTTCCGTTAACGACTGTTGCCGGGATTAACGTCGACCAGCTCAAGAACGCAGAGCCTCACTATCCCCCTCCTTCCATCAAACAGTAATTACTTCCCCCTGCGCCTATCTCATCATCTCTTAGGCCCTTCACGCCTCAATATAGAGGCAGCCGTATGGCGGGAAGAGGGGACCATATAAACACCCTTTATCTCTTCTCCCCTTATCCTCCCTTATCCTCTCTCCTCCTCTCTGCTCCTCCTCCGCCCCTCATCCTCTCTTTCGAGGATCTAATACACTCCCGCTCGCCCCTCTTGATCATGTAATGAGGAAACGAGTCACCACATCAGCGAGACTAAGGATTGCACATCAGTAGGGAAGGCTAACAAGGTGGCTAACTTGTAAGCAGGACAACGACTCTTAATTCTGATCACCTTCTCACCGTTCAGAAGGGTAGGAGCGACCAAATAACGTGGAGGGGAAGTGTTATTCATGGGAAGTCATCATCATCGAGAGAAGAATTACATAATGTGACTTCAACTGACTATCAGAAAAGACCGGAATCTAAGGTCAAACTTATCAAATAATATATTTTATGTTTGCTTGATCTATCGCCTACAATACGCAGCCAGGGAGTCTGCAAAAAGGCGAGAATTTTGCCATTGTGCATGTTTACTGACATAATGTGGATTGAATGCAACCGAAGAGTACATGAAAGGGGTCCATGCATTCGGCACTAGGTCGGGTGAGAACTGTGACATCATACCGCCTTGTATATTTCAAGTCGACATGACGTCAGTTATCGTCAGAGCTAGTAGTGCCATGCATTCACATGCACAGTATCTCTCACTCACTATCAGATATCTCCTTGAAGTAACACAGATGCTGATTCACATACCTCTCTGTCCCTCTCACCTCTGCCATTTACTCCTTCGCCTCTTCTCATTCGCCTCACCGGATTGTGCCACCTAGAATATTCGAATCTTTATGACCGAGAAATGGTTTTGCCTGTCTACACCTTACCTTTGCCTTGATTTACGCGTCTTCTTATTAATATTCATTCCATGCTCTGTACTTTCACCGCTTGATAATTGATCCCAATTTAACAGACATGTATACTGTCTCTCGTTGCCTCGTTTCGAGAGGATTGAACAAACAACAGCTATCACGTAGTGATGTCAACTATTCAAATATTCACGATAATCAATATCAACTTCAAAGGGTCAGCTTTCGTTCTACTGTGGCTTCGCAAGAAATTATGCAATTCATTCTAATTAAAATTCATGATGAAGTCGTGTGGTAGAACAATATGGGTTGCGCATCAGCGTTATTGACTTGTGTTAAGACGTTTCGAGCAATCTGCTCATAATTAGTCAGGAAATTCACAAGAAAAAGAGAGTTATGAGGGTTCAATTCATTCTGCGCACTATCTCACTGGTCTGAAAGATGAGAGAGTAGAACAAAGAGAGTAGTTTTTCTGCGATTTTTTCAACACTCTTGAATTTTATTTAACCTTCATGTTCAGGTACGACTGTCATTTAATGTTCAAGAAATACATCATTGTATCCACACACAGATGAACAAATAACATCAGGTAGTATTTGAAAAGAGAGTGCGCAAAATGAAAATTCATGCTAATGCCTTCATTTCAGGAGTCGACGGGAAACGGTACCAGAAATGAAGGGATTCCCACAATTTCATACCGTGCTTCAATCACCTGAAGGGCATTTACTTGTGGAGACGAAAAAAGGTATAAGCATACGGCTATTCAATTATTATACTATTCAGAATATTATGCCTTTGTTGTCTTCGAAAACTACAGTAAAATGACAACAAAGGCAGCTACAATTGTTTTTTCCAGAATTATTTTCGCTTACAACTATCCATTTTCAGGGTATTTCCCTTACACCATCAGTGGCCCTGAGAACTTCGCATGATGCGAAATTCCCTTCCTCGATGGAGTACAGCATACACTAAATCGTTTGCATAGCATTCAAGTGCTGCCTGAACTCCTGTGATGGTGATACGATCATTGAATAAAGTATTTATTGTTCCAATATCTTGATAGTTTACACCCAATGGACACTGGAAGGATGAGGTTTTGAGATAGGGAGAGTATAGCACGGCAAAAACGATGACTAATACCATCTTCTAGAAGCACGGAGCTACTTTGAATTTGTGCAAAACAGTGAAGGGTTGCGTCTAAAGGGTTTGGTGCTTATTACACACGTTCCGTGTATTTATGGAACAAAATGAGCTCAGCATTGGAAAACAACGGAGTCAATGGAATGTGAATATCTGTTCGGAATAACTCGTTCGAAAAAAAGGAGCTTATGCTACCCTCTGGCACTGTAAATCATCCTTTTCATCCCACATTTACGGCCCATAAATCCATTTCTGCTCATGAATAGCTTCAGACTGGAACCATCCCCTCTGGCATGCCCGCCTGATCGGAACCATTACTGACGCCTCGTTCACTCCCCTTGCATATGCTGGGCACCCATTGCATAGTTGTTTCTTTATACGCCGGCCTTTAATATAACTAATATCATTGTGTGTTTTTGTGAATTTTAATTTGGACTCAGCAATTCTTCTAGAATTAAAAATGGCAAAACATTTTCGTATATATTTACCCTGCAATGCGACAATTCGCCCTAGCTTACGCATGATACGCAACGCGTCTGTCCAAACGCGCAGCGGTTCTTTCCCCAAACCCTCGAAAGTACCTTGTATGCAACCGAGCAATCTGCTCTCTCAATATTCCTTTATCTCTCTTACCTTTCTTTTCCCACCTCTCTCGTTCTCCTCCTTCAGCGTCTAGCAATCTCTCAATTAGCCGGTGCCTCTAACCACTGACACTGAGCGGGCATTACTCAGTTGGCGAACCAAGGTTTCCGCCTTTATTCTCGTCTGATACTTCTCGTTCACTCGCTCCAACTCCTAAGTGCTTCTCAGATTATAAATTCGTCCGTTGATGATCGTTGGCTGCATGCAATGTTCTCTTTTGATGTGTGTTCTTCGCGTTACCATGGTTTTATTCTCTTTAGTCCAATTCTAGCTCGAATTGGCAGTTCTTCAGGACATAGGCGACATCGCGAGATGAAAGAGAACGCCCTGGAGCTAATCGAGAGCGCGAGAATAAAGGTGAGGGCAATTCAATTCGCTTGTTTTTTCCCGTTTATTGGAGAGGAGTAATCGAACTAATGCAGTTAATCATGAACTGACTTTCACTTTAAAAAAACATATAAATGCATCATACAGTATACTGTTCTTCTTGTCTTCAATCAAATTCACGGTTTTCACGAAACTCTTCTTATCAGGCATGTACTCTCTATGCGAAGGACAAAATTGCCTCTCCGCTAATCAAAACAATTGACCTGGTCGAAAGAGTAGTCAACGGAGAAGCTCATGATTCGGTGAGTGAACAGAATATTCAAAAAACTCACAATGATTATTGATGGATTTGAAGTATGAGATGGTAAAAATTGGATTAGAGAGATAATTAATTAGCTGTTTGTGCATTAGTGCACGTTGCAGAACTTTGAAAGCATGGTAATACAAATATTCTCATTGACTATTGATATCTTCAATTGAATACAATTATTGCAGGCACTCGAAGGCGACGTCCAGAGACTCATCGACGAGGCAGATTATACGAGGGAGCGAGACGCGAATCGGTTAGCTTTTAAATTAACGAGCATTGCAAGAAAACCTTGCGAATAAAAAGTTTGGAGTAAAATGCTGGGACGGGTTGGGGTGTGGAAAATCAAGATCGTACTGTATTATGAATTCCAGAGACGAGCCACTCCGCAGCCTGATCATCGACATCTGCAAGATTATCGGACTGGCAACGAGGGTGATATCATCTGCGTCTTCCTCGAATGCGCAGGAAGATGCACCAATAGTTCGTGCTACGATTTGCATAATCTCTCAAAATGATGCCTGCTATACAATTTTAGTCATTACCTTGACAGGCAAGCATCTGAGCAATGTAATCATGGAAGTTTCAATGGTGTCCATTCAAATTGTGCTGCATTTCAGGAAGCCTTCACAATTCCTACGCCACCGAACAAGGACACAGCTGTAGTCGAGCTTGTCATTCCGAAAGAAGTAAGCTGAGTTGAACGTAGTTTGAATTATACGAAATTTATAACCACCACTGCAAAATAGCTTAGAATTTAATGTACAATGGGGCGGCACAAACCCTCCTTGTGCGGAAAATCATAACTATTTGCAATTTGGTGAGAATTACTGTAAAGGTAAGAAAAGGTCTGCACCATACACGTCAGTAATTTCAGGAGCCTATTCATGATACATTCACGGCTGCGAGCAGTAGTAATGGTGCTAATGATGAGCTCAGCGGTAACGATGCTGCTGAAGGGCCATTGGACCAGGGAGAGCAGATATGCATAGTATTTATTGCAGTTAGATCATAGTACAAAAATAATGTATCTGAATTAAGAACAGTTTCGCAAATAGTTAAGCAAAAACGTATAATTTCATATAAAGTATCGAAGAATTTCATGAAGACCTTGAATCTGACAATCAAAAAGTATCTGTATTTTAACGAGAGTGAAAAATGAGAAAAAAAAACCTTGTGCCTGATTCAGTACCCTCTCTTCTCCGACGGTCCTGGATTTTCTGGAACATCGCACGGACGACCATCCAATGATTCCCGGACTCGCAACGAGATCAAGACGGAGATGGACGAGTGGATGATGGATATGTTCGTAGGAGACCTACTGGATAGTGGTGAAAAGGTAAGTAAATAGTAATATGAATAATGAAATTTATCATGGAGAAACATGAGTACGCATACAATGAACATTATATGTAGTTTATCACGTAACTAAAATTCGAAGCGAATGCATGGTAGTAATTCGTAAAATGCATATTTATAACGTTAGAAGTTCACGAATAATTTTCGTATTTTCAGCTTCCCAACACGAAAAAGTCAAAGGACCTGAAGAGACTGCTCGAAGGGTTGGAATCAGCGCCTCCCAGTTCTTCGGTATGCATACATTCATACATGTAAAAATTAGAAATACGATACATTCGATAGCCAGAAAATTCACAAAAATTCTTATAAATCTCAGCTATTTCAGCGTCCCAAACGCCTTCGCTATTCGCCATTGGAGAGGAGTCACGAGGAGAGGGAATGCAATGAGGACGAGGCAGAAGAGGAGGATAATGCAGAAGGTGAGCATAAGTAAAAAAACATATGCCGACATTTTCAACAGCTCGTTCAGAGATCAGTGTAACCACCCAAACGTTAATTGTATACAACATACAGACAATAGTGTAGGTTCACTTCCTTGATCAATTTGCTGATAACAAATAATTAGTTGATGCCCATTCCATCATACAGGTTCATTCTGCCCTCGCCTTTTTCACAATTCCGTCTTTTCAGAGCATAACCAGGACGATGAGGGAGACTCCCGATCGAATGCCGTCCTCAAACGGGGAAAGCTGTCCAAGTCCACCTCCGGTACTCTATTCAACTGCAGCCAATGCGCCAGGCAATTCCCCACGCTGAGAGGAGCGCAGACGCATGAGGGGAAATGCCGGGTCAAGGGCACGGGTTAGATATATTTTCTATGTTGCTAGGCTCCGCCCATTTTAGCTAGGCCCCGCCCCCTTTTTACCATTTTGTATTATAAAATGATCTCACGAGGGTCATTGTCTCATCAATGTTCATTATGAATCACGATTCTAACTAGCTATACTCCGCCTTTTTTTACATTTCATTATGAAATGTTACAAACGCATAACAAAACTTGTCCATGCGCATCATTCCCTAAATGCAGATTACGATAACGATGAAACACAGCATTGGCTAGGATCCGTACCTTTTATGACTTTCATGATGTAAACAAATATTTCAGATCTGAGGCCCGGACCGTACTCAAGTGGGCACTTCCCGTGCGCCAAATGCGATAAGAAATTCCAGACTCTGCACGGCTTGCAAACGCACGAATATGTGCATAAGAAAGGTGAGGCGAACCTTTTTTGTCCATTTTCATATTTCGCATCCCTAGATTAGTTGATACATTGTGCCTGAAAATCCCCCATTATTTGCCTTACAAGAAAGATTTTGAATTCGCAAATTTACTTGTATCATCGATTTTCATTTTATATTCCTTTCGAAAAACAATGTTTCGCTTCAGACGGATTGTTTAACGATGGGAAATTCGCATGTCCCAAGTGCGATAGGAGGTTCCAAACTGTTCACGGTCTTCAGACGCATGACTTCGTGCACAACAGAGGTCAGTTATAAACGTGTAGGGTGTATCATATTTTTCGAAAACACTTCTCGCTTCCTAGGTAAATTCGAATGTGTGTATATGCCTATCGCAACAGGCTGTGAGTTCAGCTTAGGAACGGCTTTGGAAGAATCGGATATATCCTTTTAGTGTGCTTTCTCACCGGTCGAGCTTTGCGCATATTTCGCATTTTATGGGCATTTGAGACTAGCTAAATGGTTCTATGCCCATTACAACAATTTTAGAAAATACAGACGAAAGTAAATATTTGAATACATTAACTCCAGCCCAATTTCAGCCGTAAACTGCACCATGTGCCCGTCTGTCGTGAAGATGGAAAACATTAAGAGTAAGAGAACTTAAGCTTAAGATACTTTAGCCTTAAGACATCTAACGAAATCTTAAGAGCACATGGCCGAGCAGCATGGCATCTCCGCACCAGCTGATACGGTAAAGGTGCTGGTGGCGGATGGGGAGTCTGGAACGGAAGGATCGAAGTGGGAAGTGCAACCTAGCGAGGAGTTCAGCTGCATGATCTGTGCAGTAAAATGCGTCAACCAAACGCATCTCGATGGGCACATGCGCACGCATAAGAGTTAGTGATTAAAATATTAACATTTTTTTAAAATATAACTTAAGTGAGAGATTAGCGAGAGGTTGTCTTGAATTTAATCAACTCCAATAAACATGATGCAATAGGATGTTTAGTGTGTTAATTATCTGAAGAAAAAAATGAAAAGGACGATGTTGCAGTCGAGGGCCCGTACGCGTGCCCGCACTGCGCCCGAGCACTCAGCTCAGCCAAACTGAGGAGACGACACATAAAGTGAGCATTATATATCTATATCTTTATCACACACGATTAATCTGCGCGAGAACATAAAAAACCGAATAAACCAGCAGCTCGGAGCTGGTATGTAGAATGGTAACTGTCTGCTAGGTAGAATTGTAATTTCGAAGAGCCAAGCTACTGGATCTAACGAAGCTACATGGGCTTGACGAATTCTGGCCGATCCTCATATAGCGTCAGCGCTTGAAATGATAAATGTTGATTGCATTCCTTGATTTATAGATTGGAACATGCAGTAGGAAAGTGCCAACTACAACTATAGCATTTTTTTCAAACAACCACAGTTTCACAAGACAAAACGCAAAAACAAAGCGACACATTCAAACATTTTGAGCAATGGTTTGACTCTGCTCACACTACACGCTCTCTCGCCGGTCAGACAGTGTGAGAGAGTGTGTGATATCGGGAGAGTCAGACTATTGCTCAACATTTTAGTTATCAATTGATTTCAGGAACATGTTGATGAATAGAAAATAAACGGCCAACTATACAACAATAGCATTTTGTTTCAACTCGCTAGAGCTTCATAAACTGGAACACAAAAAAATAGAGGCAAAATATTCATTTCTATTTTTATCAACGAGTATTCTATTGCAGGAACATCCACAATCGGGAACCGTATGAGTGTGCGACTTGCTCGCAGCAATTTGCGAAGAGGGAAACGTTGGAGTACCATCTGAGGACGGAGGAGAACCACATCTCATTGATGGAGGACGTGTGATTCTGCTCGTAGAACTACAGACACTTAAATGTCACTTCGATTGTTCTCTAATTCCGATTCGTGTAAAATATGTGCTGAACTATTGATCTCAATTTTTTCTCTGGATTAACATCTGTAAATTATGAGAACCATGTTTCGTTGATGGAGGACGAATAATGTCTATTCGATTAACATTTCACTGTTGACTTTTCCTGAATGATTGTTCCCTAGGTCTGATGAATATAGAAGATGTGCTAGATGAATATAGAAGATGTTCTATTATTTTGCTATAAGTTAGCATAGGCCTCTGACATCACAAATTTATCGTCATCTCCAAACGGTAATTTCTACTGATAAAGCACTACAACAACGCAACGTCCACACGCACAACTAGCACAAGAAGATACACAATATTGGCGTTCAGGAGTATTTCGAATTCGGGTGAGTAAACTTACTAATTGGCTTGATTTTTTTTTATTTCTTGTGCCTTTTGTCGTCTGTAGGTTCCTTCTGGAACTGAGCGTTGTAACTGTGTGTCTCACTCCTTGTTTTTCCTGACTATTGGTGAGTCAGGTGCGTATAGGAGTGAGCACATCAGTTGTAGGTTCCTTCTGAAACTGAGCGTTGTAGGTTCCTTCGGGAGCTGAGTGTTGTAGGTTCCTTCGGGAGCTGAGCGTTGTAGGTTCCCTTCGGGAGCTGAGTGTCTTTGGTGTGTCAAGTATACACGAAGTGCTGCCAAAATTTTTATTCTGGGCTGAGAACACTGACAAGTGTAAAGTCAGTTGCGGTTTTTCGTTTTGCGTACACGAAGTGCTGCCAAAATTCTGATTTTGGGTAGAAAACTTGTCGAGTGACAAACGAATTTCGTCAGAATGGCTCCAGTGTTGGATGCGAGTGCAGATATTGCATCCACACTGAAGTTGATGCAACAGATGATGGCAGCACAACAGGAGGAGTTGAGAATACTGAGAGAACAAAAAGAGAGTGGAACTTCCAGTGGAACTGAGACGGTTTCAAAGGCACGTGGACCTACCGTAGACTCCCTTGAGAAGCAGATCAGGACTTTCACGTACAATCCAGATGAGGGATGGACCTTCGAAGCCTGGTGGACACGTCATGAGGATCTCTTTGAGAGCAACGTCACATCAACTATGGATGATGAGGAGAAGAGTCGAATGATGCTGAGACATGTGGAGGACACTGTTGATCGGCAATTCAGAGACCACATCCGACCAAAGAAGCTGAGTGAGTTGACATTCAAGGAAGTCAAGGAAGTGATGGTCAAACTGTTCGGTGATAAGAAGACACTATTCGAGAAGAGACTCGACTATGTTCAATCTCAAGATGTCGAAGGTACACATCGACGATCTTCGAGAGTTTGCAACGAGAGTAAACCGAGTGGTGGAGGACGCGGACGTGAGTGGCCTCACCCCTGACAAGATCAAGACGATGGTCTTCCTAGCAGGTGTGGACCTACCAAGGCACACCGGTGCAATGTTTCACATCATCAATGGGATGAAGAAGGAGGAGAGTCCAACTCTCGAGAAGTTACTCGAGATTGCTGATACTTTCAAGGAGGCTCAGCATGACTCGCAAACTGTCACCTCTCAGAATCGATCGCAAGTGAATGCAATCGAAAGGAAGTTCAGCAAGTCCAAGGAGCGACAGAACAAGAAGCAGGCAGACAGTGGATACAAGTGCTATCGCTGTGGGAGAAATCACGAGGCGAAGACTTGTGCTCATGCGAGTACGGTATGTCATAAGTGTTCCAAGGTGGGACATCTGGCTGTAGTATGCCGATCGTCGCCAACCAATAAGGGATACAAGAAGAAGGCAAAGATGAATATGATCGTGGGTGAACTCACAGCGAACGAGAGCAAGTTCAATGTGAGGATGAAGATGGAGGGAAGTAACGTGATCATGGGTGTCGATACGGGATCTGACCTCACTTTCATCTCAGAGAAAACATGGAGAAGGATTGGTTCCCCGACCAAGTCAACAGCCGATGCGTACGCTGTGTGTGCTAATGGCTCATCAATGGAACTGGAAGGGAAGTGCATGGTTACTCTGGAAATGAATGGCATTACCATACACGGATCAGTATACATCACGGAGAAGCAGACGAACCTGCTTGGAAAGGATCTCATTCCTTTCTTCTTTACTCTTGTGCCCAATCAGAAGATGGAAGCACGCGTGAATGCTGTGAAGGCAGATGCCGGGTACAGTGAGATGGTCCGAAGAGAATTCTCTGAGATTTGCCAAGAAGGGCTCGGACTCTGTGCCAAGATGAAGGCTTCGCTAAGTCTGAAGAAGGACTCGAAGCCGGTATTCTGCAAGAGGCGAGACTTCCCTCTCGCACTCGTGAGCAAGGTCGACGATGAACTTGACCGATTGCTCAAACTGGAGGCGATTGAGCCAGTAGATTACACTTACTGGGCTGCTCCAATTCTGATTGTTCCCAAGGCAAATGGGAAGCCGAGAGTGTGTGTTGATTTCTCAACGGGTCTAAATGACCGACTGGAAGCACACAATCACCCATTGCCACTCGTATCGGAGATTATGGCTAAGCTGGAAGGGTGTACGGTATTCCCACAGATTGATCTGTCTGACGCATACCTCCAAATCGCCGTCGATGACTCAAGCAAGAAACTGCTGGGAATCAGTACTCATCGTGGAATCTTCCGATACAAGAGACTTCCATTCGGAGTGAGTGCAGCACCTGGAGTGTTCCAGAAGTGTATGGACACGATGCTGGCAGGATGCAAGAACGCATCTGCGTATCTCGATGACATTGTGATCGGAGGAGATACGAAGGACCATCACGATCAGAATCTCAAGGAGGTTCTTCGCAGAATCCAGGAGTACGGTTTCAGAATCCGACCCGAGAAATGCAGTTTCGGCAAGGAGAAAATTCGCTACCTCGGATTTGTGATGGACAAGAATGGTCGAAGACCAGATCCAGAGAAGGTGCGAGCAGTAAGAGAGATGCCCGAACCACAGGATGAGTCGTCACTGAGATCATTCCTCGGTATGGCCAACTACTACTCAGAATACATACGTGACATGTACAAACTGAGAGTTCCTCTGGATAAACTGCTGAAGAAGGACAGCAAGTGGAACTGGAGAACAGAGTGTGCTCAGTCGTTCAAGGAGATCAAGTCGATACTGGCATCGGACTTAAATCTCATTCATTTCGATCCGTCCAAAGAGATTGTTCTGGCAACTGATGCAAGTGAGAAAGGAATCGGAGCGGTATTAGCACACCGTATCAATGGAAAGTTGAGGCCGATTGCTCATGCATCGAGAACTCTCAAGGATGCCGAGACACGATACTCTCAGATCGAAAAGGAGGGCCTTGGAATTATTTTCGGTGTCTTCAAGCTCCACCACTACATCTATGGTCGACGATTCGTACTGCAGACGGACCATAAACCCTTATTGGCAATTTTTGGTTCGAAGACAGGAGTGAAGGTGCATACAGCAAAGAGGCTGTACCATTGGAGCACGCTTCTCCTTGGATACTCATTTGACATGGAGTGCATAAATACAGAGGCTTTCGGATATGCTGATGCACTGTCTCGATTGATTTCCACTTCAAGGAGCGAGGTGGCTGTGGATGAGGATATCCTAGGTCTGGGAGAGATCGAGAAGACTGTCTGCAATGCGGTCTCAAGCTGTATTGGCAGGATGCCTCTCACTGAGAAGATCCTCTTGGAAGAGACTGACAAGGATACCGTACTCCAGAAGGTGAAGCATTACCACCTGTCGAAGTGGCCAGATTACCGTACCCTGAAGAAGGATCCTATGAGAGTACAACTGATGCCTTTCTTCAGTCGCAGGACAGATCTGAGCATCATCAAGGGATGTGTATTCATATCTGACAAGATCGTCGTTCCCTCGTCACTACAGAAGAAAGTGCTCGAGGTACTTCATTCGGGTCACCCTGGAATCGTTCGAATGAAAGGTCTTGCCCGACAGAGTTGTTACTGGAGTGGCATGGATACCCAAATTGAGAGAATGGTGAAAGAATGTGATCAATGTGCTGTTGCGAGTAAGCAGCCAGTGAAAGTACCTCTTGAACCATGGCCGAAATCGACTGAACCATGGGAAAGATGTGGACTATGCTGGACCAGTCGATGGACAATATTTCCTAGTTGTCGTAGATTCATTCTCGAAGTGGCCTGAGGTGATAATGACCCCCACAATGACAGCAAGTGCTACCGTAAGAATGATGGATGAAGTGTTCTCGAGAAACGGAAAGCCGAGAACTGTGGTATCGGATAATGGTACACAGTTCACTTCCGAGAATTTCAACAAATTTCTTAATGAGAGAGGGATCAAGCATCTCTACTCTCCACCGTATCATCCACAATCTAATGGCCAGGCAGAGCGTTTCGTAGACTCGTTCAAGAGAAATCTGCTCAAGCAGAAAGGCGAGCGATCTACGGGAGAAGCTCTACAGGTGTTCTTATTCACTTATCGGAAGACACCGAATGCTCAGTGTGGAGGAGTAACGCCTGCCGAGTTGTTCATGGGTAGGAAACTCCGCTCAGAATTGGAATTGTGCTTGCCCAAGGATAGTGGAAAGTGCAAAGAGGACGTGCCAAATCTCGCCAAGGAACAATTCGATCGGAAGAACGGGGTTCGACCGAAGAGGTTCAGAGTGGGAGATGAGGTACTGTATCGGATGCATGTGGCTCCAAATGGTTTCAAATGGACTCGTGGAGTGATCACTGCCAAGAAGGGCAGAATGGTCTATGAAGTGCAGTTAGAGCACAGAGTGATTCGATCTCATGCAAATCACCTGAGATTGCGAGTGTCCTCAACAGACGATGATCTGGAAGTGACGGAAGATGGAAATGTCTTCGAGACTGTGAATCTCGAGATGAAGAATCGGGTCGTCCCGATGGTTGAGACTCACGATCATCATGAAGTCGCCAACGAGGAACACATACTCAACGACTACGACCCTGCACCAATGATGGACGATCTCGAGCCCGATGCCGCGCCAGAGCCAGTCAACATCGAGCCCGACCCCGAGGACGCACCAATCCATGTACCGAGACGATCGACACGAGCAAGGAAGCAGCCGACGCAGCTGAATGTCGATCCATCCAAGAAGAGATACTGAGCACAAAGCCAGTCCCAGTGACCACTTCCTATTAATAGTGGCCCCATCTCTTCAAAATGTTATTATCGTTGTTTTATCAGATACTCCCAAGTTCGTATCTTAGAAGGGAGGTGTTGTATATTAATGCTAATACAATAAGTTATAAGTGTGACACGCCATGCGCGCCCCCTGACTAGAGCCCCTTCCCATCTCTCTCTAGTCTGATCTCGCAAGTTGTTTACGCGAGTGCGTACGTGACTCTACGTGGCTCCGCCCACTCGCTCTCTCCTACCCTCTTCCCTTCTAGCGAGTCGCTCCCCCTTCGATCCCGAGAGCAAGTCTCTCTCCCCTGTCCCCTAATCTCTTTACAGTTTCTTCGTTTCTCTTCTTTATTTCGCTACTGATAAAGCACTACAACAACGCAACGTCCACACGCACAACTAGCACAAGAAGATACACAATACTTAGGCTTATTTTAATTTTTCTTTACCAATTTATTTTTGTTACGGTTAACTTGGCCCCTCTTTGATTTATCGCACCCCTTCCTTCAAGCCCCACTAATTTCTAGGTATTCCTCCCTGAATTTCGGCATCTCCATCCGTCGTTGATGGAATGAGATGGGGACCATTAACAAAAGAAGTGCCAGGTCTCGCTCTCTCCATATCATAAACTCTCTCGCTCACTTTGATCGATGAGAGAGCGTGTGGTTTGGAGAGAGTCAGACGATTGCTCAGTGCCAGAGTAGCTTACCGATTCAGATTTGCGTCTGCGGAGATAGAGCACGCAGCAAAAGACGTGGAAGGATGCGAGCTCTGAGTTAAAGTGTCGATCTAATCATTTGATGAGTGAGAGTGTTCACAAGGATTAGCTAACTCAGGCGTAAGGTTGGACGAGAACAGTTTCTTTTTATGAATCGAAGGTGGCATGACGAAATAGTGCTCATCCAATCTAGTGCCCGAATTGACGCACCCTTCCATATTACGAAATTTGAGGAAGAGGTACTGGGAGGTACTGGTACTGGGAACACCGAATAGGGCTCTGGGTCGAATGAGAACCCCCAGGATAAGAACCAGGAAAGTACCCTTCTCCAGCATGTTCACAGCAGGTTCGCAAAGTGTGAAAAGTGCTTCTATGAAAGTTCTACAGAAGGGTCCATTTGTTGGTTCGCGTAGCGCCCTATTCGGTGTCCATTGCAACGTTCCAGTCCTCCTTTCCTCTGATTTCGGAAAAGGAGGGGGAGAGGTAATCGAAGAGTCGCTAAGAGCACCGAATAGCCAATCGTTGCGTTTACTAGGGTTGGCCAAACGAGCAGCGATTCGCCTCCCCCCTCTGATGTCGTAATATGCGAGTGAGAGAGAGGCACGTATCGATTCGTTACGCGGCATCGTTAGGCCAACCTTGGCACTAGGTCGGATGAGAACTATGACGTTATGCCGCCTTTGATATATCAAAGGCGGCTTGACGTCCTAGTTCTCATTCTAGTATCGCCAATCCTAGCGTTTACCAAGGAAGCAAATGACGATCATCGTGATCGTTCTGTACGATGACTCGGTCTGACTGCCGGGGGCCTGAAATGGGCTTATGTGCATGATTTTGCTCATTTATCGCTAGGCTTAAATCATTACTCTGAGAACGGGATGCGCAGAAATACAGAATTTGGCAATTATAAATCGTCGTTTATTTTCATACGTTGTCCCACATCTACTGAACAATTGTGGACGAGGTTTGCGGCTGCGCATTCTGATCTCACAGTAGCGCACTAAATTGGGAGAGTAAATTAGGAATTAGAAATTAGAATTACGAAATTAGGGCCGATTTGTCAACACTACTCACAATGCTGGTGAGAAGGGGTTCTGCGAGTGGCTTGACTACGTTGGATGCGAGTGGGCGGCCGACGTGCTCATTCATGAATCGATCGAAAGGCTCGGCGATGGAGAGGAGATTCATCAGGCAGTGAATGGGACACGAGAGGAAAAGAGCGGCCAGCGCTGAAGAGCACGGTAGGAACACGATATTGATCGAGCATTGCAAAGTACGGTAGGAATACGGTACCCTGGTACGGAAGTGCGGTAGGATCAAGGGAACTGTAGGAATACAGTAAGACTACGGTATCGAGAGAGAGAGAGAGAGGGGTACTGTAGGAGTATGGCATCCGACCTGCGAGGCCGTCCAAGTAGAAGACCTCCCAGCAGGAGTGAAGGTCCAGTCTGAGAAGACGCTTCACGTGATACCAGAGCGAGACCTGAGATTGATTGGGTAGATTACGGTATTGAGCAGGGGAAGACTACTCTAAGAGATTAATGGAGGACTGATGAGATACTGCCAGAGTAGGACCCGAAATGCGCACAAAATACACACGAAATAGGAAAATATTCAAAGCCAAAATATTATTTTCCCGTTCCGTGAGTGTTAATGTACGATTTGCATCCCACACTCGCACTACCTTATCACTGATATAGAACAACAATCGGAACGGGAAACAACATGTTTTCAATTTTACCGTTCCGCGAGTGTTATCTGTACGTTAAGTTTAGCATGACACCACGCTGATACAGTACCTTATCATTGGTATACACTCCGCTCTTGATCATCAGTCTCCTGCGGTAGAAATAGCACATAAAGAGATGAAGACAGTCATTTCTGAACCGATTTGGCATTAGTTTTGTTCCCGTTCTTCGTTACCGATGAGGTAGATGAGAAGGTTGGCGATCCATGAGTACGTTTCGTCATCCAATCCGATCGGATCCTGATTATGAACATAACAAAAAAAAGCAAAAAAACAAACAAATTTTAGTATCGTGTTGTCTAAAAAGATAAAAAATCAACACACAATGCTTCTGAGGGTCTCCCTGACTGGTGAAATGATGTTATCAGTCATGAATTGAGTGATGGATTCATCCCAGCCGAGCCATTGGAGCGGGAAGGAGAGAGCAATGGCGAGGATCGCTGAAGGAAAATGGGATGAAAGCTAAGTGAGTGATGATTGGTGCGGGAGCAGTACGGTATTGTAAAACATAGATTACGGTAGGCATACGGTATAGGCAAAAGCTAGCTTACGGTAGTTGTACGGTATTGATAAAATATAGGTTACAGTATGAGTACGGTATTGGTAAAAGCTAGCTTACGGTAGGAGTACGATATTATAAAAGATTGGTTACGGTAGGAGTACGGTATTGAACAACTCACTCAAGACAGAATCGAGGTAGAAGACCTCCCAGTACGAGTGGAGATCGAGACAGATGAGTCGTTTGAGCTCGCGCACTGCCTTAGTCCAGATGGAGGCCATGTCCACTATCTAAGAAATCAAAGATCAACTACTCTCCCCGATCGACTGCACTGTTTGCACCCGTTTTATGGTAGAATTTATGGAACGTAAGGTCAAAGATCAAAGATCATCGGCTCGAAAAATAATCGAAAAATGATGACCACAGAGAGGAGAGAGCAACTCGACCGCCGGGGAGAAAGAGAAGGAGAGGAAATGAATGGAGAAAGAGCGAAATGGAAAATGGAGCAAACAAAAGTATTTATCTGAAGATTGAAATACGTGAAAAAAGGAAACTAGCATCTCGATTCTCCAAAGAGACCATAACAACACGTTCAGCTCCTTTATAACATGTGCTCCTCTGCTATAGCTATGTGCGATAGCTATGTGCTATGTGCTATAGCATGTTGCGCGAATGGAGCCCTCCTCTTTCAGTGTCGTTATAATAAAAGGCGTATCTGTGATCTAGGGAAAGATCTGTTCGCCAACTTCTCAGAATGCTGGTCCGATTTTTTTTCTCAAGAAGCTCTCGCTTACGACCATTAAAACCCCCGAGTTTTCCTGGATTCGACCCCGGTTCCATGAGGGTGTCAAAAACAGTCTCAGGAATGGGGCAAGCCGGTCGGCTGAAATACCCCCGAACAGTATATCGGAAAAATCCTCACGATCTACCGTATATCAGCTCCGCTCCCTTGCATGAGTTTAGCCGAATTCAAAAATGTACAATTTACATAATGATCAGACCATTTATCAGAGTTGTAGATTTGCCAGATTACGGTAGGTCAAGTAGGTCACAATGTCATTCACATTCCACAAGGGGAAGAAAAAGAAAAAACTTCAATCTACCTGTCTACCTGTTCTCTTACTATTGGCACTCGGAGCGATTGCTTCTGGCATTATGCCAACAAAACGCCCTGAGTACGTGCACAATGCGAGAATGAGTAGAGTGCAGCATCATTTACATCTCCAGATCGCAATTATCGACGAGGTGACGTGTATAAAAGGCCTCCTCCTCCCTCCTCTCGTCCATTTCCCTCCCCTCTCCCGTCACCTACCGGCCTGCTCTCGATCGATCGCCAAGTGACCTACCGTATACTCTGATCGATCGCCAACTGACACGACGTCTCCGCCCCTCGTCGACCTACCGTACCTCTTCCCACCCTCACAATTGCTTAACACTGAAACCGTAACGATTCCCGATGGTGAGTGCCCCTATTACCGTTCTCTTCTTCTCTGCCCAATAAATATCTACAGTAACCTTGCTCGCATCGTCCAATCACCGTAACCTTGCAGGGAGATGACAATTACGAGCCGCTGGCGAACTTCGACGCCACGCCGCCTCCTCCGCCCGGAGCAGGAGGAGCGGACAACATGTACGAGGGACTGGGCGGACCCGGACCCGACGCCGGAGCCGGAACCGGTGAGAAGCGGATCCGAACTAGCATACAGTACCCAGATTACAGTATCCCAAAGAGATACCGTTCCCTGATTACAGTACCCCCACTTCCGCCCCCTCCGCCGCCGCCGCCGAAGCTGACGCAGTCTGAGAAGAAGAAAGTGGTGCCGATCAGGGACGACGACGGAGTCGATCTGGACTCGGAGGTATACTGTAGGAATACTGTAGGTTACTGTATCCGAATACGGGGGGGAGGTTACGGTACTACTGTAGGTTTGGGGGTTACGGTATCCGAATTGACTCGGAGGTACACTGTATTGTGCTATAGGTTACTGTACCTGTGGTAGTGGTGGTAGTCGACTGAGGCGAGAAACTCTTGTTTGTTGCTGGCATGATGTCAACAAATTTCAGAAGCAAAAACCCAAGAAGAAGGGCGCCAAGGGCAAGAAGAAAGTGGAGAAGAAGAAGAAGGACGACGACGAGTCTGCAGCTAGCGTCGCCGATGTACGCCGATGTGCTTCTGGCATATCTTAGGGTCCCGAGCAGAACCTAAAATCAACACCATAACCATTCCGTATTCCAGGGGTACCCTTAGGGTCCCGAGCAGAATCACCAGCAATAAATACCGTAACCCTACCGTATTCCAGGAGCACACCACCAAGAGCACCTACAAGGCGAAGTCCGAGAAGTGCGACAGCTCGATGGTACCGTATCCTACCGTATCCACGCCCTGAATATTGATCGCTCAGGAAAAGAAGAAGAAGAAGGGCATGGGACTGCTGTGCAAGCTGCTCATCGTGGCCGTCGTCATCTTCCTTCTGGGTAAATTATTGATCGATACCGTAATCTGACATCGATCGACACCGTAGCCGTAATTGATCTACCGTATTTCAGCCGGACTCGGTGGCGGCGTTGCCTACTTTACTGGAGCCACCGAGATTAATGGGTGAGTTTATCGTCTTCTAGGCCGGCGAAAATTGGTAGATCACTGAACCCTATCAATCAATCGATATTCGAATAATCAATTTTTCCAGTCTGAAGTCGGGCGCTCAACACGGAGCTGAGAAGACCACCCCATCTCCCAAACCAGCCAATGCCACTGCCAAAGCGGGGCCGCCCAAAACAACCAAAGCCAAACCCTCGAAGACCACTACCGAACCCACTACCACGACTACCACAACTACCACACCCAAACCAACTACCACGACTACCACAGCCGAACCAACGACAACTACCACGGCCGAACCAACGACGTCTACCACGCCCGCACCACCACCACCACAGGAAGTCGAAGCTCCTCAATCCTGAAAGCATATATGAAGAAAATAAAGAGCTTACACGAACGAGATCTCTTCCCGCTCTTTCTGATATTACAGAACACTGGTCATTAGATAAACTTGAAACACAGGGATTCTCGCCAAAATTATTATCGGTTCATGGATTAGCATGGGTAAAAACGGAACGAAATAGTAGATGATTAGATGGAACAGAGACAACGGACTATACAACCATAACGATGTGCGGTAGTAACCTTCTATTAGCAGTGATTAGAGTTCGTAATTCGGACCTTCGTCTCTTCATTTCGCACACTCTCTACCGGTCGAGCCATGGGAGAGTGTGTAAAATTAAGAGATCGTGGTATCGTTTCTCGAACTCTAGCAGTGATGGAACATAAAATAAGTTGGGGAAGTGAAGACTTCGGGTCGATCAAATAATCTCATCACTGAACACAACATCGACACTGGCAATAGCACAAAGAATTAGCAAACAAAAATACACGCGAGTAAAACGGTTAGATAAAAGAGGGAAAATCGATCACTTGTCGATTCGTGGCACTTGAAAGGGTACTGTAGCCGTATTACTGTAGATTACTGTAGCCGCATCATCTATGGCTGACGGGCTGCTGCAAGAGAGCCTTGTCATTCTCCACCTGCCTGCTACAGAAGCCCGTGAAGCAATCGATAAGTCATCAAGGTACCGTAACCTAATCGATCGATATCAATCGATAATACCTCTGGCAGCGATGCGCGCGCTCCTTCTCGGCACCGTATCCTCCACATCATCCTGCAACGAATGCGGTTACCGTATGCCCTCGACAAATCAATATGTTCGACTAGCGCACGAGAAATCGATAATCTCCTTCTAATCTGCGTGACCGTTAAAAGGAGCGCACTATCTTGTGAAAGCATGCCCACCTCTACCACTCCTTGCGCCTACCCGAACCGCATCAATCAGTAGGAATTAGATTAGTTCAATTAATTGGCACTTTCCTAGAAGCCTACCAAGCCCCGCCCCCTCTGTCGTCTTCTCATTATAAGGTTGCTTAGACTGTTTAAGATTATGATATGTTGCTTAGAGTTTTGCTTAGACTGCTTAGGCTCAGATTTAGATTACTTAAGGCTAGATACATTTACACGCCCCCAAGGGGGTGGGGCCAAGTGGGCGGGGCTTGGTAGGCTTCTAGGAAAGTTGCAATTAATTAAATTAATTTTCAATTAATACAATTAATTAATTCAATTAACATTCAATCAGGAGGAATTGAAAAGCGCGTTATGCGAAGATATAAATAACCGCAAAGATCGGATCTTACACGCTTTTCCAGCAGCTCTTCGACAAAATCCGATCTTCGGAGTGATTTTATGGCACAAAGTCAGATGCAGACTACGATGTCATGCCGCCTTTGATAAATCAAAGGCGGAATTAGGTCATTGTTTTAATCCGACATCGTCACAGATGAAAAACCCACCGTCAGATCTAACATAGGAAAAATCCTATGGTAGATCCTAAGGTATGGGGTTCGAATCCCGACCTTTACCATCGCTTTTGCCACGCTTTGAGGGAAGTTCCCAATAGTAGGCAAAAATTGTAAGAGCTTGGCAAAAGTCTCTGCAGAGGCCGGGACTCGAACCCACCATACCATAGGATGAAATTTACAGCGCCTTAGACCACTAGGCCACGAGATCTAACGTTAGGTCGACGGTGCCTTTTCATCTGTGGACATCGTGCCACATACAATTAAACCACTAGGCAATGAATTTCGAATTACGACGGTTGTTTTTGTTCCATCCCCTGCTGTGCCCACCTCGTCCGTGTCGAAGGAATCGTCCATGTCGAAGGAATCGTCCAGGTCGAAGACGATGCGGTTGACTGCTGCAGCTCGCGCAGCCTCATGCTGCTGAAGAAGAAGCTGCTGCTGCTGATGAGCCTGCTGCTGCTGACGCTGCTGAAAAAGCTGCATCTCCAGCAGCTGCTGCAGCATCGCCTCCGACTGCGCACGCTGCTGCATCACCTGCAGCAGTAGCAAGCGAATGTTGGTTGGCAATTTTCCAGCACCAGACGACCATTTCCGGTTCTTCCCCTCCCGTGTTTTGGATAGTGTCAAGTGTAGGGTTCCAGTTTTGCGGTTGCACCCACCGGTAGTAACTCTTCTTCCGGCTTTTGATAGTCAGCAGAAATCCTTGCCCAGGTGTGGATGCATCACACAAACTCTTACAGCGCGCCGCAATCGACTAATCGCAAATTTCTTGTACAAAATGCTCGCCTGCAGGAACAGGTGCTGGTGGTGCGCCTGCAGCGCCTCGAGGCGACGTCTCTCCATCAGCTCCAGCTGCATCGCCGTCGTGCGCACCTCGCCCGCCGCAGGCTCGGGCGCCGAGCGAGTTCGCGCCACCTGAGGCACCGGAGAAAGTGCAGCCTGAAGCCAATCAATAGATCAACCAATCTATTTATCTATCTATCTATCTATCTATAATGTATTTCTAACAGGAACGAAATGGACTTGAAAAAACGGGCAAAAGGGGCGCATGGCACTTCGATAATTGGCCCACCTGCTCAAACAGTCCTCATTTCAAGGTTTAATATCACTATTTTTCGGTCGGCGTCCTCTTATCCCCATGACTTTTTTCTTTTCTTTTTTTTCAAGCAGGTCATAAACAGCAAGTTTCCTCCAACCACTCGCTCACCCTCGACTGGCGCTGCTGGCTCTGCAGGCGCTGCAGCGTGTCGCGACGCGCCTCCATCTGCGTCTTCTCAGCCTGAACAGAGAAGACGGATACGGTAACTGATTACTGTAATGAAATCATGCCTAGACTACGGTAGGATACAATCCATTTTTCCGTCTTCGTTACCGCTTGGCTCACCTTACCACAACCAATCCCGTACCACGTAAGACAAGCGCTAACCGGGCCGGATCAAATGACTAATCGAAGCCCAACATCGCCTGGCATTCATACCGTACCCTCACTACCATACCACAGTAGAATGAAGTACGGTAAATAGGGTACGGTAGGCGTATACGGCACCTGCAGATCCAGCTTGTACTCATCGCCCTTCGACTCGTCCCTCAGCAGCTCGACGCAGCGAGCCAGACGGGACCTGAGAGCGGAATCAATAATTACGGTTGCAGGTTACAGTATCCCCTCCCCAATCACTATTCAATTCATAGCTCCCCCCCTGATCCCTTCTGCTACGGTACCTTCCCAGATCACATTCGATTCACTTCCGCTACCGTAATTCCCCTCGCACTTACTCGGTATCGCGCAGCAACTCGTGCAGCTGCATCAGATTCGCGTCGCCCAGACGCAAGTAGGTCGGCTGCAAAAGAGGGCGTAGCTTGATCGTGCTACAGTGCCATGCCGTAGCCCGGTACCATACCCACGATGTACCATGGTACCACACCGAGTTCCGTACCACGGGTGCCACACGCTACCGTACCTGGCCAGTGGCTCCGTAAGGGAAGCCGGGCATGGTTGTGCGTCCCGAATCGTCGACGAGCTTCTGCACGTACGCCCTGCACAGCGGGCACGTCTGCTCGCGGCGGTACTGCAACGAATTCCGAAATTCCGGGCCGCGCTCTACTTTTATAGAGGAAATTCTCAATTAGTCGTGCGCGGCGTTCTGTAAGTGTTGGATTTCCATCACTTCGAAGTACGAATTCTATGAATTTTCGAACTCTTTCGGCACTACAAGAGTGCGGATGTCATCCGCCG
Source organism: Pristionchus mayeri (assembly GCA_036245805.1). NCBI lineage: Eukaryota > Metazoa > Nematoda > Chromadorea > Rhabditida > Neodiplogasteridae > Pristionchus > Pristionchus mayeri. The sequence goes on along the minus strand of BTRK01000001.1, from coordinate 14,196,471 downwards.
GATGTGTTGGTGCCAAAGGTGAATGACATGGTTAATCAAGGCATCAAACATTAATGTACATTATTTTATGGTGCCAACACGGGTCAGCGAAAGTCAGAGAAATCTACGCTATGACATCTTTCCATTCCTGCACTAGAATAAGTCAGTGAAATGATATTAAACGAGAAAACGGTAAATTGTCGAACCTCGCGAGTCTCAAGCCACGTGGCGACGCAGCTCTCGTGGAAGTGGTGGCGGCAGGGTCTCAGCGTTGTCACCCGCTGAATTTGCGTTTTTCGAATTTCATGAAATAGTTAGGTTTTCAAGTTTGGCACATTTTTTATCGGCAATGGCCAGGTTCCAATATTTAAAGGATGCATTAATTTCAACAAACGTCGTTAGTCGAACGATCGAGGAACACTTCTACCCGCCGAATTGCCGTTACTCTTACTTGTTTAATCAAAAGAGGCCAACCTACTACCTCGATACTCACTGAATCCAAGTATTGACACACTGTCACAAATACTCGTAACATATCAGTGCTAACTATCGATTTCCTCCTCGCTACCGTACCTTGACGTTGAGCTCCTGGAGGCAAACGGAGCACGTGGCGGTGAGATCGGGCTGCGAGAGGGAGGCGGGGGCGGGGACATGGACAGGGACAGGGGCGGGAACTGCTGCAGCTGCTGCTGCGGTCGTCGAGGCGGCAGCCGCCGCACCTCCGGACGCGCGCGGCATCCGCGCCGGACGCGTGAGCAGGATGGCGGAGACGCGCTGGCGCGCCTCCACGGCAGCACGGCGAGCGCTGGTCGGCGGCATTGCGAAAACTACAAGGAAATATTGATTGATGACGTCATCATGGCGGTAAACAGAGAAAGCACGGCGTTATACAAGAGGAGGGAGGAACGGATGTGAGTGTACAGACAGAACGAAACTCTCCTAGTTACTCTTGCTATTTCGCTGGTTCACAGACATAATAACATACGAGTGCTCCCAAAATCGAGTATTCAAGCGGCGATTGCTGAACCACCCGCCATACTCTCTCACACGGAATAATTACGAGAGTCAATTCCCATTTCCTTGCAATTTGATATCTCATGTACCTTACGGTTTCGTCGCGCCTCGGGTGTAGAAAATATATTATACTACCAACAAAACACAGTTTAAAGGAAGCAGAAAGGAAGGAAAACGGAAGAGGAAGCCATGAATAGATCGATTTGCATGGATAACACTCGAGCGAAACACACGTACGTCCGACGTGGTAATCGATCCTAATTAAACACAAACCAACGGGAAGAAAAAAATGTTTTGAAATGGCACAAGAATCGGGAATCAGGATCTCTCGATACTCACAGCGCCTCGGAAAGGCACTAGGTCGGATGAGAACTATGCCGTCATGCCGCATTTGATATTTCAAAGGCTGCATGACGTCATAGATCTCATCCGACCTATTACCCTCGGAAGAGCAAGATGCCTCCGGGGGCCAATCAGAAATTGGCAGGGACGTCGAACCCATGAGCCGGATAATTTACATCACTTGCCAACTCAAAAGAGCTTTATCACGAAAATAACCATGCGTTCAGCAAGGTAAAAAGTAAGATCAGGATAACTAGGAACAAAGTGAGACAAGAAATATCATTAACATACAAGGGTAAAAGACAAGTAATCCATAAAGTCACAGCGGAACAAAGTACTCTTCAAAAAGAGAACATTGGAAAGGCGATACAAGAAAACAAATACTACTCCGTATTACGAGTATTTACACTATGCTAAAATGCGGGAAAATATTATCGAGCATGTATAAAATCTTTGCAAAAATGAAGCTTCTGAATCAACTCTATCGTAAGTAACGAAAAACGTAAATTGAGGCGTCCAAGCAAGGCTGGTTTACCACCCCCGTGCCAATTCTATCAAAACTGGAAAAGTGGGAGTACTCTACATGCTATCTCAAAAAGGTGTTGCAACGTGTGATCAACATACAAATATGCAAATATGCACAATATTAACACGATTCTAGTAGCGAAAATAGCTACAGTAAGCTATGTCGAGTAATACTGTATTCCAACTATCGATCCGTTGCATACGGTAGGCGGACGGGCATCACATGTTATCCTGGTTGAGCTCCATCGCAAACACCGCATCGTACTCGCCCTCGTTGTACTGTAGCAATATCTATTTTACCGATTTATTTAACGATATCGATTTATAGATTCCGTGACCCGAATACCTCATCAAACATCAAGCTCTGCGTTTCGTCTCTGCACGTCTCGTCGGCGACCTGCCAATCGCTAATTCAACTCTGATCTACCGTAACCCGTCAACTTCGCGCCGGGACCACACTCGCCTCGGACTCGTAGTCCTCCACGACGATGACGTCATCATCGATCTCGGCGCCGTCCGCTAGCAGTCTCACGTGGGACGAATCCTGAGAGGAAGACTCAGTTATTGATCGGCGGGATACTGTAGCCTCTGAAGGATACTGTAGCCTCACCTTCGACTTCTCCTCGTCGTCCTCCTCCGGGAAGTCCCACGACTCCGAGTTGCTCCTGAACGAGATGCCAGATCAATGATCGAATAACCAGCACACTTTGGTTTCACGGAAACCATCACTTCTCAAGCTCGGCATTTTTCTCGACTTCAACTCAAATTTTTCCCACAAAACTTCCAATCAGTGTTTACTTGCTTCCATTTCAAGATTTTCCTCAAGCCCTGGCAGACATCTTTGCTACCAACAAGTGTGCTTTCATTTTCCAAGAAACAACATCATTTACCACACCCTCACGCTACTCGACCGGTAGTGAGAGAGTGTGCGAACAGAAGAGGCAAATACCGAATTGCGAACTCTACTTGATCGGCGGCCGCTCCATCCTTTCGGACGAGAACTATGACGTCACGACATACCACAAGCGGGATTAAAGTTCTAATAAAATATAGCGCCTCCTTTCTGTACAATGGCCTGCTTCGCCTCACTTTGCACACTTTCTCACAGTTTAGAGGCAGCGATAAAGCACGCGAATTGGAGAGTCAGACGATCCCGACTCACTCGTCCTCCTGCTGCAGGTACTCCTCAGCGGAGATCGGCAGCGGCTGCAGCTGCTGCAGCTGCTGCGCGCCGAGGCCGGCGAAGAGCGGGTTGCTGCAAAAACCATCCTTCAGCATCCATTCAGCATCCCCATGGCTTGCTCCACTAAAGTTAGCCGTGCTGACATGGTGTGTTTATCAGTGATCTAATGAATCCCAAATCAACCTAGCCAACCCTTATGCCAACATCAGTCTAGTCTCCTTAACCACCACAGTCAGTCACCTGCCTCTCGTACTCAACAGAATCCCTGAATACCGTACCCCACACTCACTTGAGTGCAAGGGCGCCGCCGGTCACCATATTGATCGCCGCCAGCGGCTGCTCGAGATGCTGCTGCATCCTGCAGGGTACTCTCCTCAATCCCCGTGCTCTCTCGCCTACAGTAGTCAAAACGCACCATCTTTCCAGCGGGTTCTCCGTCGATGACGTCATCTTCGAGGCCGTCGTCCTCGTCGACGAGGAAGCAGAAGGACAGAGGATGGCGGGGAGGGCGGAGCGGAAAGGCACCGGAAGAGAGGGACCCAAGGTGATGCTGGCAGGCGAGACCATGATGGGCGAGGAATCTGCAAATGATCAAGGGTAAAGCAAATCAGATGCACGAATTGCCTATTTAGGAAAGTTGCGGCAAAAAAACAAGCAAACTAGAGCCAGAAAAGGAGCAGAGTAATACGCATACGGGAGATGAGAAGGTTTTGATTTTAAATTATCGTGAAACCCCAATGCGCCTGTTCACTCTGGTGCGACCAGGAAAGTGCGAAAATGCGCCTAGTACAGACAAAATCAAGTGCTTCAACCGAATGTAGCGGGCCGAATCTGGCGTGAAATCTCAATGCTGTTGCAGGTGCTGACAAAAAACATCAAACTAGAGTCAGGAAAAGAGAGTAGACGAGCATACAAGGTGATTTTTGAGAAGTTGATTTTAACCAACAGTGAAACCCCAATGCGCCTGTTCACTCGGATGCTACAGCAAAAGTGCTGAAATGCGTCCAGTACAGGCAAAAGCTATCTGATAGTCTAGTGCTTCCCCTAGACAGATATCAATCTATCGTGAAAACCCAATGCGCCCCCACTCACCCTGGCTGCGCGACTGCTGCGAGAGCGGGGGCAGCACCGAGATACTGCTGGTGGCGGTGGGCGAAGAGACAGGCGTTGTCGGCACGACCTGCTCGACAATCGCCGGCTCTGGCTCCGGCTCGGCCTCACGACGGGGCTCCTGAAGAATCAAAAGAGCTCCCGAGATGCGTCAGCGCTTTCAGAGTGCGCCAAGATAAACGGCCTGGCTCATAAAGAGCGTAGACATAGTGGAAGTTTACAAAAACTCCAAGTGCGCCAACCCCGAGCTTCTTGGCGCGCTTCGCGTGCTTCTGCACGGCCTCCTCGAACAGCTCTCCGCCGCCTTCTAGCTCCAGCTCCTCATCGTACTTGCGCAGCAGCGCCATCACCGAGTCGCGCTGCTCCTGCAAATTCCGTAACCTGTGCTACAGTAAGTACAAATATATTGTATCATGTGCTATCGTAATCCATAATATAGTAATTCGAAAAACGATTGCATGTTTGCGTTCCAATTCCAATGCACATTACATTGTCATCTATCACGGGACCAACTCATATTTCATTTCGAAAACCCCCGATCAGCTAATGAATTTGTTGGACAGCACCTTCCAGAAAGGTTCCAGCAGGAGCTATCTTTCACTTACTAGGAGCAACCAGGTTTCACTCCGCGACATTAGACAAAATCGGTCACCTGCTCCACCCTTTTAGTTGCAATCTATACCTTAACTTTCAGCTAATCCACTACTAAATAAGATTGGGGCAATTCACGACAAGGTAACGAGACCGCTACGCCCCCCCCCTCGTATTATTTCACAATCCCAAGGGGGAGGTATAGCGGGCTCACTACCTTCTCTCGAATTGCCATCTCCACTACTACTAGCAGGCCCATTCACCCTCGTGCACGGCTCGCGCCGGTTGCGCGGTGGCTTGCACGCCGCCTGCGCCTGTTGGCGCACCGCGGATGTCTGGCTGCTGCTCCGCAACGGCGCCAGCGCGACCGTCATCGGCGTGGTGCTGCGCGGCGTCATCATCGTCGACGAGGCTGCAGTTGGTGCAGCAGATGCAGCAGGGGCAGGCGCGAAGCCTCCTCGGCCGCCGCACGGTATCATAGTAGTCGGGCCCGTCGGCACTCCCATCAGCAGATCTGCAGTGCATTACGGTATGAATCGATGGAAACGTTACGAGAGCCATAACAAGTGCCTAATTACCCTAAGCAACTTTAGCATAATTGAAAGGAGCCAACGCAAGTTCTGGGGGAACGAAAAAGTACAAATAATCAATGTGTGCAGAGATCGGGAACAATAAGGCCAGTCTGAAACCCACTTCTCGCTGCCAAGAACCTGGCTGCTGTATGCTCCAAACCGAGCAATGGTCTCTCCATTCCACGCACTCTCTCGCCCACTCTAACCACCGAGAGAGCACGTGGAATGAAGAGAGTCAGGCGATTACTCTCCAAACCACACCCTAGCCATAAGCAAACGAACTAGTTCGAGGTGCAGAGATCGGTTCCCGTAAGCTACGTGTGAGGCGGGCGCTAGGTCGTATGAGAACTATGAAGTCCTATCGCCTTTGATATATCAAAGGCGATATGACGTCATAGTTCTCATCTGACCTAGTGCTGTGGGGCGCGATGGGGATGAAAAATGAGACCAGCGTGAAACTCACTTCTCGCCGCCGAGAACAGCACAGCCTGGCTGCTGCTGTAGGGGTCGTGCAGCACCTGCTGCTGCTGCGGATGCGCCAGCTGCAGCTGCATCGGGAGGGGCTGCGAGGGGCGAGCGGCGGGCGGAGCTGGCGCGTAGGTGACGCGGCGCGCCGCCGACGCGTACGGCGCGTACGGATTCGCTATCGGCATGTGCGGCGCGAGCCTGCAATTGGCGGGGTGAGTGGTGTGGTAGTGGTGCGCGACACGACGTTTCCTAAACATCACATCACTTTGTATTTTCATTGCTTCAATGCGGGAGAGACGAAACACGAGATGGCATGGTCAAACAACACGAGGCGAAAAAGTATTCAAGCATTTTTTTAACTTGGATATACGAACGCAATTGTAAAGAGGTAGTGGCTATCTTTGTAATGAGAACTACGAAGTCATGCCGTATCAAAGGCGGCATGACGTCATCCGACCTAGCGTAATTTCTCCCATTCCATAGCAACAATAATCACTCACACGAGCGGCTGTCGCGGTCGCAGCTGCATGTTGAAGCCTCCCTGCGCCTGCTGCTGCACTTGCTCCTCCTGACGCGTCGGGTTGACGCGCACGACGCGCGGCAGACGCGGCGCCCGCGCCATCTCCGGATGCTCCATGATGCGCACCGACTTGAACGTCTGGCAGCCCTTGCGCGTGCACCTGCAATTACGGTAGGTATTACGATAGGTGTTATGGTACTGAATTAGGGAAGGTGCGGGTATGGTACTGTGAGAAGAGAAAGCGTAGTCCGTGGCGTGGTGGGCGAGATTTAGTATATTTGTTAGTAAGTATACGCGGAACATTTTTCCTCCTCGTTCCGCATATATTTAGAAACAAATGTACTAAATCTCGCCCACCACACCACGGACTACGCTTTCTATTCTCACAGTAGGATTATACGCACGGTTTCGGGATCACACATGGGCAGAAATCGAAGCTGAGTATATAAATCCGGGAGGGTGCCCACTAGTTCAGCCACAAAACCGACAAAGTCAACGAATACTGGTATCCTAAAAGCGGAAAAGGAAGGATGACGGGCATAATCAGCGCACTGGGATGTTCTTGCAGCAATGAATCGGGATTGGCGCACCCTCTTCCCTTCCTCCCATCGCCCTCTCACCCTCACTCTCTTACGCCCGGGATCAACCTGATCCCTCATCTTTCTGTTGGAATTGCTCTTCCCTTCGGTCGTGATTTCATTGATCCTTTCCTTGATCTACCCGAGCCTCTCGGTGTAGAAAGCGTGGGATTAAGAAGGGAAGGGGTCAAAATAATGAGAGACTACGGTAGATCAAGGGAAAGGTCAATGTTTGCTTTCACATGAGCAAGGGGAGAGATGCGGAGAGGAGGGATCAACTCACACCCTCTGCCTTCTTTGAAAAAATTTCCCGAAAGGCAAGAAAAGTTGACATCTCACATCACACTTGTGAGAGTGATGGGGAGAGAAATCAAAGGGTTCGAAATTTCCGATTTGTGGTGTGGTATGCGGTTGGGCGAGGTTTAGAAATCGTCGCCCCTTGCGTACCTGTACGAGGGGTACTCCTTGATGTGGTCGATGGAGCGCAGCTTGCGCACGCAGATGCGCATCGGCGCCTCGCAGCGGTGACAGTAGACGGGCTTTTCTGCAATGGGAACTAGGGGTGTCAATTCGAAGTCGAATGCCAACTCAAAATCGCATCTCCTTCGTCGGATTTCGCAATATGCGAGGTAGAGGCGATTACAATTCGCAATTTGACTTCGAATTGCCAACCCTTATCACGCAACCCCGAATCACCACCCCCCCTTTGACCGTACCTGGCATTGGTCCGATGAACTTGCGACCGAAGATGCGCGCACATGTATACTCGTCCATCTGAAACAATCAATATTGATTTTTTTACATTGAATTTTATTAAAATATGCAATGCCAAGTAATGTTTCAAGTTTTTGATCACCCTTTACTTAACCGCAAGTTGCAAGTGAGATAGGGAACACTTTCTTGTTCAATATCACAAACAAATTTGTCAACGTCACGGCATTTCACGGTCCGAATTGCCGGTTGACGAAACGACTTACAGAACCCCAAACGCACGCGTCGACGTTTGTGCACACCACCGTGGGAATAATTAAATTTTTGAATGATACCGTATCCATTCACATTTCCCAAGGGATCTCGGCATAGGACCAAAAATCAATCGATAATTTCAATCGATATCAGGGTTTCTGCGATGACTTTTTCCGGCTCCTGTCTTGTGTACGGCGGCCAGGTGCGCGCACCATGCCGCATCCTGGCGGTGGTGTAGTGGGCGGAGTCTTGGTTTTGTGTGTGCTCGAAATGCCGTGCAACGTGAAATAAAGTTTCTCATATTAGGTACTAGTCCGGCCCCCCGCCTTCGGCGGGGGCCCCGTCCTAGCGGAATAGGTTTTGCAATCACTCGTTTCGCAACTTGTTGATGCGCGATCTCTCTTCCTCCACATTTCGTAGTCGTTTCGCAATCCAGACAGACGGACAGACACTGCGCTTTATATATAGGTATAGATTATTTTCGAGCGTGGATTCAAGAGTGCTGACAAAATCTTTTAAAAATCTTCAATACCTGGAGATGGGAGGGCGGCGAGACGAGGGGACGGGGCGCGTACGACGTGTCCACGCCCGCCAGTGGCACCATCGAGGAGTCCAGCTGCGGCTGCTGCGGCGGCTGCAGGTGCTGCACGGGATGCTGCGAGATTTCCTGAAGGAGGGATAGAGAGCGAGTTCTAGTGACACAGTAGGTCTCGAAAGGTGATAGCATGAGCTGGAGCATATTTTCCACAACGGGACGTTGTTTTGTCCTTTGAGAAAGGGCAAAGGACAAAAAATAATCACTTTCATCTACCGTTTACTAAACGGCTTGGTGTGAAAAATAAGTTCCAACTCGCACCATCACCTCCGGAAGCCCGAAAGGGGCTGGATAAGGGAGCGGTAAGCACTCCTCACAATTTCCGAGAAAATATTTTTGAGCTATCAAAAGAGAGAAATCACCACACTCATTGCTCAAATGGACTATGGATGCATGATCAAGTACGTGCCAGTGGCACTGTTTATAAAACAAGGTGCAAAAGGATAAAAGAGAGAACGCACTCGAAAAAAAGTGGTGTAGGGAACACGTGGCGAGAAGACAAATTTTGGATAATATTATTGGTGGAACCGTAATGCGCCTGGTCAGAGAAAGCACGGCGCTAGGTCGGATGAGAACTATGACGACATTCCGCCTTTGGCATATCAAAGGCGGCATGACGTCATAGTTCCCCTCCGACGTAATGGCGAAAGCGAAAGCACTCACGCTTGCTGCGCTCTGGAAGATGCTCTCAAGCAGCTTCTTCCGCTCTCCCTCCTCCTCCTCTATGTCCTCCAGGTCCAGCTCGTTCGTGACCACTAAGTGGTTCCTGCAACGAAAACGGATTATTTATATTACGGTAATCGATTGAAAACAAACAAACAAAACAAAACAAGGAGCCACTCGATAATCGTATGCCACGCATGCAGGGTTCGAAAGCCTAGGGTGAACTTGGTTCCTTTTTGGGGGTGTACGTTTTGCCAACCAAATTTAAAGCAAAACGAACACCCCAGAAGTGAAAATAATCCTATACCGTGGGTGTTCGTGCCACGGTATAAGATTATTTTCACTTCTGGGGTGTTCGTTTTGCTTTAAATTTGGTTGGCAAAACGTACACCCCCAAAAAGGAACCAAGTTCACCATAGGCTTTCGAACCCTGCACGCATGCGTACGCAGTTTTGTAGGCACTCTGAATTCGCAACAGGAGCCTCACGAAAATTGATTTTATCTGTTTTTTCCCAGATTTTGCATTTCACTAAAACGCCGTGAGAAGGTACTTTAACGATATGGGAAACAAAAACATCAATAATGGAATCATCATACCGAGTGCCGGTGTGGAGCGGCGGGACGACGGCTCCATAGTCGTCCATCATGGGAATTTCAGCCAGCTCCATCAGCTCGGCGATTGTGGACATGGCCGCAGCCAGAGCCTGAAGCAAGCGTAGGTCACGGATTAATCCGGATTAGAGATCGAAAATCGAAAGAAAAACGCGAAACAATTCTAAACATTCGATACAGAAATCCGTCTCAAAGCGTACGTCATGGTGAGGCAGCGACAAGCAAAAATAACACTTGAAGATATTAATACCGCAGGAACAGGCTGGCAAACGTCATAAAAAAAAACGCGCGAGCTTCAACCCGATTTCCGGTAAACAAGTGCGCGGTTGAGAGTCAGACTGTTAGACGCCTCACGGCACTGACCCCGCCCCTTCAGCATCAATTGGAGCTCGTTTTCACTGGTTTCTTATTGTATTTTTTCTACCAACGGGGAAAAAAATGTTTTGAAATGGCACAAGAATCGGGAATCAGGATCTCTCGATACTTACAGCGCCTCGGAAAGGCACTAGGTCGGATGAGAATTATGACGTCATGCCGCCTTTGATATTTCAAAGGCTGCATGACTTCATAGATCTCATCCGACCTATTATCCTCGGAACAGCAAGATGCCTCCGGTGGCCAATCAGAAATTGGCAGGGACGTCGAACCCATGAGCCGGATAATTTACATCACTTGCCAACTCAAAAGAGCTTTATCACGAAAATAACCATGCGTTCAGCAAGGTAAAAAGTAAGATCAGGATAACTAGGAACAAAGTGAGACAAGAAATATCATTAACATACAAGGGTAAAAGACAAGTAATCAAAAAAACCACAGCGGAACAAAGTACTCTTCAAAAAGAGAACATTGGAAAGGCGATACAAGAAAACAAATATTTACTACTCCATATTACGAGTATTTACACTATGCTAAAATGCGGGAAACTATTGTCCAGTATAAAATTATTGTCCAGTATAAAATTTAAAAAAAAAAACTATTGTCCAGTATAAAATTAATGCAAAAATGAAGCTTCTGAATCAACTATATCAAAACTATAAAAGCGGGAATACTCTAAATGTGATCTCAAAAAGGTAGTGCAACGTGTGTGATCAACATACAAATATGCACAATATTAACATGAATCTAGTAGCGAAAAGTAACTACAGTGAGCCATGTGAAGTAATACTGTATTCCAACTATCGATCCGTCGTGTACGGTAGGCGGGCGGGCATCACATGTTATGCTGGTTGAGCTCCATCGCAAACTCCGCATCGTACTCGCCCTCGTTATACTGTAGCAATATCGATTTTACCGATTTATTTGTTACGGTACAATATCGATTTATAGATTCCGTGACCTGGAATACCTCATCAAACATCAAGCTCTGCGTGTCGTCTCTGCACGTCTCGTCGGCGACCTGTCAATCGATAATTCAACTCTGATCTACCGTAACCCGTCAACTTAGCGCCGGGACCACACTCGCCTCGGACTCGTAGTTCTCCACGACGATGACGTCATCATCGATCTCGGCGCCGTCCGCTAGCAGTCCCACGTGGGACGAATCCTGAGAGGAAGACTCAGTTATTGATCGGCGGGATACTGTAGCCTCTGAAGGATACTGTAGCCTCACCTTCGACTTCTCCTCGTCGTCCTCCTCCGGGAAGTCCCACGACTCCGAGTTGCTCCTGAACGAGATGCCAGATCAATGATCGAATAACCAGCACACTTTGGTTTCACGACAACCATTACTTTACGTGGTCAGCATTTTCCCACGAAACATCAAACCACCAACTATCGACTTACTTATCTTTCAAGATCTTCCTCTAACCCTGGACAGGCATCTTTGCTACCAACCAGGGTGATCATAGTACTCGCAATCCAGGTTTGCAAACTCTTCATTTCGTACACTCTCACGCTACTCGACCGGTCGTGAGAGTGGTGTGCGAAAAGAGGCACTAGGTCGAATGAGAACTAGGGCATCATGCCTCTTTTGATATATCAAGGGCGGCATGACATCATGGTTCTCATCGACCCAGTGCCCAAAAGAAGGACAATCATACATGGCCGGCCGGTTGTTTGACAATTTCTACCCCACTGAAGTGGTTAGATACAGTTTCTTGAACATTCAAGTGGTTCGAAATGCGAAAATCGTGAATTTTCGGTCCAATATTTAAATTTTTCGCATATTTTAGTGATAAATGGATGCAATAAGAAAGTGGTGGTCTGAAAAAAATTTTCTCAAGTGGCTCCGTTCAACATTGTCGAACATATTCTTTGTATGATGACAATTACTCGAATTGCGAACCCTACTCTACTAAACCAACGGCCACTCCCTTTCTCATCATTATGCGATTAGGGACGGCAACGGAAATTTTGAGTACAGAATATTGGTTGCCTACCTCCGACGCTTTTGCTTTCAAACTACCGTACTTTTCAAGCCAATTTTTTTCAATATTTTAAAACATTTAAAAAAATATTTAATGTGATATTTGAAGTATTTTATTGATTGGAATGAATATGAACACTTATTGAAAGAACATCAAGCATGGCAAAAAGAGAAATATTGCAGAACTGGAGAAGCATGACGTGATCGAAAATATACGTGTTTTCAGAATTAAGTGTTGAAGCTTCATTTCCTCAGTTTAAGCAGATTATCAAACGCAAAAAATTGTTTTCACAATAAAAATAAATATAAATATAAGATATTAGAGAATGAGGCCGTCAAAGTTGAGCATTTTACCGTTGTAAATTTGGTTTTTTAATTATATCTCGTAAAGGGCGAACTGTTCATGCGATCTTTTATAGTATGTTGTTTACAATGAGTAAATCGATTTTTATCAGAAAAACAAAGCGGGAACAGTTCGCCCATTTATAGATATTGATTTAAAACTGATTATTGTGGATTTGTCTCGGCGAACTACCGTAGTTTGAGCAGGACTAGTAATTGATTTTGCCTTCTTGGCCGATTAAAGGTTGTATTCTTCTTCGATTACGTCATTCAGATTTTTCAGAGTGCGCTATACACAGAATAATTAAATACGACATCGTTTCGACGTTAGTCATGTAACTACAAGTCTTTCAGTTTGCGATAGGTAGGAGTAAAGGAGTGACTTGAGATGCGCTCCACTTGGACTGAAAGCGTCGGGCATTTCAACTTATGTTTATTTTTGTTTTTCTCTTGATTTGATAATTATTTTTTAAAACTAAACTGAAAAGTCGAAATGGGGTAGACATAGCTTTCAATTGCATAACAATTTGTGAATTGTTTTGCTCGTTCGTTAACACCGTTTCCATCCCTATATGCGATGCTAACAATCGCGAGTTCGATCTTTGATTTGAATTCCCGCAATTTCATATCTGCGTTCCCTGAAGAGCTAGCGACTTGAGACTTGGCTTATCAGCTTTCCCGACCCTGTGAACCCCATAAGCCAAGTCTCAAGTCCTAGCTCTTCAGGAAACGGAGATATGAAATTGCGGGAATTCAAATCAACGATCGAACTCGCGATTTTTAACACCACATTAGTCTGTCTGCCTCTCCCCATTGTGCACACTTTCTCTCAGGTAAGAGACTGCAAGACAGCACGCGAATTGGCGAGAGTTGGGTGATTTATCCCCTTTCCCTCAACTCACTCGTCCGCCTGCTGCTCCTGCTGCAGGTACTCCTCAGCGGAGATCGGCAGCGGCTGCAGCTGCTGCAGCTGCTGCGCGCCGAGGCCGGCGAAGAGCGGGTTGCTGCAAAAACCATCCTTCAGCATCCATTCCTTCAACCTCCCCCCATGGCTTGCTCCACTAAAGGTAGCCGTGCTGACATGGTGTGTTTATCAGTGATCTAATGAATCCCAAATCAACCTAGCCAACCCTTATGCCAACATCAGTCTAGTCTCCTTAACCACCACAGTCACCTGCCTCTCGTACTCAACAGAATCCCTGAATACCGTACCCCACACTCACTTGAGTGCAAGGGCGCCGCCGGTCACCAGATTGATCGCCGCCAGAGTCCGCGCTGCGCTCTGGATCTGCTTGAGCGCGGCGCGCGTCTGCGCAGGCGTCAGCACGCGCGGCGGCGGCTGCGGCGCGGTCACCGCTTGCTGCAGCAGCTGATGCTGCGGCTGCTCGAGATGGTGCTGCATCCTGCAGGGTACTCTCCTCAATCCCCGTGCTCTCTTGCCTACAGTAGTCAAAACGCACCATCTTTCCATCGGGTTCTCCGTCGATGATGTCATCTTCGAGGCCGTCGTCCTCGTCGACGAGGAGGCAGAAGGATGGCGGAGGATGGCGGGGAGGGCGGAGCGGAAGGGCGCCGGAGGAGAGGGAGCCAAGGTGATGGTGGCAGGCGAGACCAGGACGGGCGAGGAATCTGCAAGGATAGGAAGATAGACACACAAGAAGCTGATGAGTAGCACGAAACTGCTTGGTTTAGGAAAGTTACAGGTGCTGGCAAAACCAGCAAACTAGAGCCAGAAGCAAAGGAGAAGAGCATCAGAGAATACGAGAAGTGTGCATGGTTTGGATTTAAACTAGCGTGAAACCCGAATGCCCCTACTCACCCTGACTGCGAGACTGCGAGAGCGGGGGCAGCACTGAGGCGGTGGTGGTGGGCGGAGAGAGGGGAGAGACGGGCGTCGTCGGCACGACCTGCTCGACAATCGCCGGCTCTGGCTCCGGCTCGGCCTCACGATGAGGTTCCTGAAGAATCAAATGACTCCCTAGATGCGCAAGCGCTCACCGAGTGCGACAAGATAAACGGACTGGCTCATAAAGAGCTTTAATATAGTGGAAGTTTACAAAACTCCAAGTGCGCCAACCCCGAGCTTCTTGGCGCGCTTCGCGTGCTTCTGCACGGCCTCCTCGAACAGCTCTCCGCCGCCTTCCCGCTCCAGCTCCTCATCGTACTTGCGCAGCAGCGCCATCACCGAGTCGCGCTGCTCCTGCGATACCGAAATTGATGATACAGTACTCGACCGCACGAATGTGGACAAATACTGTAGTCTGTGCCATCGTAAACAATAGTACATTAGTCCCGATCAGCAAGTGAATTTATTTGACAGCACCTTCCAGCTTGAGGGTGTGATCTTTTTTTCTCTGACCGGGGAAAGCAGGTTTCACCGCACATTATTAAAAAGCATCTTTCACCCGCTCCACGCTTTTTTAGAAGCCACGCGCAATTTATAACAAAATCTTCACATAATCGTTAACATTACTAAGGTTGGAGCACGGTCCCTTACCCGTCGACATTCGGAAAATCGGACCGCCTAACTTCGCCCACTTGACCCTTTTCCCCAAATCTCTATTTAGCAGCGAATTGCAAACTGAAATTTGGCAAAAGACGCAGAGGAGAGGTATAAATACTGTAAAATTTGAAGCTTAAATGACCCGAAATTTCCTGATTTCCTAAGGCAGGGTCAATTTAGGCACATTTGAACGATTTCCGTTCGAGAAAAATTAAGCGGATTAGGTTTTCTAATGTCGACGAATAAGGGGCCGTGTTGGAGCAATTCGAAACAAGGTAGCGATACCGCAACGCCTCCCCTTCGTCTAGTATCACAATCCATGGAGAGGAGGGAGGGGGGGCATAGCGGTCTTCCTGCCCCGTCTCGAATTGCTAATCCTGTTATCTACGCACTCGCCCACACTTACCTTCGTGCACGGCTCACGTCGATTGCGCGGTGGCTTGCGCGCCGCCTGCTGCTGTTGGCGCGCCGCGGGTGTCTGGCTGCTGCTCCGCAACGGCGCCAGCGCGACGCTCATCGGCGTCATCATCATCATCGCCGACGGTGCTGCTCCTGCAGCAGATGCAGCAGGGGCAGGCACGAAGCCTCCTCCTCGGCCGCCGCGCGGCATCGTCGTCGTGGGGCCCGTCGGCACTCCCATCAGCAGATCTGCAGTAGTACGGTGTCAATCGATCTTGAAATTGAAAAAATCGACGCTTGGTGGTTGGATGTTTCGTGGGAACGATTTGAGTTATTAGTTCTGATTTATTGAGGAAATGTTTCGAGAGTCATAACCAGCTCCTCTACACTCGGCACAGTCTCCGTGGAAGCATGGCGTGATGAACACTCACTCTATCCGAATTATTCTAAGCAACATTAGCATAAATGAAAGGAGCCAATCAATGCGAGGTCTAGGAAACGAAATAGTTCAGATAAACAACGAGTGGAAATATAGCAACATAATGAGATAAGCCTGCAACCCACTTCACCCCAGCGAAAAGCAAAACGAGCCAAAACAAGGTCTAGAAATCGGTTCAAGTAAGCTACGTGTGGGGCACGATGGGAATGAATAAGGTCAGAATGAAACCCACTTCTCGCTGCCGAGAACAGCACAGCCTGGCTGCTGCCGTAGGGGTCGTGCAGCACCTGCTGCTGTGGCTGTTCAGCCAGCTGCAGCTGCATGGGGCGGGGCTGCGGACGAGCGGCGGGCGGAGCTGGCGCGTAGGTGACGCGACGCGCCGCCGACGCGTACGCCGCGTAGGGATTCGCCATCGGCATGTGCGGATAACTGTAAATGAGATAGGGTCAGTGAATACCTTTAGGAGGGCCGTTCATAGGAGAGCAAACGCAATCACTTACACGACCGGCTGTCGCGGTCTCAGCTGCATGTTGAAGCCTCCCTGGGGCTGCTGCTGCTGCAGTTGCTCCTCCTGACGCGTCGGGTTGACGCGCACAACGCGGACGACGCGCGGCGCACGCGCCATCTCCGGATGCTCCATGATGCGCACCGACTTGAACGTCTGGCAGCCCTTGCGCGTGCACCTGAGATTGCTGTATTACGGTAGGCATTACGGTACTGGATTACGATAGGTGCGGTATGATAGGGATGCAGGCTCGGAAGCGGGATCACACATGGGGCAGGAATCGCTGCTGAGTTTCGAAATTGATTCATTCATTTATTTATTCCGTTAGGGTGCAATAAAAAAAAACATGAGGATGTGCAATAAACGGATGTCCGTCGATAGGATCGAATCGGTGTGGTTGCTTGGCAGCAAGGGTAGGGAAAGGGAGAGGGGTCAGAAATCAAGCCAAGTGGCAATTATAGAAATCTGGGAGGGTCCCCACTAGTTCGGCCACAAAAACCGATAGGGTTTACGAATACTGGTAAAAATTCGAAAATCTGAGAGGTTCTTGCTGCTAGCAGCAATGGATCGGGATTGTCGAACCCTCTTCCCTTCCTCCCTCCACCTCTCACCCTCACTCTCGCACACGCGAGATGAACCTAATCCCTCATCTTTCTGTTGGAATTGCACTTCCCTTCGGTCATCCGAGGGGTTCCATTGATCCTTTCCTTGATCTCCCTGAGTCTCTCGTTGTATCCTCCGTGGGAGAACGATGGGAAGGAGTCAAAATTATGAGAGACTACGGTAGATCAAGGGAGGGGTCAATGTTTGCTTCCACATGAGCAAGGGGAGATGTGAAGAATGGCTGCGGGATTCCGCACAAATATTCCAGCGACCAATGAGAGGGAGGTTGACCTCTCGCGCAGCACTCATTTGAGAGAGGGATGGGAAGAGCATTTAGAGGATAGGATGTGAAATTCCCGCTTTTGCTTCAGCAACCCGGCGGTATGATGTGGTGTACGGAGTGGTCTGGTGTGCAGAGGAGCGAGGTTTAGTAATCGTCGCTCTCGCGCACCTGTACGAGGGATACTCTTTGATGTGGTCGATGTAGCGCAGCTTGCGCACGCAGATGCGCATCGGCGCCTCGCACCGGTGACAGTAGACGGGCTTTTCTGCAATGTGCACGGTCAGGAAGTTTGCGAGGTTAATCTATTTTTAATAGCTCGGCTAATTAGACAAAATATTTTTTGTTTGAGACGAAGTGGTGTAGTGGTCTATGGAGCGTCCTCCCATTCCATCCCACCCGGGTTCGATTCCCGGCCGTGACACCGTCTCCGTCTCACCAAGGCGCCTACCCATTGGGGACGGGGAATTGGTAGTCGTGGCTAGATCACGCAGGTAAATAGGTCTGGCGAAAGGTGGGCACTCCGGACTGAATCTGCCCAAATTGACACTGGCCTAGCAGTGTTCTCCCGCGAGCCCAGTCTCGAAGACGGGATGTACCTTTACCTTTTATTTTTTGTATATTACGCACTAGAAAGTCATTCTAGAAATCCGGCAAGTGTCCAACAAAATTTTTTGTCTTGGCATCTCTCTTCTTTCAGTTTCCGTCCACGACAGCTTGAAGTTTCACACATAACACAAGTCTTGGAAAAATGAATTAACGACACTTCCATTTTACCCGGTTGCTCAATGCAATAAAAACCAAAAGGTGTGAGATTGTTAGAGTGGCGAGCATAGCTAATAAATAGGAAACGAAATCGTCGCTCTGATCACTCTCAATCACAATGCTACGCGGATAAGGTGTGTGCAGAAAAGCCCAATCCGCCGGTCAATTCGAAGCACGGGAAAAAATATTTGCATAATGGACCATTTAAGGTCGCAAAAAGCTGAGGGGGTCACTCTCTTCATTTCCCGAAATCTCTCGACCGGTTGACCGGTGAGAGAGTTCGGGAAATGAAGAGAGTGACCCCTCAGCTTTTTGCGACCATAAATGGTCCATAACAGTGCCAAAAAATAGACAATCTCAATGAGGATAACATAGTCCATTTTCGTCGGACTCCCCTCGTATTACACGCTCTCTCGTATCACTGCCCGGCGAGAAAGTGTGTGCAATGGAGAGATCGAGCTCATTGCCATTTCCGTACCTGGCATAGGCCCGATGAACTTGCGGCCGAAGAAGCCCGCACGTGTATACTCGTCCATCTGCAAAATTCATTATATATTTTCAAAAACAATTTATTAGAATATTTAACGATGAGTATTGTTTCAGGTTTTTGATCACCCTTTACTTGATTGCAAGTTGCAAGTGAGATAGTGAACACTTTCCTGTTCGATATCACGAACAAATGTGTCAACGTGATATACAGTTTCTCATATTAGGTATTATTTTCGAGCGTGGATTCTGGAGCAGTGATGGGCTAAGAAATATGACAAAAAAATTTTTGTTATCAACTTTGCTTTGCGACCCTCTGCAAGACCGGGGGGGGGGGGGGGGGGGGGGGTTGCGGTTGCGACCCTCCGGTTGACCCGGGGGGAGGGGGGTAAGCGACCCCCCGGGTCGTCACATTGACGTCACAGCGACGAACCTCTAGAGCGACCCCCCCGAGACCCCAGCCTTGCGACCCCCCGGACCCTCCCAATTTGTGACCCACCCGATAAAAGCCATATTTGAAGCCCACCACTGTTCTGGAGTTCTGACAAACCTTTTTTTTAATCTAACATGCGGATTGCCGCTTTGTTATCCCTAATTGTTACCCGGCGATGTAGAGTTGCACAATATATCTTTTTTCCCGCCCGTCGATTCAATAACTGGAGATGGGAGGGCGGCGAGACGAGTGGACGGGGCGCGTACGACGTGTCCACGCCCGCCAGAGGCACCATCGAGGGGTCCTGCTGCGGCTGCTGAGGTTGCTGCAGGTGCTGCACGGGCTGCTGCGAGATTTCCTGAAAGAGAGAGCGAGTTTCCCTGACACAGTAGGCACAGTAGGTCCCGAAGGGTGATTGCATGAGATGAAACATACTTTTCCGTAACGGGAAAAAGCACTCGAAAAAAGTGGTGTAGGGAACAAGTGGCGACAAGACAAATTTTGGATAATATTATTGGTGGAACCGTAATGCGCCTGGTCAGAGAAAGCACGGCGCGCTAGGTCGGATGAGAACTATGACGACATCCCGCCTTTCATATATCAAAGGCAGAATGATGTCATAGTTCCCATCCGACGTAATGCCGATAGCACTCACGCTTGCTGCGCTCTGGAAGATGCTGTCAAGCAGCTTCTTTCGCTCGCCCTCCTCCTCCTCTATGTCCTCCAGGCCCAGCTCGTTCTTGACGACTAAGTGGTTCCTGCAACGAAAACGGGTGATAAGACATCTCGGAAAAAACATTTCGGAAAATGACATTTCGAAAAAAGACGTTTCGGAAATTCCATCTCGGAAAAGGACATCTCGGAAATTCCATTTCGGAAAAGGACATCTCGGAAAGATTTCGCAATATTTCAAGAGCGCGCACATGACTTTCGAAGCTATTTTCTCCTGATTAAAATATTATTTCTGCTTTTGTTTTTATCAATTGCAATGTAAATCAAGTAGAAGTATCTGATAATAACAAGAAAATTGCGCGAAAGTGGATTTTCAGTGCAAAGTTTCCGAGATGTCCTTTTCCGAAATGGAATTTCCGAGATGTCGTTTTCCGAAATGTTTTTCCGAGTTGTCTTATCACCCGAAAACGGGGAACTTTCCTACTTCAGTACTAGGCACCGCCCTCCTGCCCCCGCCCACTTGTCGAGCCTAAGCCTAAGCCTAAGCCTTAAGTTGACAAAACCTAAGCCTAACCAGTCTAAGCCGATCATTAAGCAAGTAAAACCTGTGCCTAAGTAGGCGAAGCCAGACCCTAAGCAATCGTAAGATGAGGGAGGTGCGGAGCGGTGGAGCCTAGTACGGAAGTAGGAATGTGCCGAAAACGGATTACTTGAATCATTGCAATTGATTGAAAAAAGTAAACAAAACAAGGAGCCACTCGATAATCGTATACCACGCAGTTTTGTAGGCACTGAATTCGCTACAGGAGCCACACGAAAATTGATTTTATCTGTTTTTTCCCAGATTTTGCATTTCACTAAAACGCCGTGAGAAGGTACTTTAACGATATGGGAAACAAAAACATCAATAATGGAATCATCATACCGAGTGCCGGTGTGGAGCGGCGGGACGA
Source organism: Pristionchus mayeri (assembly GCA_036245805.1). NCBI lineage: Eukaryota > Metazoa > Nematoda > Chromadorea > Rhabditida > Neodiplogasteridae > Pristionchus > Pristionchus mayeri. Next base: position 14,176,008 of record BTRK01000001.1, on the reverse strand, counting down.
CGGCTCCATAGTCGTCCATCATGGGAATTTCAGCCAGCTCCATCAGCTCGGCGATTGTGGACATGGCCGCAGCCAGAGCCTGAAGCAAGCGTAGGTCACGGATTAATCCGGATTAGAGATCGAAAATCGAAAGAAAAACGCGAAACAATTCTAAACATTCGATACAGAAATCCGTCTCAAAGCGTACGTCATGGTGAGGCAGCGACAAGCAAAAATAACATTGATGAATCGAAAAAAATTAAAAAGTGAAGATGCTAATATCGACTTTGCAGGAACAGGCTGAAAAACGTCATCAGAAAACGCGCGAGCTTCAACCCTCCGGTAAACAAGTGCGCGGCAGACAGAGTGAGAAAGTGTGAGACGCCTAACTTCACTGGCCCCGCCCCTTCAAAAACAATTGAAGCTCGTTTTCGCTGGCTCTCCTATTGTATTTTTTCTATTTTTGTAAATAATTTTTTAATCTAATCTATTTTTATGTCTCGTTACAACAAATCGTATGGCGTTTTATTGACATAATCCCATTACTATTTTTTCCGAGAACCAATAATTAGCGAGACTTTGGGATGGGATAGACAAGCTTTCCAACAACTACTTTATTCATGATGTGGATACACTGGGTCCACTTCCTCCGTCGGGTGGGGCTCCTCAAGCTCCGCCTCCTCCAGTACCTCCGCCTCCTCCGCCGGGTGTGGCTACTGTAACAACACATTTCGTACTCCATTCCGCAGCCCTGCCACTACAGTACCCCCATCACATACCTCCTGCGTCGGGTTGGGCTGATCCTCCGCCTCCTCCGCCGGGTGGGGTTCCTGGAATAATTGGTTTCATTTCGTACTCCATTCCACAGTAACCCATCGAATACTTCCTGGGTCGGTGAGCTCCTCCACCTACAGTACAGCCCCTCTCTCCACAAACCTGCGTTGGATGCGGGTCCTCCTCCTCCGGGTGGTAGTTGTGGTACTCCAGTTACTCCACTTCCTCCGCCTCCTCCTCCCATTGGGGTTCCTGGAATAATTAGAGTTCATTTCGTACACCATTCCGCATCTCTGCTCTTCACTACAGTACCCCCATCACATACCTGAGCCGGTTCGGGTTCCACTTCCTCCGCCTCCTCCGCTGCCGGTGTCGCCGGCTGGTGGTGGCAGTAGTGTTCCACCTCCTCCTCCCTGGGGTGGCGGGTTGTTGTTGTTGTTGGTGGCCGCAGCGGCTCCTACCGTAGTTCCGTCGTCGACGCTTACGTCGTCATCGTCATCGTTGCCGTCGTCTTGCGTGTCTTCGTCCTCGCTGACGGTGGCAACGACGAGATTCGGGGTGGTGTCACCGGCTCCTCCGTCGGGATTCTGTGTGGTGCCGCCGACTGGTTGTGGTGGTTGTGCTCCACCTCCTCCGCCTCCTGGTGGAGCCGGCGTTGTACTAGTGGTCGTTGGGTCTGGTGTGGTAGAAGTCGTTGTTGGTGCGTCTGTGGTAGAAGTCGTTGTTGGTGCGTCTGTGGTAGAAGTCGTTGTTGGTGCGTCTGTGGTAGTCGTTGGTTTGGGTGTGGTAGTCGTCGCACTTGTTGTTGCGTTCGATGGCTTCGGCGTAACTGGTGTCGTGTCCGACTTCCCTCCGTGCTGGGCGCCAGTGTCCACGTTTCTGCAAAAAAAGTGCTTTCGATATAAAATCAATCGGTAATCCTGAGCCTCGTTACAGTATCCTTACACCTACAGTATGCGATAGATAGACTCACCCTCCGCCCAGTGCTCCAGTTGCGACGGCCGCACCGCCAATGATTCCGGCTGTAATGGGGTCATGTTGATCGATGGAGTACTGTAGCCTTTGAGTACTGTATCCGTCTTGCAAACGTACCAATAATCAAAATGATGATGACGGCGATTATGATCTTGGCGATCAGCCCCAGTCCTCCCTTCTTCTTCTTCTTCTTCTTGGTTTTCTAAACAATCAATAGTCATTGAACACTACGGTAGGTTACGGTACCTTCGAGCTGTTGCCCTCAGACTTCGCCTTGGATCCCTTGGTGGTGCCTTCCTGGAATACGGTACATCGATTGCTTATATTTAGGGTGGTGTGCTTCATTACCTCCGGAGCACCCATTGCTGACTCGCCGTCCTCCTCCACTTTTTTCTTTCCCTTCTTGCCTCTCTTTGTAGGCTTTCGCTTCTGAAAAAACAGGACTTGCGTGAATTGTTGATTGTGAGCTTGATGCCAATACCTCAATATGCCCCAATGCTACCCCTATACCGTACCATACTATCTCAATACCGTGTCACAATACCACATTGCCGTACCACATTATCCCAACAGTGATACCGTAAGTTGTGCCGTACCCACCCTTCAACGTGCTATAGTATCCCGCACCGTGCCACTGCGCCGGTGCTACCATAGTACCCTCCACCGTACCCGATACCGTACCGAGATACAGTAACCTTGGTCTACAGTACCCTACAGTATACAGTATCGACCATAAGTCAGCGTCCAAAACTTCCGAGCTCTGTAATTTTTTAACCAGATGTACACTTCGGCTGAAATTTTAAAGGAAATTCATCGGGGAATAAGGTGAGCTTATTGAGACCTCTTCAAAATTTCTAGCTCTTGCATAGTGATGACCCAATCACAATACACTTTTTTGAAATGGATTATTTCCTCGGATAAATTTTTCGTGCTTACCGAATTTTCTGAGGGTTGAGAGGTGTCATAGGACTACTCAAAAAACAATTTTCAAGTTGCTGCGACTTCGCTCCTTTTTGCTGCAGACGCTGCAATTTGGAGGCTGCAAATTTATAACTCAGCTTCTAGACAAGCTAGAGACTCGTGCAAAGCATGAAAATGATCCTTACTATGATCCAAGATGATCCTGAAAGGTTAGTATTGATCGCACATCATTTGCATTCATGGCGCACAAAAGTCACTTTTTCGGATGGCCCAACTTTGGCCACTTACCATCTCAAGGACGAATTTGTATAAAATGTGGTTCCTGCACAGTAAGGCTCAAAAACCATCAAAGAAACTATTCCCACCTTTTGGTGTGGTTAGTTTCACTTTCCGGCCCGTGGCATTCGATTTGCGGACGCGCGCTCCTCGAGCGCGCACGTTATTTCCCTACACGAAGAGAGAGAGGAGAGGGAGCGGTGTGAACAGAAACGCACGCGTTCTTTGAGCACCGCGCGCTCTTTTAGAGAACGGCACTGTCCGGAAAGTGAAACTAACCACACCAAAAGGTGGGAATAGTTTCTTTGATGGTTTTTGAGCCTTACTGTGCAGGAACCACATTTTATACAAATTCCTCCTTGAGATGGTAAGTGGCCAAAGTTGGGCCATCCAAAAAAGTGACTTTTGTGCGCCATGAATGCAAATGATGTGCGATCAATACCAACCTTTCAGGATCATCTTGGATCATAGTAAGGATAATTTTCATGCTTTGCACGAGTCTCTAGCTTGTCTAGAAGCTGAGTTATAAATTTGCAGCCTCCAAATTGCAGCGTCTGCAGCAAAAAGAAGCGAAGTCGCAGCAACTTGAAAATTGTTTTTTGAGTAGTCCTATGACACCTCTCAACCCTCAGAAAGTTCGGCAAGCACGAAAAATTTATCCGAGGAAATAATCCATTTCAAAAAAGTGTATTGTGATTGGGTCATCACTATGCAAGAGCTAAAAATTTTGAAGAGGTCTCAATAAGCTCACCTTATTCCCCGATGAATTTCATATCTAAATTTAAAATTTCAGCCAGAGTGTACATCTGGTTAAAAAATTACAGAGCTCGGAAGTTTTGGACGCTGACTTATGGTCGATACTGTACCTCCGAGTCCAGGTCGACCCCGTCGTCGTCTCGGATCGGTTGTGCGGCTCGCTTCTCAGACTGCGTCATCTTCGGAGGCGGCGGCGGTGGGGGCGGAGGCGGGGGTACTGTAAACAGGGTACGGTATCTCTTTGGGGGTATTGTAACCAGGGTACTGTATCTTAGTTGGGTTACTGTAACCAGAATACGGTGGTATCCCTGTTGGTTACTGCAACTGGGGTACTGTATCTCAGTTAGGTTACTGTAACGAGTGTACGGTATCCCTGTGGGTTACGGCAACTAGGGTACTGTAGGCTGGGTCGGGGCCAGCTTCTCACCGGTTCCGGGTCCGGCGTCGGGTCCGGGTCCGCCCAGTCCTTCGTACATTTTGTCAGCTCCGCCACCTCCGGGAGGCGGAGGGGGCGGCGGGGCTCCCCCGGCATCGAAATTGCCTAGCGACTCGTAGTTGTTATCTCCCTAAACGAATACTGTAGGATACTGTAAGTGGGGAACTGCTGAAGGGGTACGGTAGAAGGGTACTCACCATTAGGGATCGTTACGGTTTCAGTGTTAGACAATTGTGACGGCGAGGTACGGTAGGTCGACGAGGGGACCTCAGTTGGCGATCGAGAACTGGCCACTTGTTGACTGGAGAAACTCGCCAAATGAATTGGAGAAGGCGGGAGGTGGGTTTTATACCCATCAGCCTCCATTGTGCGCCATATTCGAATAAAGGCATAGGTGGAGACATAATTGATTTTGGAGAGGGCACTGCAATTCAATAAATCGCCCTATTTGAATCCTCCTCCTGCACTCTTCGTTCATTTCGGACTCGAGCGCTCGCGCAGAGAGGTGGACGATTGCTATGGTGTGTTTTCCCATTCCTCGATTTCTCGAAGCACTCGATTTACCGTAACCTGACCACACCACGCTAAGGGCGACAACACGTACGAGCCGATCGGCATGGCCGGCGTGCCTCCTCCGCCACCGCCGCGTGAGTGCAGCCGTCCTGCAAATTCCTAAAGTCGCCCCGTCGATTTTTTAACAAGAAAAAAGTGATGACGTCATCATTGCAGCCGAAGACGCGCCACCGGACGATCTCTACGAGGGCATCGGCATCGGGCCGGAGGGCGGAACGAGTGCGTTGCGTGGCGTACCTTCGTGGTGTCTTCTCCGAAGGGTCGCCCTGTCAAAAATTGAACTGCAGTCGTGCCTCCGCCTCCTCCGCCGCCCCCGCCCCCGCCGAGACTGACGCCATCGCAGAAGAAGAAGGTGCAGCCGATCCGGGACGATGACTGCATCGATCTGTACTCGGAGGTATACGGTAGAGGGGGATTACTGTAGGACTGGTTAAGGAGGTATACGGTAGCGGGGGTACTGTTGGGCGGGCTACGGTATTGATCTCGTTCCTTGGGATGTGCATAATAAAGAGTACTGTTTTTGTGGTGTGTTATACCGTATCCAGGCGAACGCTGAGTTGGGTATCTCATTTCACCGGATCAGCAAAATCAGGATATCGTAGATGTGACTACCGTAATTCTAGCAGGGTTGATGCTGGGATAAGGTATCTGGGTGTACTGTAGGAGAGGATGCTAGGAAACGGCATCTAGGAGTACTGTAACATCGGATGCTGGGGTACGGTAGGGCTACGGTAGGTCACACTATCGATTGCAGAAGAAGCGGCGCACGAAGCGGGGCGAGAAGCCGGACAAGAAGAAGTCGGGATCATCGTCGGAGATGGAGAGCGAGAACGACGAGCCGCAGAGCGAGAAGAGCTGTGAGGTATACGGTAGGGTACTGTATCCAGAACTATGGCGATACTGTAGGCTATCGACGACATACTTTATTCCAGGCTAAATCGAGGAGCGAGCGGCAGCCACTCAACAAGAAGAGAGAGAAGGGGAGGAAAAAGGTCGCTGAACCTTGATCTTCATGAGGGCTGACCATCCCTGTGCCTGATCCTTAATCTATCTGTTCTGATCTTTGATCTCTGTGTTGTGATCTTTGATCTCTGAGTTCTGATCTGTGATCTCTCAGGAGCCGTGGGGACTGGGCTGCAAGCTGTCCATCGTCATCGTTGCCGTGCTCGTTCTGGGTAATTTTCCGATTTTCGAAAATAAAAAAAATAATAATTTTAAAAAAAACGTAATTCAGTGGTGATCGCTGTCGGCGCCTGGATCCTGATCAAGAGGTGAGTTGCTCCGGAGCAAAGATTAAAGATCGGTGGGGGGGGGGGGATTGTGAAGCCCAGATCGGCTAGGGGTTGAATGACTGTGGAAAGAAGTGCCACCCTTTCCTTCCACGTCGTTCGCAGACACGCATCTCTGGATGCAGTTTCATTCCAGCATTTACTGCCCTGCACTTTAGGAACAGTCATGAGTGTCGATCTGGGCTTCTAACGGACAGCCCGAGATCTAAGATCAAAGATCAACCCTCACTTTTCAGTGTCTCCTCCTCCGACGACGAAAGTGGCGGCGACGCTGCGGGGAAAAAGAGCGCAGCAGCAGCAACGACGACGATTGCCACTCTTCTTTCGACTACCGTACACCCGCGCCCCGCCAACCACACCACCACCACCACCACGACCACTCCGGAAGCCGCGCCGACGACTGAAGCACCAGCCAAACCAGCCAATGCGACCGAGGAGACAGCTGCAGCAGCTGCAGCCGGTTCCACTGCTGCTGCGGGTGGAGCCGGGGATGCTGAAGAGTCGGAGGAGGAGGATGAGAAGGAGGTCACGATCAGCAAGCCGAATGCTACCACTGAGGAGCAGCCGGAAACGACCACTACGACCACTACGACCACTACGCTGCTGCCCACTACGCGCAAGCCCAATTATACCTTGCCAGTTTTCCCACCCATTAATAATATATCAGTAGATAGTATGCCCCCTGAATTTAGAAAGAAGATTGAAGAGAATAAAGCCGAAGAGGATATCGGAGCAGAGACCCCTGGTGCTGGAAAGCCCGGAGAGGATGGTGGCAAAGGACCCGAAAAGGATACCGGAGCAGAGACTCCTGGCGCTGTTAAGCCCGAAGAGGGTGGTGCACATGGAACCAAAGGAGGAGCCGAAGAGGATACCGGAGCAGAGACACCTGGTGCTGAAAAGCCCGAAGCGGATGGTGCGCCTGGAGGCAAAGGAGGAGCCGATGAGGATACCGGAGCAGAGACTCCTGGGGCTGTTCAGCCCGGAGAGGATGGTACACATGGAAGCAAAGGAGGAGCCGATGAGGATACCGGAGCAGAGACTCCCGGGGCTGTTAAACCCGAAAAGGGTGGTGGCAAAGGTCCCGAAAAGGATACCGGAGCAGTGACTCCCGCTGCTGGAAAGCCGACAAAGAAGCCGAAACCAGCTGAAGGTGGCGGACAGAAGCCCGCAGCAGCCAAGACTACGCTAGCACCAAAGAATGAGACCAAAACGATCGCCACTTGAAGACTCCCCTCCCCGCTAGTGAGAGAGACCTAGTGAGATGCGATAAAATTGAGCGGAATGGATTCTTTGTACAAGAAAAATATTGAAAAATCACTGATCTGTCCACTCCAGACTTTGAAAACTACCGTAATTTTCCGTGCGTTGCGGGTCACGGGCGCGGTAGCGTGTTTACAAGTTCAAACTGGTCACTTTGGCGTTCGTTGGGCTCTTTCTCTCCATGATTGTCTAGTTTTTGTTGCTGCACGTGATAGCTCCGATAGGGACCTTCCCCATGTTCAGGTAACTGTGGACAGGCAGCTCGAAAATCGTCGAAAATAATAAGAGAAAGGAACGAGTGGCTTTCGTTCTTTTGTCATCCCACTTAGTTTTTGTGCCCATTCACTCTTTCGTGGATCGATATTCCTTAAGCATACCAATTATCACTCCACTGGGCTCTTATCTCCATTATCATTGCGCGTACCCGGTCGAATCGTAGCGCCCTTATCACTTTTTCTTCTCCATTTACGCCGGCTCGCACTCTTTCATTGCCTTCCTGCGATTCGAAACTCCATTGCTCTGTTGTTCCAAATGTCGATGATTCATCCGTCCAAATGTCACGTATCCGAATGATGTCGTCCCTGATGCATTGACTCGCATTGACAGCCCTCACTTTGCAGGGAAAACGACCATGCAGTACACTACCGTGCTGCTTCTCGCACTCGGTAGGTCAACTACCTTCTTTTCTACCCAAGACCAAATAATGAGGCTAAAGCAGCAATTTTCTTGGTCTTGGATGGCAAAGAATCGCTAATATTTTTATTTTTTACATATTTAATTAATGTATTTGAAGGAGTCGCGAGCGCCGGCGCCGTCAAGTGGACCGCCAAGAACGTGGACGGCAAGACGTGCGTGATCTTCTCCGCCGAGTCCATCACCGCCAAGCTGAACATCGCCACGCCCGATGTGAGTTGGGTGCGGTGACAGATGTGGACGGCAAGATAGTCTGATCGTCCTTCTAGGGCAGATTGGGATGATGCTGACCTCATTCACTGAGTTCTCTCACTCATTGACTGACTTACTGAGACTCTGAGACTCACTGAGTTCCCCACTTCTAATGGAGTTCAAAATGCGGGTAATCGTCTCTTTCACTTTTGACAAGTAGAGTGATGGGAGAGCATGAGAAATGAGATGATAAATTTCCCGAATTTGGATCATCTTTTATCGGACTGATGAGCGATAATTGGGCACTAGGTCGGATGATAACAATGACGTCATGCCACTGACATATCAAAGGTGGAATGACGTCAAGGTTCTCATCCGACCTAGTGTTGATAATTGCGATGAGCCATTTACTTGTCAATGGTAAGTTGTCGTATTTAAAAACTAAAATATTTTTTTCGTTTTCAGAACACGACCGAGCCCGTCTCCTTCTCCATCGGCAACGCTACTCAGGTCAGCGGCAAGTGCGACGACAAGTACAACGGAGAGGTTGCGAACTCCCTCGAGGTACGATAACTCTGCGATCAGTTCGGTGGGGGCAGATTCATGATTGGCAAAGCGCCGATTCATCTGAGTGAAAAAGGGGCAAACACACTGTGCTATTAGATCTCAAAGCGGTGTTTGCTCAAAAAGATGTAACGATAAGTGGTCTCTGGATCTCATTTCACGATCTCGTTCGGATGGATCGGAACGTATGAAAGTACGAATGCTTTACACGAATGTGGGGACTTTGCGCATGTTTTTATCTTGCGAAATGAGTGATTACTCTTTTCGATCAGATCTCCTTCTTCCCCAACGGCGAGGTGCCGGCGTCGGCGACCGAGGGCCAGCCCTGGCGTCTCTTCATCTGGTTCCTCGCCCCCACGGACCCGGTAAGCGTGTTATCGATTTTCGGAACGTTATCGATTTTTTTGTGGTCTGCCTCCACAAAACATGCTGATCAGGGCTCATATAAATACAACAATAATTGATCAAGTAATTGTGAAATTTCTAGGAGCTGACGAAGTTCAAGCTGGTCGACTGGAGACTCGAGACGTCGCCTGGCGGCCCCTTCAACTCGACCACTCGTAAGTGACCGAATGAAGCTCGAGATAAATGCGAGAATGAATCATAGGTGCTTGCGGAGCAATTCACCAAGTCTCTTAATTGGGTGAAGTGTGAAATGGCCTGGGATGCTCGCCAGAAAGGCGATTATGAATTGTACTGTGCTTGCAGAGAACTTCACCAAGTCGGCCACCTCCGACCTCGACGTGCACGCCTCGGGCACCAACGGATTCAAGGTAATTGACTAGCTCGAAGAGCTTGAAATTCGGGCCATGCGCTATTTTTGTACAGGAAATTTTTCATTAGTCGCTGCGGCGTTCTGTAAGAGTTTGAATCTCTGTTTCACATGGATTCAAGGTGGTTACTGGGGATTAGCAAAACTGAATCGTCAAGTGCAGGTCGTTTTGTCCTCACTATTGGTTGAAATTGGGATGAAAAAAATATGTGGATGAAACCATAAATTTTAATAATTTCAATGATTTCGAATTACAGTGCTCGACCACCGCCCTCCCGCTCACTAGCGACTCGTCGATCGACCTGAAGGTGAATAATAACAATATTAATAATTTTAAAAATAAATTAAAATCGCAGTCACCAAGCAATCGATTTCGCGTGATTATCGATTTATCTATTTCTTTCCAGGAGGCGAGAGTGATCGCCAACGCCATTCTCGACACTGACGACTTCCCTGCTCAGCAGAGTGAGTGGAGGGGGGACTGGTCAGGATGGAAGGATGGCTAATGTTTATGCGAAACTACTAGGGAGATTCGGGAAGCAGTGGATGGGTATACATAGGTGGGCACCATCGAAGCCAGCTGTGAACCACCCCCCGTTTTCGGATTGGACACCCCCGGTTTTTGGAACATTTTGTCACAAAAACGATCATTTACGATCACCCCCTCTCCTTTTGACCCTAAACACCCCCGGTTTTCGATTTCCAGCTTCAACCCCCGCCCACCTATGTGGGTATAGCTGACATGTAGGACGGTAAATAGTACTAGGCAAATGTGGGCACCACTGCTGCTAGCAGGAAGACCCTCCCGGTTTTCGGATAGTACTTGCCGTACTTGTTCCCGCGAACCCTCCCGGTTTCGTGTCTAAACTAGTGGATACCCTCCCGGATTTTGAAAGTCAGAAGTAAAACCTGCTCACATATGGTAGTAGGCTGCGAATGTTTATGCGAGGCTACTAGGGATCAACAGTGTATGTGTATATTGGGGACGGTTGAGAGTGGGAGGTTGGCTAATGCCTATGCGTGGTTACAAGGGAGATTCGGGCTACAAAAAAAAACAAAACTGTAACTCCAGTTAGGGCTCTGCTAGAAACTTGGAGCTAGTGTAGTTTGATAGTGTAGAATTCCCTAACGATAAGAGGCTCAATCGATCGATCGATTCCTCTTTTACATTCGTTTCGTGTCTTATCAGCGCGCTTCTAGCGGGAAACTTCTTATCTGGTGAACCATGGAATCCTATCCAAAGAGTGAGGGGGAGATGACTGCGAAGAGTTTATCGGAGCAGATTGCAACATGAGAGATGAAAGGAGGAGATGGATCGATAGATGAGGGACTGATTTTTAGTGGGGGTTAGAAACACTAAAAGTCCGAGGCGAAAGTATTGTTGACAGTTGATAGTGTCACCAACATTGTCTCCCCGGTATAGCGTGTGTACAGAAGATGGTCGTCGAGTGCGCGGGAGGCAGTGATCGGAAGGGTAGGTCATTGCTAAAAATGGACACTTGTTTATAATTGTAATATTAAAAAATGACTAAATTAGTGGCTAATTTTTGGGATTTTAGTAGCAAACGATTTGCTAAAATGTGGGCATGTTTTCCGCTGTTTCACTTGTCGGCATAGGTGGACAACATCGAAGCCAGCTGTAAAACCCTCGGTTTTCGGATTGGACACCCCCGGTTTTTGGAAAATTTTGTCACAAAAACGATAATTTACGATCACACTCTCTCCTTTTGACCCTAAACACCCCCGGTTTTCTTTTTTTTCCAGCTTCAACCCCCGTCCACCTATGCTTGTCGGTATCCCAAAATCTGGTCCACTGCCAAGACGTGGCTGTTTGTCCTCTTTCGACATTTGTATCGCTATGCGAGCGCGCACGGTGCATAACAATGATGATTCAGAGTAGTGGCGTTGTTTATTTCTCGTTGACAATCTAGCGTAAACTGCTGAGCGATTGCATAATGGAAAGAAGGCACAGGAATTCGGGGGTGCGCAATGAGAGTGTATGAAACTGCGTTTGGTTTCATTCGAGAATGACAAATGTTGGTAAATTGTATTTAACCCGGACTTAGTGCTAGTACTACCATCTGTATGAATCGTGGTTTTGTTACGTCTAAGAACCCGGGGGAATCGATATGCGTAAGAGTGCAGTTGTAAGCGGCTTTATTTTCATAGCAAAACAAAACTGGATGGCAATCATTCTTCTCGTTGCAGCCTTCGAGCAGTGCCTGCTCGACTCGCGCACCTCGGACATCGTGCCCATCGTCGTGGGCGCCTGCCTCGCTGGTCTCGTCGCCGTCGTCCTCATCGCCTACCTCGTCGGCCGCGCACGCGCCAAGCGCCAGGGATACGCGTCCGTCTAAGAAGCGGATGCGGATGCGCGGACACCCACCATCTCCCTTGTTATGATTTGAACCCCCCCCCCCCCATGATACGTTGGTAATCCCCACTGACCCCCCCACCCATTCAGTTTTGTATATCGTTGTGTATACTGGTCGCCATAAGTCCCACATGCTCTTCGTATTACAGTCACTTTCTCGCTCACTCGAAGTGATAATTGTGCGAGCGTGATCGCGAACTGATGCTATCCCTTCTCCCATCGTCCCTGTTTCTCAATTCGTTCTTATGCCTTGTACTTTATACGTTGACATTGCAATTTATACGGACAATTATGTTCACTTGTTCCTCCGAGTTAGACCTCCGCCACTTGAGTAGACTTACAAGTATTCCCCCACACCTCGAGAGTTTACTTTGCAATTTCTAGTTGAAATCTCTTCTCTCATTTTGTGATGCCTTCCCTACCTGACGAACCAGATGCAATAAAATGTTTAATAAGAGTGGTTAGGGTTGATGAGAGAATGGTTATCAACCAGGGAGATTATTGGAAGGAGCGGGCACGGTTATGCCTGGCGACTCGGGGCTTCAATATTGCGCCTTTTGGTGATGCAAACATAATGCTGAGTTTTTCGGTTTTGGTTTTACCAATTCGTCCCTTTGATCTTGGGTTTCCAGGATGACAGGTAGTGGATCCAGGGTGCCTAGGTCATTCTCGCCCATCTGTCGTCCAATGCCGACAATATTTAATAATAATAATTTATCTACGCCCGAGGCGCGACGATACCATGAAAAACATAATTAGGCTCAATTCCACTTTCAAACCATCACGGAGGGAATCAATTCCTGCTGGTCTACTCCCTTTTCAATAGCGCGATTTCTTAAATGTTTTATACGTGCTCAACATTTTAAAAAAGGAGAAATGATGTGAATGGCCGGGTTTTAGCGACGGCCTTGGGATAAGTCGTCTTCTCAGTGGTGCGCACGCACTTTTGAGTTTCAGGAATTTCCTCTGGCGTTGCCGCTGATGCAATTCTCTAGTAGAACGCGTGCGTGCCTTCAAAAGTCACGCTCCTTCTGAACCACTCATTGCTTTGTGCCTCATTACATTAACGTTGCGCTGATTGCACTTTTTCCCTTGATCTAGAAAAAATGCATTCCTCTATAAGAACGCGGATGCTATTAATGAAACCTTCCTTTTGATCTCATCATTGTCTTCTCTTCATTGTATTTGTATTACGCACGTTCCTTGCCATTGATTCCATTTCTTACTCTACTGAGAATCTGTCGCCTGATAAGATGAATTGATTTGTTGATTGATTGTTCTATCGATTCTCTTCCCTATCTTTGTTCCCTTTGTATGACCCCATAGTTTTCCTCTTCGGCCCGTATGAAAATGATGATGACGTGTTCAATTTATTAGTCGATCTATTGCAGTCCTCCGTCCATCCATGTCCTCCTCGATGGCCGACCCGAAGATGTCCAAGGACGAGTACGACCTGGTATGTGCGGATTAGTGTGTACTGTCGGATGAGAACCAAAAAAGTACCCTTGTCCTGCATTTTCACATTAGGTTCCCACGATGTCAACACGTCTTCTGTGAAAATGCTACGGAAGGGTACTATTGTTGGTTCTTCTCATCCGATGATGGAGCCTGAATCTGGCACTTGATTGCACTTATAATAGCACGAATGCTTAGGCACTGAAAATATTTAAATAATATTAGATTTCACGTAAAAGTACTTTTTTGGGAATTTTTACGTCTAGGTGGTTACTTGTTTCTGACCATTTACTAAACCGAAGATTAAAAAACAACCGTTCTCAAATAAGATTTTCCCCCGTATTTTTACTTTATGCGGTTGCTTGTTAAAAAAACATAACGCGAGTAGGGAAATAGACGAGTAATGGTGAAACCTAAATAAAGAAGGGACATCGATTAATCAATCGATAATTACGTTCTTCGCAGATGCACGACCTGAGCATGCACAGCGGGCTCAGCTTCTCCTCGAGCTCGTACGAGATCATCCACAAGGACTTCTACAACGGTACGGTAGGCATTGGACTAGAGTATCGAGAACTGTTTTTTTGCCAATGCCAAGATATACCAATTGCTGAAACCAAGAACTTGCTTCCCCTAGTTTATCTTCTCCCTTAATTAGAATGTTAACATTTTCATGGGCCATCTAATGCCGCGGAAACCTTGAAGTTTCATTATTTAGATTCGACTAACATTAGATGGTCGGTCCTTGTGTTGACACAAAGATGTACTTGAAACGATAGAACTTACCTTATTTTCTCTTACATTCGAAATGACGCCTTTGCAGACTTCCAGGGTCTGTTCAAGCCGCTCGTCGAGGAGATGAAGCTGACGATGCCCACGACCACTGACGTCACCGCCTCGTCGACCACGACGGCGAGCAGGAAGAAGTGATACGGTAGCCTACCGTAACCCAGGAGGTCGCATCGAGACCCTCCCCCTTTCACCACCCAATGTATATCTCGTTTTTCTCAAGGGCCAGAGGCCGTGTCCTCTGCATAATCTTGTAAACTTCCGATGTTCCATTGTTTCTGTATCTCGGGCCCCTGAGTACGTGTATTCCTTGTAAGATAAATACTGATCGCGAGTGGTGGCGTGATGGTAATAAGAGTTACGATATCTCGAAGCGAGTATTTCATCGGAGGCGTGCACTAACACGCGATGCTAGGCCGGATGAGAATTCTTGAGTATTTTCAAATCGAAAAAATGAATCGAATCTATGACAATCGTCGGATTGTCATCTGACCTAGTGCCCGCTTACACGCATGTGGGTGCTGGTGATGGAGCAATGGTGTGGATGTCATTATTTTCCGTACTTTTACGCTGTCTCTGATTAACCATTGGAAGAGAGAACTTTATTTGTAGCAGGTAGGTTAAAGCTGCTGAGCTGGCGAATACTTCATGAAATGTTATTTTGCCCAAACGATTCTGAACTGATTAGTTCGTAGAGCATCGACGTCACTTTCGTAATGGTTGTGAAACAAACTTTCAACAGTTTTTCTTTCACACGTTGCTAGTTGTATATCGCCCTTAATATTTAAAATAGATTGCGGCAACACCTACCGATATACCTACCGACTACTATTTTCGTTCAAATACTTTGACCGGTCGGATGCGAACTATTGCGTCAAGCCGCACTTTATATATCAAAGTCGATCGTTCTCGTCCGATCTCTTGCCCTTTGAACTAGTATTGTGTTAACATTGAAGTAGTATTTAGCTACATAATTAATTATTCTTACTAATTATTAATTAGTAATTAACTAATTAATAACTAATTAAGGATGTGGCGTCGATTGGGCTCGAGTGCTGCTCCGCACGTGCGCGGGCGCGTCCAGCGGCGAACAGCAGTCACCATGCCCAGCACACGGTCCGGATACTCAGCGGTGAGTTGGTGATAATAATGCATATTTGGCCCACCCCGCTTTCTCCCCTCCCATCACAAAGGGTTTGCGCGACCGAAAATTAGGGAATGATAACTAGAAATGGGCCAAATATCCACGAAGTGCCTTATTTTCTATGCCATAATTGTTTCTGTGCCATATAAATGATTGTAGGGGAAAAGGAGGGAGAATGTAGGCTCTTAATGATAATTGTACTTTAAAATTTTAATTCTAGTCCGGCCGCCCCGTCCTAGCGATATCTCCTTAGCAATCACTTCGCGATTACGATTCAAAATACAGTATGCATCTCTTTGCAGTCGACTGATCAGTCGGTGTACGTCGAGGACTTCTCCTCCGACCATGGGGAGGCACTGCAGCTGCGCACTGGACACATGGCGCGATTCGCCGATGGAGCAGTCGTCGCCAGCAGGGGAGACAGTGCGGTGAGTGGTGATACTGCAGGGTTACGGTAGTCATGGATTACTCTGAATCAGGGGGGCTGTGAAGACATACGATGAGTTTTATTGGAATTGGTGAAGTGCGGAAACCAGAAATCTGCATGTGGGTCATTGGTCATGCAAGGGTTGCGACAAGGGAACGTAGTGTTGGTGATAATAATGCATATTTGGCCGTAGTGTTGGTTGGTCATGCAAGGGTTGCGACAAGGGAACGTAGTGCATGGGATTTGGGGGTGAGCGATATAATAAATAATACTATCATATTTTGTTTTTGAAAGATTGTTCTTATTGATGAACCCGTTCTGAAACCGATAACAGCTTTTTTTCCCCATCACTGTAGATTGAATGAGCTAATGTTGATTCAATTTCCTTGGATCTCATCTATCCATGGTGTGATCTATTTTTGAAACATTTTTTGTTTTGTTTAGGTACTTGCAACGGTGGTCACAAAGCCAGCAGTCGGGACAGGACCCGGATTCATTCCCCTCACCGTCGACTTCAGACAATCTGCCGCAGCAGTCGGCAAGATCCCCACCAATTACTTCAGGTTGGCTTATTATTGGAATTTGAGTTCGGAATTCGATCTCTCTCGACCGGTCGAGCTGAGTGTGCGGAATTAAGGTGATAAAAACATTTTGCACAAAACAATTCGAACTAGGACATTTCGAGCTATTTTAGTGAGCGCGCACACCACTTTCGAGGCTTTTATTTCACGTGACCGAAATTATTTTTCCTGCATTTTATTTATCAAAAACTATTTATAGTATTGCAGACGCGAGCTGGGCCAGTCGGACTCGGACATTCTCGTCTCGCGCATTATCGATCGATCGGTGCGGCCACTGATTCCCGGCACGGTCGGCGATCAGATTCAGGTATACGGTAGACTGTCAATAATAACTTTCCAAATGTGTGTATAAGATGCAAATGCGCCGTTCTGATGACTAGATAGCGAGTGAAACGAGGAGGGTGATGAATAACTTGCATCATAAACAAATATGTGGATAGTTGTCTTTGAAAGTCTAGTACGGTGCTCCAAAAATTGGCCACTTCGTGGATAATTGGCCCACTCCTCCCCGTTTCTCCTCTACCCCGGTCATTAATGGCTATCACTCCCTCATTGTCGGTCACACAACTCCTTTGCAATGGGGGGAATGGATGAGACATGATAGGGGTACCAACTATCCAAGAAGTGCCGGTTTTTTCTTATGATGCTAACTTGTTCATTTATGTAATGTGCCATTATAATGTGGTCATTAGCATATTGAAGCGGAAGGAATTTTTCGTTTTCTATGTTGTCATCAATGTTTCTTCTTCTTTTCAGCTCAGTTGCAAGCCGCTCGCAGCTGAGGACGACTCGGACCCGGTGACGCTCGCGGTGAACGCCGCATCGGCAGCGCTGCAGGTACGGTTGTTCCAGAAACGGCAGAGCACTGTAGGGTGCGGTAGGATACGGTATGATACGATGGGGCGATACGGTATGATATCGGACGATACGGTACGGTAAGATGTGATGGGACGATACGGTAATATTTACTACAAAAACAAATCCGTGCCTTGAATAGAAGGAACTAAGTAAATACTTGGAGCCGGTTAATTAATTTTTCAACGCTTCTGTAAATTCGCTTGATGAGACCTTGCGTCGTTAAAAAATGTCGTCTTTCGATTATTAAGACAGCGATACATTTTTATCAATAAATCAATTATTAATAATATTACAGCTCTCTCCGATCCCCTTGCTGGCGACTTCTGCAGCAGTGCGAGTGGCGATCGTCGGAGGAAAGGTGAGCGAGATAGAGAGAGAGAGCAAGGAAAATATCAAAGATCAAATATCAAAGAGGTTGCATCTGCTAGATTTGGAAGGTGGAGAGTGTATCAAGTGGAGGGTGTTTGTTTTCGGTGCGAAGTGTTCTGGTTATCTAAGGAGTGTTTGAAGTGTCTCTGTACTCGCGCTTCTTCAAAATTAAAAAGAAAATGTTACCTAGGCAAATGCTTGTCTCGACTGTTCCTAAAAGTGCAATCATTGCCCGGAAGACCAATTCATTCTGGTCAAATACTTCCACTTCAACCCTTCAACACTTCAATGTTCAGCCCATCGTGAATCCTACGCGCGCGGCGCTACGCGACGCGGACGCGGACCTGCTGCTGACGGGCTCGTCCGGCAAGCGGACGCTCATGATCGAGATGGACGGCAAGGAGGTGTGGCGGGGAATTTGAAAAATTTGAATTTCCCGCCAAATTATTCGTCGAAAATGGGTCTGCTGTCAAAATTTGTACAAAGCCACGAATTGATGATATGCAGAGCGCGAATTCAAATTGAGATACTGTAGATCCCGCTGGACCTGCTCGAGGAATCGATGCACGCGGCGCTGACGGAGTCTGACCGCGTCATCCGCGCCATCATGCAGCTTGCGGATGGAGCAGCGAAGCAGAAGAGAGAGGCGGTAAGCGGATCATCGGTTGTTTTTGTTTTTGTTTTCGATTTTTTTTGTTTTTGTTGTTTTCCTTCCTGCCGTTCGTACTAAATGGAGTTCATAGTAAAGTGAGAGAGCGTGACGAATGAGGAGGATACCACTCTCATTACCATACTCTCACATTTTACTATGAACTATACTTGGTATAGTGACTGGAGTGGGATGAAAGTCAACGTTTCTGAGTAGTTAGAGAAGAAAGGCCGTTGCTCACATACATGAGTCGCGTCTAATAATACTACTTTTGGTTTTAAAAATACTATTGTTAAATCCTGAAACATGAAAGTGAAGTCATGTTTCGCAGCCTGCTCCCGACTACACCAAACTGGACTCGGATCTGGCCGAGATATGCGGGCTGAGGCTGGAGTTCATACTGACCGAGCCCCGACACGACAAGACAAGCAGAGATGAAGCCATCCAGGTACGGTAGAGGAGTCAGTTCGCGATAGGCTAATGAGATGGTGTGTAGAATGAGGAGACGGTAACCGAATGACCGAAGTTCTGCCGCCGAATTCGATTTCACACACTGCACACATGAAAAACATGGTCGGATCTACCATAGGATCAGTCCTATGGTGGATCCGGTGCTTTCGCAGAAGACCGGACCAAGTTAAAAATTCTAACTCGTAGTACTTTTCATGTAATTTAACGGTAGCATTATGGATACATCGAGGGTCAGAGTGGAGCGCTCATCCCCAATTGATTTGAATCTCGCCCTTAGATTGGTAACGTCTAAGGGTAATTGATAATATTACTCTAACTTGGTCTGGTCTTCTACAGAAGTGCCGTGGATCCTAAGGTATGGGTTCGAATTCCAACGTGTACAGCCGCATTTGCCTAGCTTCTAGGGAAGTACCAAACAGTAGGTAAAAATTGTACAAGCTTGGCAAAAGGTTATGCAGAGGACGGGACTCGCACTCACCATACCATGGGATAAAAATTACAGCGCTTTAGACCACTAGGCCACGGATTCTAATGCGGGACGACTATGCTTTTTCATCTGTGTCACACTGACAAGTCGTCCCTCTTTGAAGGCAGTCATCAACGAAGAAATGCCCGGCCTTCTGCTCTCTCACAAGGACAGGGATGTGGTGAAGGCCAGATTCGGAGAGCTGAATAAGAAAACAATACGGTAGGAATACTGTATCAATAAAATATACCGCAAAAAATCAATAATTTGTGTTACTTTGTCAATAATAAGGTCAATAATAATTTGTGATTACTACATGCTTTCCTCTTTTGCCCCGCCTACTTGTGGCCAAGACGAAATCCATTGGTAGTGAACGAACACGGAGTTTAATCTGTGATCTTGCAGCTCGCTGATCCTTCGGAATTCGGAGCGCTGTGACGGGAGGAAGCTGGACGATTTCCGCCCCATTACCATTGAGGTGAGCAGAGATTGTATGATTGATCAACGCTATACTGACTAACGCTAAAACAACATAGTCAATAAGTAAATAATTTGGAAATAGTTATGTATTGGCACAAGGTCGGATGAGAACTATGACGTCATGCCGCCTTCGATACATCAAAGGTGACATGATGTCATAGTTCTCATCCGACCTAGTGCCCATTTATTCAACAAATCTTCAGGTGGACGTCTTCAAGAAGCTGCACGGGTCCGCACTCTTTCAGAGAGGACAGACTCAGGTTGGAATTGCTACTTGAGAATACCCTAGCCCGGTTGCGTCGGCACATGAGGGAAGGAGTAATGAAAGGAAGCTATCAAATTTCAGGAATTTTTACTAGCCTTGTTTCGCGT
Organism: Pristionchus mayeri; assembly: GCA_036245805.1. Classification (NCBI taxonomy): domain Eukaryota; kingdom Metazoa; phylum Nematoda; class Chromadorea; order Rhabditida; family Neodiplogasteridae; genus Pristionchus; species Pristionchus mayeri. The sequence goes on along the minus strand of BTRK01000001.1, from coordinate 14,156,113 downwards.
TTCGAAATTTTCCAATAACATTAAAATATTATTCGTACAATATTGTATGCGCATGGTCAAAAAATTAAAAAAATTACTTTAAAAATCTACGATATTGCATTATTTATTTATTAATTAATGCCCCTACGTGCACATTCGATACAAAATTTCATAATTAAATAATTAATTAGCTAAGTATTCCCCCTAGGTGATGACTACGTGCACGTTCGACTCGCCCTCGGCGTCCTTCCATCCCGATTCGATCGCGCAGCTGCTGGGAAGCCAGCGAAAGAAGAGTTTCATGCTGCACTACGAGTTCCCCGGATACGCCAACAATGAGATCACTATCGGTGAGGATACGGTAGAAGAAGGGTACGGTAAGGGAGGAATACGGTAGCGAATTGGGGAATACGGTGTCTGTGGGCGGTATCTCAGATCAACATTCTGTGTCATATCATGTAAGCAACAATAAACGGAATATCGGCTTGGTTTATCAGTATCAATGGCCGTTTATTGAATCAGAAGAGAGATTGGAAGGAAAGAGCGGATGCGATGCACGGTGGCGAGACCTGAACCGGGAGTTACTGTAGTCAGTTATCGATCGATAGGCCATCCTACCGTATGCCGCCATCCACTCGATCAATCGGTGGTGGGTAGGTCACGGGGGAGGAACGGAGATGGGGGCATCACTTGGGATGCTTGCGCTGGTTCTGAGGTGGGTGGTGCTTGAAGTTGCCGCGACCCTGCTGATGGTGCCTCTGGAAATGGTAGATCAAAGATCAATCGATATCGATCGACATTTCACCTTGCTCGAGTCCGAGGGCGAGTCTTCGCTGCGAGGCACGGGTGTGACGGGCCGAGGAGGCACGGTGTTGGGCTGCAAATCGATAGTTGGAATCGTGCCAAAGGGTACGGTATGAACGATTCATTGATTGCGTAGTCATCCCTACACCTCACCAGCAGCTTGAGCGCGGTCAGGAATCGCTTCATGAAGGCGGCCTCCTTCTGGCGTCGCACCCGGTCCAGATCAGGCTCGGGTTCCTGAGGCGAAGGGCAGGGGTTACGGTAGGAGTACGCTATCGAGCTGCCCACCAGAGCCAGCTGCGTGGAGGCCGAGGAGGTCTCGCCGGTGGACTTGGTGGTGGAGGCGTGGTAGGGAGTGGGAAGACTGCAAGGAGGAGTTGTGTTTCAGCGAATGGGGAGGAGGGGGTTCTTTTTTGGTTCGTGACCTGGCTTGAAGCCATCAATAATTTTAACTAGGCCACCCGTGAAAGTGAGCAAAAGTGGATTAGGATGGATTCAGATTTCAGGAATAATTTTAGAAGCGTCCGGGAACGTTTAGATTGATTGATGTTCGTGTAGCTTCTCTCTACACACCATACTCCCGCATCTTTCCCGTTACCCCATGGTGGAGCGAGAGGCACGCGGCTACGACCACCGCTTCTCCAGTTGGTCCTACAATGATTGGCGGGAATTACGGTATTTGAAGGATTACGGTAGCTCCTTATCGATTACCTTCTGCTGCGGGGTGCCGCTGGCGGTCTTCGTCATCCTCGATGGTGCCGACTTCTCTATCGCAGTCCGCTGGACTACGGTAGGCCTCCGGCTCTTCTCAATCTCCGGTTCTGGCTCCTGATCGGTGTGGTGTGATTACGGTAGCCTACAGTATGCCCTCACCCGAGCGAGCGGAAGCGGCGACGAATCCCCCTCGCTTTCCGGAGCAGCCAACTTGTCCATTATCGATCGATCCTGCTGAGTTCGGTCCTCCATGTCGCGTTGACGCTCCTGTTCGCGTTGACGTATCTGCTGGGAGAATATTACGGTAGACTCTGGTAGTGGTAGTACGGTAGCTGGCACTGTGCCAAGTCTTTCACTAGTATCCAACCTCTCGCTCCCTCTGGCGCTCCGAATTGTCCGGAGTGTTGGCGTTGCTGTTGTTGGCTGATGCCTGGAAATTGAATTTTAAGAAAAAAATCGATATTTCGAAATACCGTGCAAAAACTCACTCGTTCCTTGAAGAGCGATGTGTCGATGTTTGTGGCACTGGCACTTTCCTCGCGCGAGAGCTGGAAATGGATACGGTGGGGTTACGGTAGCCGGTCAGGCAGTTATCGATCGGTCGAACCCTGGATACGGTAGTAGGCCGCTTCGACCTCACCATCTTGGGCGTCTCGTTGCGGCTGCGGTTCTTGCACACGACGCGGACCGTCTCCGCGCTGGAAAGGGAGCCGGAGATTGTCGAGAGCCGTGGAATAGGAAAGCCGAAGCTGGAGAATGGCATCACCCGGAACCGGGAAATAGGATGAGAGACGGACCGTCGATTTCCCTTCTTCTTGACCTGTCGCTTGAGGGCGATCTGTGGCTGCTTCGTCACGTACTCTTCCTTTTCAGCCGTGTACTTGTGCTGCTGTAAAAACAAAACAACCATTTCCGGTCGTCAAAGCAACCACTTCCGGTTCTATTTTGAATTTTGAAATTTTGAAACTACCGGACCTCGAAGATGCGAAACGAGTCGTCCTTGGCGTCAGAGTTGGGGCTGTAGAGGAGAGAGTAGGGTAGGGCCGGGGGTACGGTAGGCTTACGGTGCATCGAGATCCTCCTCCTTGATCTTCTCCTTGGCTAGCAGCATTGCCTGCAGAGGGAGAGGGTTACGGTAAGGAGTTAGGGGGTCGTTGCGCTGGGTCAGCACCTTGATCTGCTGCCGACCCTTCGGTTGGGTCTTCTTGTTCTTGCCCTCGAGACTCCAGCTTTTCTTCTTCTTCTTGGGTCCGTTGGTGTTGTGCTGTTTCGTGCTCTGGAAGGGGTTACGGTAACTGGAGATACCGTGTCCACCAGATCTCAGCTCGGCGGCTATAGTACTCACAGATTGCGAGGAGGGCGGCGAGAGGGGCGACATAGTGTGGGGGTGTACGGTAGCCAGGGGTACGGTAGGGGGGAGGGGAGAGACGGCGGAGGAGAAGGGTGGCGACCGCCTCGAATGGGGAAGAGGCGAGGGAATGAATGGAGATGGGCGAGAGGGAGAGGGAGGGCAAGAATGGAATTGGAGTAATTGATTTATAATTGGCAAGGTTATAGGCAAATGTAGTAGTGCAATGCGGATGTGATTGGGAGTGAACTAGCGGAAGTGGTTTGAATTATTTTTTGGACCTGAACACCGACAATAATTAGTTAAAGGGTGGTGAGAGTTGTTATCTCAATGAGCGAAACTCAAGATTCCCGGAATTTTTTTTACGAACTATGGTGTGGCTACAGGAGCGAAACTGGTGCACGGTGTGCATTGTGTACATTCCCAATTGCCAATTCCTCTTTCTTCGCAGGTCGTGGTTCGAATCGTCGCGAGCTCGGCCACGGAGCGCTCGCTGAGAAGGGCCTCAAGCACCTCGTGCCCGCCGACTTTCCCTTCTGCGTGCGACTCGCGTGCCAGGTGAGAGCCGTTCACTTTGCGATTTGCGAGTTACGGCATATGTGGTGACTGGTGAATAAATCGCATTGCAGGTGCTCGAATCGAACGGATCCTCCTCGATGGCTTCCGTGTGCGCTGGTTCGATGGCCCTCCTGGATGCGGGAGTGCCCATCAAAGCACAGGTACTTGGAGGGGCTGAAAACAACGTTGGAAAATATGTACCTAATTTATTTTTATTTTTATTTTTCATCGGAAAGAGAACCAGGATTTCATCGTCTGGCCGCAAAGTTATTATCTGATACCGGGTCTCTGAAACATGAGTTGGACGTGATCCGAAATTCGTCTAATGTCGCACAATCTGGCTGTGAATTTTTACACGGCGCTTGCAGTCGCTGATGGCTAATGACAGCTTCTAGTTTTTTTTTTTAATTCGCGGATTAATTTTGCAATATTTAAAAAAAATATATTTAAATTCTCAGGCGGCAGGCGTGGCCATCGGCATGGTGAGTGATGAGACGACGCCCGACAAGAAATACAAGGTGAGATAAGGTTACTTTAGTCCGAAGTTCCTTTGTTTAGCCCAGGTACCTCCCGGTTTCAGAGTGTAGACATAGGCACGGACGAATTTCAGCACCGATTGGAAGAGCGGGCACTTCACAATAATTTTTAAAAAAATACCTACACTTTGTGAAAATGATCAAACCTTTAGTGTCAAGTCTATTGATGAATGGTGGTGATTCCCGGAGTAGACAACTTTTCGATCTTCAGATTCTTACTGATCTCGGAGGTATCGAAGACTACGCAGGCGACATGGATTTCAAGATGGCAGGTGAAATAATGAGGACTAATTAGGACTAATTAATGAGAAATTTATGGTTAAATATTTGTAAGAAAAAATATAACATATAATGAAAATATCGATATTGTTCAGGTTAGATTTTTTGAACACTGCTGACTGTTGCTTCACTGAATGGAATCGTAGAATGGTCGTGCATTCGGCGCTTCAATTGAGCCATTTAAAATAAAAACATTTTATCGTTCAGGCACTGCGGCTGGTTTCACCGCCATACAATTAGACGTGAAGAATTCGGGACTGACGAAGTGAGAGAAGAGATCAAAGATCAGAAACGATAGAGAGAGCAAATATCAACTCGATTCCTATTTGCGCTTCCAACCAACACAAATTGGAATCAACTCTATGCAATTTAAAAATACAAAAAGCTGGCGAATTGGTGTTTTAATGGGTCAATATGTTTTTGTGTTCGCCCCGTTTTTCATGGTATTCTGTGTATAGTTATATCGTATTCAGGCAGCAGTTGCACGAGTCTCTGGCGCGCGGTCAATCGGCCATTAATCGATTGGTGAATAGACAAGATGCGGTGATCTCCCGACCGAGGGAGACGTACAAGGTACGGTCTGGAGTACGGTAGTGGAGGGTTCAGTGAGGGCACACTGTTGAATATGGGAAGCGATGTGAATGTATGGAAAGGGCACCAATTTAACGAAGAAACTAGCATCAAAGGACCTTGAACAAAACTTCCGAAATGTTATTTTCCTTTTTTGGATTTTTTAAAAAAAATTCCGAAATGGTACAATCGTGCTCTATAATGAATAGTTTGTGTATTAAAAAATATCTATATCATGTGGCACTAGGTCGGATGGTAACTATGACGTCATGATATATCGAAGGCGTCATGATGCCATAGTTCTCATCCGACGTAGTGCCTGAATCGTCAACATCGTTTGGACAATCCTAGTATTCTCTCTCCTTTCAGGCGTCTGTTCCCGTTCTCGAATCGCTGCAATTGGATTCAGTCAAGCGATCGATGCTCTTCAGGAACGGAGGCATGATCGTCAAGCAAATCGAGGCAGATACCGGAGTGAAGGTACGGTAGGATTACGGTAGAATTACGGGGAGCCGTCAAGGCGTAAAAATTACAGCCTGGGCCGTAAAACCCATGGGTTTTACAACCTTTCATAGCACACCACTGGTAAAAATTGTAAAATCGTACCCATTTTGAATGATTTCTTATTGCAATTTTAGAAACGTGCCCAGTTTTTTTTTAATTTTTGTGGTCTACGCTTTCGACCACTGCCTCCGATGTGCGAGAGAGAGAGAGGGGGGGGGGATAAAAACAATGAAATTTAAATTTAAAAAGACTCCAATTTGCAGATTTCCCACGACGACGAGAAGCACATTTCGCTGATGGCGCCGAATTCCGAGTCGCTGGAGCAAGCGAAGAAACTTATCGGAGGGTGAGTGTTAGGGAGTTTCGAAATCCTCCCCCCCCCCTCCTCCCTCCTCATCTATCCCATTCATTTCTAGGTATTCCTTCCCTTTTCGGCCCCTGAACCCCGCAATGATGGGAAGGGATTGGAAATGAGGGGGGGGGCTATTGCCCGCAAAAAGTGCCGCGATAGCGATATAGTGTTGTGTAAACGAAGAGAGCCGGAAGACTATTTGGTGTCCTTTGCGAAGAACGGCGTTATCAGCAAATTTGAAGCAATGTGGATACTCCTTCTTCCATGCGTAGTAGTTGGCTGCGCAAATGATCTCGAGATGATTCATACATTTCTTCATTTTTTTCCGTTGGAAAGTGAGATTTCAAGAATGACGATAGTGTGTGCAAGAATTTATTAACAATAAGCCAAGTGGCGATAATACACGGGTAATAATATTATATCGAATTATATTTTTGCCGTCAGGTCGACTGCTGATGCCGACGAGTCGAAGCTGTCGTTTGGCCAGCACGTCGACGTCGAGGTCGTCAGCATACGCGATTCGGGAATCGACGTCCTGCTGCCGGTATGTGGAGGATGGGGGGGCACTAGGTCGTAGGGCAGTATGACGTCATACCTTTTTGATGTGCAAGAGGTGTCATGACGGCCTAGGGCACTTGGTCGGGTGATCACCAGTGATCGAAAGAGTAGGTCAGAACAATTCTAAAAAGTGGACACGTTTCTAAAATATGAATATGAAATCGTTGAAAATGGGTAAATTTTTTACAATTTTATCAAAAGTTACCCAAAAATGGGTACGTTTTCTATTTTTGCTCTGGTCTACTTCTTAAACCGGACACGTTATGCCATTTTGTACCTACTTTTCGATCACTGGGAGGCCCAAACCATCCGAGTGATAACCAAAAATTGCTTTCAGTTAGAGTGTTCTCGGAGGCTACTTTTTGACAGTCTGGGAATATATTGGGAAAGTTTTTGGTGATCATCCGGATGGTTGCGGTGACCATCGGACCTAGTGGTGAATCATTCCGGAATCAATTCCAATAAGAGAACTCTAGTGGTGATGGGAGTAATCGTTTGACTCCCTTCAATCCAAGCACCCTCGTCGGTCAGAGTGAGCGGGAGATTGCGTAGAATCAATAGGAGAAGCGCGGTGATTCTTGTCATGGCAGATGTATAGCTATAACAATGTGCAGAATGATTTTTTACGTTTTGCAGCCCTACAATCGATACGGCAAGACGTACTTCATTCCGAACAAGCGGCTGAGTGTGACTAAGATTCTGCATCCGTCCGCCATCGGCGCCAAGGTGAGATTGGGTGCAAAATCCAAGATGAAAAATTAAGGAAATCGGAGTATAAACGAGCACATATGCATTAGGTCGGATGAGAACTATGGCGTCATATGAAAGGCGGAATGACGCCATAGTTATCACCCGACCTGGCGCCTAATAGGTTATGTGATTACTTTAAATTGTGTTGTGTGAATGAGAAATGGGTATACGGTATACAGCATACGGTATACTTTCACTTGCAGGTGGGATTCAAGATTAAGATGAAGTGGCTTGGGCGCGACCCGACGGGAAACCTTCGCTGGTCGAGAGAAGAAATGAAGAAATGAAGGTCGTGCAGTAGGGCACGATCGTTATTAGGACACTAGGTCTGATGAGGGCTGACACGGATCAGTTTCTTTACCTTGATTTCTCATCCTATCCAGTGATTTGCATAGTAGGATTCATTCTGTTTTCGTTGTTCTAGTAGATCTATTATGATGGTCGATTTATGTTTGCTTGCGCGCTAATGCGGGTTCCGTTTTGTGTTGTAATGATTGTTAGTTGTTGATGACTTGTTGATAAAGCGCCAGATTATCACAATAAAATGTGGAACTTCTTTATCCGGAATGGAGAGAACAACAAAACTTTAACAACGATTACAGGTGCAAGAACAGGCCTAGGTCGGGTTCGAATTATATCAGAAAATGATCTATAAACCAGAAGAGAGAGACCACGCAGGTTTAGAGTGGGTCTAGTTTAATTAGACTTCTGGGATCATTTCAGTTTTTGACCACTTATTGATCAGCCATTCCAGCATTTCTCTAGCCTTCTCGTTATCCATTTCCTTATAGGCAGCAGTCTTCTGAAAAATGTTCGAAATAAACATGGGCCTGGCAAGCCGAACATAATTTCCTCTAAATGGTTTGACATATTCACGTAAAAACTACTAAATTTTCAGAAGTCATAATGGCAAAAAAATGGAATCCAGCCGATCACCTCAATTTGTCTGTAGACCAATTTCCAATCGATATCTTCATCCGTATCTTGCTCGAAGTATGCACAGGTTGTGTCAATCTGAGAATACTATTCTGATTTACTCCTTACTTCAATCCTATCTTAATCTTTAGAACAACTAGTCACCGCTAAGATGTTTCATCGAAGAATGTAACACTACCCTAATTGTTTAAGGAACAAAATACCGTCTTGGAAGCTTCGTATCCGAAATGGATAACAATGATCAACGGGAGAAAGCGAGTCTTTCCAACAACACTTGCGATTTCGGCAATGACGAACTGAAGACTGATGGATAATTTCTATTTTCTCAAGTAATAAATCAAGAAAATCGCTCACGGGCACATTGAATCTCTTCGCCATCGCGAGCATACGAGACATGCCCTCTTCTGGAATTATTTGAAATGTAGTCTTACCATAACTTCAATAATTAAATTTTTTCACGTATTCACTGTTTATTTACCTTCGAAATTTTTGACGGACGAAGGATAGATCCAACGAAGGAATTCGACACAATCCTTCAATAAATACTTCATTGCGCATCTTTGAGGTGGGGTTGGCAACATGACGCTCGCTATTCCCTCCCCTCCTAATTTCACAATTCGAGGAGGATCAGTAGTGGTCTCCGCACTCGGTCGGATGAGAACCAAAAAAGCGCCCTTCTCCAGCATGTTCACAGAAAGTTAACAAGGTGTCAAAAATGCTTCTGTGAAAGTCCTACAGAAGGGTCCATTTTTTGGTTCTCATCCGACCTAGTGATAACGCTAGCTCGCTTCCTATTGCCTACACTGCATCGAAGTATTAGACAGCCCACATAGTTTACCTGATACTTCACTTTCTTCAGTATAAATCTATCCTCAGTTGATTTATCATCGAACATCGTGCGGAAGACAGTAGACAGGCTCGAGAGGTACTGGGCAAAATTCGCAAACTGTTTCGGTATTTTTGATGGCGAACCTGCTTATTCACGTGCAGTTCCTGATCCTCCACAATCAGAACCGCGTCGCTCAGTGGATTGAGAGCGGCGAAATCGAAATGGGATCGTTGCCTGAAATATATATTTAAAAAGCTAATTAATAACGCAGCACTCTTCTAAGAAAAAGATGTACACCTAAGTGCTAGGATGAATCTATGAGAAAGGACCTACATATAAAGCATCTCGCCAATTGTGTTCAATGGCTGTTGAGCATGCATGCTATTTTCCGCTCACTGGTCGATGGCAAGTCTTTGCAGCAATCTTAAAACACTTGCCTCACTCCGGTGACCTTCGTCAAGTGGATTCGAGTCTTCACACTGAATTCATAGTGACCTCCCCACTCATCTTCGTAACTTCTGCGCTTAGGCTTCACAACGCAAATACATCGCGGTACTCTCTTGCGGCAATTGCTGTCCAGAGCGAAAGTGAACTGCACGGGGGTTATATTGTGCAATGAATCTATGCAGATTAAGCATTAATAAATAATATTATTATACTATTAATATTAATATTATTATATGCATGAAAAAAATAAATATTTCTGAAGCCTGCAAATTTAACAAGACTTACCTGCTTCTTAACCGGGTAGGGATCGGTAGAGTAGGGATTTATCGGCACTCGATTTTCATCAACAGCCTTCAAGTCATAAGACGGATCAGATTGATCCATGAGAACCACTCCCTTAGCAAGAAAGACTGCTTCAATCTGAAAATACAAATGATTATATTCCCTCATAAAAAATTTTCTTGTGCGCAAAATATGTCCAAGTAATCGCATATTTGACAAACCTCAACGATTCCCTCCGCTGTCCAGTCGAACTTAGAAGGTCGATCCTCATTTGCGACGAGCATTAAAGAGACGAAGTAGCGAGTTTTCCCATTGGGATTAGGGCGAACTTCACATTTAGCATTAAGTGCCCTGAAAAATCTTATACTATTGTCATAGAAATGCTATTTCCAATGAGTCACCCAGTCTAGAAAACGTTCAAACCCTTGCAATTATTTTCAGGCATGTTGTACACAAATTTAAAGAAGAAGTGTTAGCAAAAATTGAGTCTAAAATCAGACAAGACAGTTGTGTGGCTCACCAAAACACCCGAATCCCACAACCCGAAATTTCATATCTTTTATTTGAAGGAAGTTACTACTAGTTGGCTGAGTGTGACCCTGAAGGGCAGACCACGAGCGAGAGAGCACGCGACTTTCGACAGTTCTCCCCTATTTGAAACATATTTCAACCAGGCGCGTGATTGCTGAGAATCCTTCTTTAAGAATATAAGTGCCTACCACAGCAATCCTCCAATATCATTTGCCTTTGTGGATTCAGACCCAAACTGTCGAGGATCGCCTTTCAAGCAAAAATTAGTCAGGAAACATCCAGATGCCACGAGATCTGTAAGATGATGAATATATTAGGTTGAATAGAAAGTCTTTATCCACTTTTTATTTCCCTTCTTCTGACAATAAAGCACAAGAGCAAAATCAAACATATGCACCATTGTTATCTACGACAAATCTCCAACGTTCAGGCAACTTATGGATTCCCTCCTTATAGAACCCATCTCGGCGCGAATTAAAATATTGCTCGAGTGCGGCCTCGATCGCCCCACGGGAAATGAAGGATCTCTGATCGAGATGACGGGTCAGATCCGAGAACAACCAATAATCCGAAGGGGCCAAGTCAGGAGAATACGGTATATGAGGGAGAACCATCCAGCCTTATTTGGACAGCTCCTGCTTGACCTGCCGTGCAACATGGGGTCGGGCGTTATCGTGTTGATAGTACACTTTCTTGCCGTTCAGGGCAGATTGTGCGAATTTCTTCTTGAGATTCCGTAGTTGTTTAGTGTAGACATATTCAGTAATTATCCGCTTCTCGGGTAGGAGCTCCCAGTAAATCGGGCCATCCACCCCCCACCAGGCAGAGAGCAAGATTTTCATAGGGTGAAGGCCAGGCTTTGCGACGTCCTGTGGGGTCTCATTGACATCCACCCACTGTGCCCTCCTATGGTGATTCTCATAGCAGACCCACTTCTCGACCCCTGTTATGAGACGGTCCAACCATCGATCTCCAGCGTGAAGAGTGAGTAGAGAAAGGGAATCGTCGACACGGTGGTCAAACTGGTCTTGGGTCAATTTGTGGGGTATGAAACGGCCTAGCTTCTTCTTCTTGCCAATGGAGACCAATCATTTTACGATGGTGCTTTGCGATACCCCAAGTGTGGCTGCCATGTCGCGGGTATTTGGGAAGGATCCAATTCCACTACGATCCGTAGCGCATCCAAATCCAGCTCGGGTGGCCTCCCAGACCGGTCATGATCATCCATGGAAAAGTCCCCCTTCTCGAAGAGTTGGTACCAATTGCGCATGGTCTGGTAGTGAGTGGCATATGAATCGTACACTTCAGCCAACTGACGTTCCTATTCCTTCATTGTAGTGTGAGAGAGAAATACGAATAACAGAACGTTGCGGATGTGCAAGGCCGTGGGAACAAACATCGTGGTCTTACTAGTGGCAGAATGAAAGGCGTGGAATGGGGAGTTGTTGACCACATAGTCCCTTTGTCATGTGTTATTGACTAGAGGCGAGGGAACACCAAAGGTATCCTGCACTGAGCAGTGATCGAGCAAAACAGTGGATAAAGACTTTCTGTTCAACCTAATATATTTCGACAATTCCAATGCGAGCACAAATTAAGAACGGGCACTTCACTAATCATTCCTGTCCACTAAAGATCACGAGAAAATATAAGCATCACGCGCCAATTTTACTTTTTTATAAGGTGATTTATGAAAAGTAAAGGAAAATACGTATATATTATAAGACCTTTAAGGATAATTTATCAATAAATTGAGATACGATGGCAGTAATGATTAGACATTCTCACCCTTTGCATCGATTCCTTCCATCAGATTCTGTCCTTCTGTGATATCTATCATAGGTGGGCGGGGGTTGAAGCTGAAAATCGAAAACCGGTGGTGTTTAAGGCCAAAAAAAGGGGGGGGATGATCGTAAATGATCGTTTTGTGAAAAAAAATTCCAAAAACCGGGGGGGGGGGGGGGTGGCCAATCCGAAAACCGGGGGGGGGGTGTTTTACAGCTGGCTTCGATGGTGCCCACCTATGATATCTATGCAACCTTCTCCCGGTCGGCTGAACGAATCACGGAATATATCAAAGCGTTCCATTGAGGTTGTACTACATATTGGAAAGATACTTTATTTACGAACATATTTATTTGTTGTTTTCTGAACTACATCCCAGAGCTATTTAATGTGAAAGCTAAAGTAAATACTAAATAAATTCCGAAATTGAGAAACAAATAACTCACTAATACTCTGGTTTCCAGTGTTTCACTTGCATCTGTTGAAGGACTTCAGCGCACGCCGACTTAGTCGCTTCAGAGAGCTGCTCATACTCCGGTGATGCCTGAGTAAATCCGCAGTATATTCCAAATCGGCATTTAATAAATTCTATGGAAAGCAGAAACAACTCGCCAAGAAATCTTCCTTTCCTTTCTTCGACTGTAGTGCTTCGAAAGCTATTGTCTATAGTTAATTCATTTTTACGATATATTGAAAATAAAAATAAATAAAATAAATAAAAAAATAACGAACATGCAATTTGATGAATCGGAAGGTGTCGTGTTTGTCAGCGAAAAGAAGCTTCACAGCAGCAGAGTATTTTTGAGACTTCATGACACTCTCCTCCACTCGATCGATAACCACCTTCAATTAACACTCTATTTTCAATTTTATTGCTTTCGTACAAGGTGCAGCGACGTTAAGCGATTTTTCAGTCGCCAGTAGGGTCGGATATTCGGAGCAGAATTGCGATATCGAAATTCTTCACCTTGAATATTGCGAAATTTTAGGAGCGGGAGATTGCGATATCGCAAATATGCTCCAACCCTAGTCGTCAGGAATCCTGATACAGGACTCGGGATCACTGATTCAGGATGAATTAATCAGGTTACAATTACGCCAGGTGATGTAGTTAGGTGAGGCCGAATCAAACGTGGGCACCACTGCTGCTAGCAGCAAGACCCTCCCTGTTTTCGCATAGTGCCTATCATACTTCTTTCAATTTTAGGGTACCAGCTTCTGGAAACACTCCCGGTTTTGTGGCTGAACTAGTGGGCACCCTCCCGGATTTTGTAACTCAGCAGCAATCCCTGCCCATGTATGGGCCGAATACTGCTATGACTACGTATCCCTGCTTTCCAATATACTTCTAGGAAACATCACATTGATATTAATATAATAAAAGTTAAAGAAACAAAATAAACCTTGATATCATATAGACCTCCGATAATCAGGAGCGACTCGAATACTCTCATATCCTCTGCAAGCACGCTAGTTGGAATAAAAAACATGCAAATAGAACCTTTGATTTTGTACGCCGGATCGTATAGGATATTGAGCACAACATGAAAGATCTGAAAAGTTATAAATACGCAAACTTAATTGAATAAACATTTTAAAACATGTGTTGAAACTAGGGTTGGTAATTCGAGGCAAGGTAATGATACTCATCTCCCTCATCGGATAGCGAAAAAATGATTGCACTTCTGCAGAATACCGGATCAAGTCAAGGTTGTGTGATTCGTCCCCTTAGACGATAATCATCTAAGGGAGGAATCCATTCTAAGACGCACCTATTTTGCACACCTATTTAACTATAACCTTATCTATAATACGGCCGCCAAGTTAAGTGGAAAACACTATGAATTAACACTTCTCTTTTGGCCAGGTCTTCTTCAGAAGCACCATAATGAGAGTGTTCTCGCTATATTGTCTTGATTTACTAGCACTAGTAGGAACTACGGTTCACCTCTCGATCCACTTCAGTTCAATTTCCTTCTTGCCCTTCTTAGAGAAATTACCGAAGAACATGGCGTTGAAAACGGGAGAATGAAGTGCAAGAATCTGCAATTGAGTTTCTTTCTTTACACTAGGAAGTGCGAAAAGTAAAGCTATTCTCGTTATCTACTATGGTTTCTCCCAGCCAGCGGTTGACCAGTTAGAAGGGGCGAGTTTTGTGCCAACCAGTGGTTTACCAGTTTCCTGACCTGTGGGTGGGAAACTCCTCAACCACTGGTCGGGATACTGGTTGACATCTGGTTAGAAGAATCCAGAGGGTTGGCTAACCGATGTAGAATTGCGATATCACAATCGCCTCCAACAGCGCATATTGTGATGTTCGTGCAGGGGGGAGGGATTGCGAAATAGTATATCAAATATCAAATAGCCACGTGGCTAGATCAGTATCTATGAGCCAACCCTAGCTAATATTAGTGAGCACGTGGCTAGATCAGTATCTATGAGCCAACCCTAGCTAATATTAGTGAGCACGTGGCTAGATCAGTATCTATGAGCCAACCCTAGCTAATATTAGTGAGCACGTGGCTAGATCAGTATCTATGAGCCAACCCTAGCTAATATTAGTGAGCACGTGGCTAGATCAGTATCTATGAGCCAACCCTAGCTAATATTAGTGAGCACGTGGCTAGATCAGTATCTATGAGCCAACCCTAGCTAATATTAGTGAGCACGTGGCTAGATCAGTATCTATGAGCCAACCCTAGCTAATATTAGTGAGCACGTGGCTAGATCAGTATCTATGAGCCAACCCTAGCTAATATTAGTGAGCACGTGGCTAGATCAGTATCTATGAGCCAACCCTAGCTAATATTAGTGAGCACGTGGCTAGATCAGTATCTATGAGCCAACCCTAGCTAATATTAGTGAGCACGTGGCTAGATCAGTATCTATGAGCCAACCCTAGCTAATATTAGTGAGCACGTGGCTAGATCAGTATCTATGAGCCAACCCTAGCTAATATTAGTGAGCACGTGGCTAGATCAGTATCTATGAGCCAACCCTAGCTAATATTAGTGAGCACGTGGCTAGATCAGTATCTATGAGCCAACCCTAGCTAATATTAGTGAGCACGTGGCTAGATCAGTATCTATGAGCCAACCCTAGCTAATATTAGTGAGCACGTGGCTAGATCAGTATCTATGAGCCAACCCTAGCTAATATTAGTGAGCACGTGGCTAGATCAGTATCTATGAGCCAACCCTAGCTAATATTAGTGAGCACGTGGCTAGATCAGTATCTATGAGCCAACCCTAGCTAATATTAGTGAGCACGTGGCTAGATCAGTATCTATGAGCCAACCCTAGCTAATATTAGTGAGCACGTGGCTAGATCAGTATCTATGAGCCAACCCTAGCTAATATTAGTGAGCACGTGGCTAGATCAGTATCTATGAGCCAACCCTAGCTAATATTAGTGAGCACGTGGCTAGATCAGTATCTATGAGCCAACCCTAGCTAATATTAGTGAGCACGTGGCTAGATCAGTATCTATGAGCCAACCCTAGCTAATATTAGTGAGCACGTGGCTAGATCAGTATCTATGAGCCAACCCTAGCTAATATTAGTGAGCACGTGGCTAGATCAGTATCTATGAGCCAACCCTAGCTAATATTAGTGAGCACGTGGCTAGATCAGTATCTATGAGCCAACCCTAGCTAATATTAGTGAGCACGTGGCTAGATCAGTATCTATGAGCCAACCCTAGCTAATATTAGTGAGCACGTGGCTAGATCAGTATCTATGAGCCAACCCTAGCTAATATTAGTGAGCACGTGGCTAGATCAGTATCTATGAGCCAACCCTAGCTAATATTAGTGAGCACGTGGCTAGATCAGTATCTATGAGCCAACCCTAGCTAATATTAGTGAGCACGTGGCTAGATCAGTATCTATGAGCCAACCCTAGCTAATATTAGTGAGCACGTGGCTAGATCAGTATCTATGAGCCAACCCTAGCTAATATTAGTGAGCACGTGGCTAGATCAGTATCTATGAGCCAACCCTAGCTAATATTAGTGAGCACGTGGCTAGATCAGTATCTATGAGCCAACCCTAGCTAATATTAGTGAGCACGTGGCTAGATCAGTATCTATGAGCCAACCCTAGCTAATATTAGTGAGCACGTGGCTAGATCAGTATCTATGAGCCAACCCTAGCTAATATTAGTGAGCACGTGGCTAGATCAGTATCTATGAGCCAACCCTAGCTAATATTAGTGAGCACGTGGCTAGATCAGTATCTATGAGCCAACCCTAGCTAATATTAGTGAGCACGTGGCTAGATCAGTATCTATGAGCCAACCCTAGCTAATATTAGTGAGCACGTGGCTAGATCAGTATCTATGAGCCAACCCTAGCTAATATTAGTGAGCACGTGGCTAGATCAGTATCTATGAGCCAACCCTAGCTAATATTAGTGAGCACGTGGCTAGATCAGTATCTATGAGCCAACCCTAGCTAATATTAGTGAGCACGTGGCTAGATCAGTATCTATGAGCCAACCCTAGCTAATATTAGTGAGCACGTGGCTAGATCAGTATCTATGAGCCAACCCTAGCTAATATTAGTGAGCACGTGGCTAGATCAGTATCTATGAGCCAACCCTAGCTAATATTAGTGAGCACGTGGCTAGATCAGTATCTATGAGCCAACCCTAGCTAATATTAGTGAGCACGTGGCTAGATCAGTATCTATGAGCCAACCCTAGCTAATATTAGTGAGCACGTGGCTAGATCAGTATCTATGAGCCAACCCTAGCTAATATTAGTGAGCACGTGGCTAGATCAGTATCTATGAGCCAACCCTAGCTAATATTAGTGAGCACGTGGCTAGATCAGTATCTATGAGCCAACCCTAGCTAATATTAGTGAGCACGTGGCTAGATCAGTATCTATGAGCCAACCCTAGCTAATATTAGTGAGCACGTGGCTAGATCAGTATCTATGAGCCAACCCTAGCTAATATTAGTGAGCACGTGGCTAGATCAGTATCTATGAGCCAACCCTAGCTAATATTAGTGAGCACGTGGCTAGATCAGTATCTATGAGCCAACCCTAGCTAATATTAGTGAGCACGTGGCTAGATCAGTATCTATGAGCCAACCCTAGCTAATATTAGTGAGCACGTGGCTAGATCAGTATCTATGAGCCAACCCTAGCTAATATTAGTGAGCACGTGGCTAGATCAGTATCTATGAGCCAACCCTAGCTAATATTAGTGAGCACGTGGCTAGATCAGTATCTATGAGCCAACCCTAGCTAATATTAGTGAGCACGTGGCTAGATCAGTATCTATGAGCCAACCCTAGCTAATATTAGTGAGCACGTGGCTAGATCAGTATCTATGAGCCAACCCTAGCTAATATTAGTGAGCACGTGGCTAGATCAGTATCTATGAGCCAACCCTAGCTAATATTAGTGAGCACGTGGCTA
Source organism: Pristionchus mayeri (assembly GCA_036245805.1). Lineage (NCBI taxonomy): Eukaryota > Metazoa > Nematoda > Chromadorea > Rhabditida > Neodiplogasteridae > Pristionchus > Pristionchus mayeri. The sequence goes on along the minus strand of BTRK01000001.1, from coordinate 14,138,925 downwards.
GATCAGTATCTATGAGCCAACCCTAGCTAATATTAGTGAGCACGTGGCTAGATCAGTATCTATGAGCCAACCCTAGCTAATATTAGTGAGCACGTGGCTAGATCAGTATCTATGAGCCAACCCTAGCTAATATTAGTGAGCACGTGGCTAGATCAGTATCTATGAGCCAACCCTAGCTAATATTAGTGAGCACGTGGCTAGATCAGTATCTATGAGCCAACCCTAGCTAATATTAGTGAGCACGTGGCTAGATCAGTATCTATGAGCCAACCCTAGCTAATATTAGTGAGCACGTGGCTAGATCAGTATCTATGAGCCAACCCTAGCTAATATTAGTGAGCACGTGGCTAGATCAGTATCTATGAGCCAACCCTAGCTAATATTAGTGAGCACGTGGCTAGATCAGTATCTATGAGCCAACCCTAGCTAATATTAGTGAGCACGTGGCTAGATCAGTATCTATGAGCCAACCCTAGCTAATATTAGTGAGCACGTGGCTAGATCAGTATCTATGAGCCAACCCTAGCTAATATTAGTGAGCACGTGGCTAGATCAGTATCTATGAGCCAACCCTAGCTAATATTAGTGAGCACGTGGCTAGATCAGTATCTATGAGCCAACCCTAGCTAATATTAGTGAGCACGTGGCTAGATCAGTATCTATGAGCCAACCCTAGCTAATATTAGTGAGCACGTGGCTAGATCAGTATCTATGAGCCAACCCTAGCTAATATTAGTGAGCACGTGGCTAGATCAGTATCTATGAGCCAACCCTAGCTAATATTAGTGAGCACGTGGCTAGATCAGTATCTATGAGCCAACCCTAGCTAATATTAGTGAGCACGTGGCTAGATCAGTATCTATGAGCCAACCCTAGCTAATATTAGTGAGCACGTGGCTAGATCAGTATCTATGAGCCAACCCTAGCTAATATTAGTGAGCACGTGGCTAGATCAGTATCTATGAGCCAACCCTAGCTAATATTAGTGAGCACGTGGCTAGATCAGTATCTATGAGCCAACCCTAGCTAATATTAGTGAGCACGTGGCTAGATCAGTATCTATGAGCCAACCCTAGCTAATATTAGTGAGCACGTGGCTAGATCAGTATCTATGAGTCCAGTTCAGGCAGGCGGGTATAATCAAGAACCGATAAGCATTTGCCTGTCTCAACTGAATGGTCATAAATACCTGCTTGCAAGCAAAGAGCTTCTCTCCGTTGAACATCAATGCGACATCATGACGAGAATCATCCGGACTAGTGAAGTCGATAGAAGGGCTGGAACATATTTTCCACCTCTTGAGCAAATTAAAATGAGCCATAAATACCTGATTCCTTTAATGTTGGAGATAGTCAATCGAACATCGATGCAGATCATGCCGGATTCATAAACCATGAAATCCTACAACGTGTATACCTATAGTCCCCTTTCTGATTGCAAAATCAGGTAATGTTCGAGTACACAAGGGTTTATTATGAAACTGTGGCAAAATTTGTGAGAAAACCCCTCCGAAGGCGGAGGGTGAACGGTATAGTAATATATATTCGGTACAACTTCGCCGAAAATTACCTGCTTCTCATCCATAAGATCATCCCATGAAACGAAGTCGTCGAAACCGCATTTTGTGTGTCCATGGCGGAACGTATCATCGAGCTCAAGGAGGATCAATAATATGCATTAAAAAAACAAGCAAAAGCGGAACTCATTCCGTATCTTGTTGCCAAAACAAATTTCACCTGACACAACTTACAAAAAATTGGAATGCTTCACGATGTCATATTTCGTAAAGGTCCAAATAAACATAACCATTTCACGAGGGCTCACAGGCGCGGCCTCAGTGCAACGCAATTGCACAGGGGACGGACCACGCGCCCTCTCTCCCCTCCCCCCGCGTTTCTCTAACCCGCGACGACTAGAGCGCGCCCTCTACCCTACGCCCTCGCTTCCTCCCTCCGATGTGCAAGCGCGCCACGTGCTCTCTCACTTTCTCTGACCGACGAGAGAGCACGCGTTTTAGAGAGACGATATAATAATAATAATTTATCATGTGTGACAGCACAGAGTTATAGAATGATTGCTACGGGAAACAAGGACATGATATTACGATGCCATAACTTGATGACAAAGGGAAAAATGACAATAAATAAGCTATATTTAGTATCGTTTGGAATTAAAATTGATTTTGGATTTGTAAAAACGCAATACACTCTCTCTCTATGGCTAGAAAACACCCGTTTCAGACTATTGCGGCATACACCGGATCTAAAAGCGTTTGTGTAATTATAAAGAGGCAGGGGAGGCAACAAAATGTGCGGAAAATCGTATAAAAATAAGAAAATAAACTAATATGATGTAGTGTATCGACAAACAATATAGCTATTAAATTTCATTGAGATGCTCCGCGTAAACTCGTCATGGTTTCCTGTTTTAGCAAATTATGACGTCCCCAATTAATAGTAATGAAATAATATAACAGTATAGTGAAATAAACCTACGACAGCGATTAATAAACAAAGCAACGAACGGACAGTGGCACCTGCTTAAAAAGAATTGCCAAATACGGTATGCAAAGTTGATATGTTTATAGGTCAGACTCATGACTAGGAAAAGCTGTCAGAGAATTAAACTTTGCACTATTTTAATTAATAATCTCGCTGATAAAGTTATATTTAAATAATTTCTTATTTTGAGATACACGGAGCGCCAGTCAGTACGCTTGATGAAGGCCTACTGTTTACGTTAACGAATTTGAAAAGAGATTAGATATTGAAAGGTCATGGAACCTTTTAAAAATAAGATAAACAATGATCCTTCTTCTGAATAACTTTTTACCAAAAATATTCACAAAAATATTTGATTCTCATTGTTCACTAAAAGCCTTGCCGCTCTTGGAAATAGACTATTATGTCTATAGTTGTAGTTCGATCCAGGGTTGTTGAAGTTCATGCCATTCGAGTGTAGTAAATTTTGAAATACTTGGGTTTTCGAAAATTTCAATGGTGGCTAATATCAGTTCGACATCCCTTATCAAGGCGATTACTCATACAAAGGCCCTATGTTGGATGAGTGATTCATCAAAGGCGTCAAGATACCGTTCAACGCACTATCCACGCAAGAATATATTTTCAAAAATAACGACGCCCCCCCACCCCTCCCGCTCACCTCTTTCCTCTCGCCGTCCACACACTGAATCCCGAGTGCATGCTGGTTGCTGGCGCGAGGCTGGCCGCGCCGGCCGCGGACGCGTCGCTCATACGCATTACGCGTGGTCGACGCACGTTCGGCGCCATCGAGATTGCTCGAGAACGCGGCTTCCAGTGCTGGAATAGTAACAGTAATAAGCCAGAAGTACTCAACAAATTAAGTTTAAACTACCCGCAACTCTCGTGCAGCAGCTCCCCCATATCATTGAGATAAAACACGTTAATCAATTATCCCAAGATAAACGATTCAAAAATAATTCCCAACAACTGAATTTTGATTTCACTAAATGCATTCGCGGAACCTCGGATTTCCATAAAATGATCTCGCATTCCTATCAGGCTAATTGTTCGTTCCACTTCCACAGTAAAAACGTCAAAACAGTTTAAAAACATGAGGATGCTTGTGATTTAAATGGACTGGTCACTTTTTCGTCTTTGTGGGAGTCTTCTTTCCAATCATCGCGATAAGAAGCTCGTTTGCTTGTTTAAAAATCGGAGGTTTGGAGTCCATCTGAAAATAGGTTGATTTTTTTTTCATTTACTAGACATTACATTTTCCCATAGTAAACATGTAAATCTTTTTACTAAGCAATATCAGGCAAATCGGATAATGTTATATATGTGGGGCAGGAAATTCAACAAAATATTCACTTTTTAAACATAAATTACCTCCTGCTTGTGTTCGGGGCAAGCAATGATAGTTGGTTGGATCTTTTGTTTATCCTGCCAAATTGAAAATGACAGTAATAGTGTCGACGAGACCTTCCTGTAAAAAATAGAATGGAATTTCTACGGTTTTTCGATTACCACATGATACATGTGATATGTTTTGACCTAGTGAAGTAAAAGAGAAAAAAAATGATGTCGTGTAAACAAAGAAATACAAATCCTACTTCACGAAGATGAGCGAAGGTGGTGTGGTGATGACGGTACTCTTGATCATTGGCGAATATCAGCTTGCACTGGAAGCAGCGAGCCTGAAATCATTCATTTTCCTATCCATCTGAATTACTCTGTTTGGAAACATGGTGACGATTCTTTCAAGTTTCTAACAGTTAGACATGAAGAATTCCGAATGCATCCACTAATCACAGTGAAATAATACTACAACTTCAAAAGTCTTCCATTCAGGCCATACACTTTAAACGTCTAAAAATTGTAGACCCCGCAATTTCCCATATTTTAGAATATTTAGAATCTAAAATTAGACTTGATAAGTTTACGCTCTGAAAAGTTTTGAACCTGTAGTCTATTTCCCCGCGAGTAGACATCTAGTAAACTAACCTCATACGTTACAAGTGGACGTTGCAGAAAATCCAAGTGCAGCTTTACTTTTGGCGGGTTTTGGAGGAACCAGCCGACGACATTATGGGAGAAGGCGGCATCCATGCATCCAGGAAATTTCTACCAGAAACCATAATCGTCGACATACTTCTTCGTCGGTCGAAGGCCCGTGTCAGACTCGTCCAAAACCATCTGTAAAAACAGATATGATGAGATGCGGTATATACTGTGAGTAGAATTCGTAGCAATGTGGAGTCAGGATAAACTTCTCAATCGTGGAACCGAAAAATTTTGGCTTGCGAATATTTCCCGCTCACCGAGTATTATTGCATGCTAAACAGTTAACCACTTTGCTAAGCATTCTATTCTCACGGAACAATACATCAACCGTAACCCACCGCAGACTCGCCAGGCATCCCCTCTCTGCAAACAGTGGCGGATAAACAAAATGAAATTCAATTATAGTATGCCAACCATATTCGTTCCAATGTGACTGAGCAGACGATCAAAGCACTGAAATACTTCAGGAGAGTAGCAAGAGGCTACGGCGATTTTTGCGGGTTTCGTTGCGTCCAGCTGTTTCCTCCCGGAAAATCTTCTCACAAGGAGAGGTCGCGCAATGTATATGGAGTTTCTAAACGAGACCTAGCGCATTCGAAAGAGGAGAAAATTCTTAGAACTTCTATTGTTTTCAAATTTGCGAAACGCTCATGTAGAGCTCTGGGCAGTATGTGAGTTTATGGGAGTTTAGGGACATAGCCTCAGAAATTGCATGTTCCCCACTATGAGCCCACATCACCACATGAATGTTCCGCAAATTTTAAAATAACAGAAGTTCTTAGAATTTTCTCCTCTTTCGAATGCGCTAGGTCTCGTTTTGAAACTCCATATACATTGCGCGACCTCTCCTTGTCAGTGAATTCGAAATATTCGTTCATCGTTAGAAGGATAAAAATTTAAAACATATCGTTTACAACTGAAAATACGGGACCTCTTTCGGTGTAGTCTCACATCAACCGCTTCTTGTTCTTTGAACCATCAGAAAATTGAGCATGCAAAGATTGTCGAAAAACCCGGAAAATAAACGGAAAATGTTGAAAAACGTCGGACGCTAAAACGTCGCTAGAAATGTGCATGAACACATGAGGGCGGAGAACATTAATCGTTCACAGAAGGAACAGAAAAAAAGCTGAACGTTTTTCGATTTTTTTAAATGACCAAATTAACTGACTGGCTTCGATTTGATTTTCTCAGAAATCTCGGAATTCAGCATCAGTTGTTCATTCTTATTCAGTTTCCTGATTCGAGATTCTGCGAATTAAAAATTAATCAAGGTCGAATGCGTCATTACATTATGTGCAAACGTGATATAGACAGTGGGCTACTTCGAAAAGGTAAAACAATACGTTATTCGGCACTACTACAGAAACCATGTCTCTTTTGAAATTCGTATCCGCTTAGTTGGAAATCCACTATGAGAAAATCGAAATTCGGTTCTTCTTTATTTTGCCCATTTTCTCCTTTTTCCGAATACCTCGAGTATTTTAATGAAGAATTTAGCGATCGCCTTAAACGAATGGATTACTGGTATTGATAGCTATTAGTACGGTTGATCAAGTAACTACGATATACTGTTTCATAGTTGCTTAGGTCGCGGCGAACCAATACTAGAAAATATCGAAATCTGATTTACTGAAAAAAATCGTATTTTTATTCGGCATTCATTGTTAATTGTAGGCTACCCCAAACCTTTCGCTTCAGCTCATCGGCTTCCTTTTCTCTCCTTTCTTCTCTGTAGCATATGCATTACAGATGCCGTTGCTCGAGGTTGGATATTCGCACTGAACGGAATACTGAAACAATTTTAACTACCGTTTTTGCTGTTGTCAGGTTAGGGTAGACCAGTAGTGCAATTTTAGAAAGCGTTTGAAGAGGAAACAGATAAATGTTTTCAAATCGAATAAGTAGAGGAAATCAGAAGTCACTCGCAAAATCGCGATATCTATCAAGCGGTAATGAGCACAAAGTACAGGAAGTAGGATAACCTCATCATGAAGGGAGTCTTTCTGCTCGGGAGATCGAGTTTTTTAGGTGCTCGTTCACCAATCTGAAATCGGAATCGATAATCGAAATTAGAGCTAATTAGCAAGGGCATAATCGAAAAGAGCACATTTTTATAAATGTATTTAAGCGATTTAGAAACGCTCTAAATAACAAACAAAAAATTCAAACTTGACACATTTATGCAATATCAGACAGCAATGATACGATTGGAAAATTACGAGATAAGTAGCTAAATAAATAATTAGCGAATAAGTAGTGAGATAAGTATATAATCGATGTATAAACGCTTTCAATGCTAGAAGTTACTTTCAATGTAGAGAAGAATCATTACATATCTTCGAATTAACATAATACAGAAATATATTGCATAAGTGAAGTTAGTGCAGTATAAAGGTTGATAGATTGATAGAGCAAAGTGGGAAGAGGAATTGGTATAAAATATTACACGTAAATAATGTGAATAATTGACACTAGATATAGCACTAAAGCATAGTTTTTTGTGGGAGTCAGGGAAGGAATCTGATAGTTGGTTGGATCTTTTGCTTATCCTGCTAGATTGAAGATGACAGTAATGGCGTCGACGAGACCTTCCTGTAAAAAATAGAATGGAATTTCTACGGCTTTCGATTACCACATGTTGCATGTTATATAGCACAAGTGAGTATGTTACGGTAGAAGAAATTATTCAGCAAAGGTAAATTAGTGCAGTGATGTGAAATATAAATATAAAACGGGTAGGAGTACCCTGCTGCCGTGGACGCACCTTCACTTCTTCGGTCGCACCTCGTACTCCGTGTCGTAGCACTGCATATTCAAAGATGATCCATCATAGCAGAGTGTGAAAATCAATAATGAAAAATATTATGTAACGATACAGTAGTTTCTATATTGCGATGACTGCATTCTCAGTTGCTAACTAATTTTTCAATTTAGATGCGCAACCCGTTTCAACAAAATCTAAATGAGAAGAAAGAAATAAAATATCTCAATCGAATCGGATTTAACCTAAATGATAAATATTTAGACGATGAACAATTTGAATGGTAATATCACTAATTTTCCAACGAACAGCCAAAAAGGTAAGAAAAGTAACGGAAAATATCTGAGGGTGCTTCCTGATGTGCGAATTGTGGCTGATGATCATTGCGCCACAACCGCAGACGATCTCTTTCCTCATCTGAATGCCAGTAATGTACTAATAAATCGTGATGGCAAATATCTTTGTTAAGCCAGAATGTGATCGAAACGTCTCAACTATCGCAATTAATTTGATGCGAACACCATTTGTTCTTTATTTTGGCTTCAAAAAGGTACCAATCAAAATTTCAGGTCATGAAGTACCATAAGTAATATCATATAAACTAACGGAATCGAGAGTATGCCCTGGGTGGGCCAGCTTCAAATGGGCCGTGAAGGCACGCGCCGTCGCTGGTCGTGCCTGACAATCAATTATTGATACTGTGACAACAGAAAGCGTAGTCCGTGGTGTGGTGGCGAGCTTTAGTACATTTGGATATAAATATACGCGGAACGTTTTATCCTCAGCGTTTCGCTTATATTTAGAATCAATTGTACTAACTGTTGCCACCACACCACGGACCACGCTTTCTGTTCTCACAGTAACTAATTAATAATTTGCGAATACATTTAGCATTGAATACTTTAATTTTTGTATTGTCTACTTTTTATGAATAACTAAGGTAAATTGAATAAAATAATTGTTTATTCATAAAAAGAATAGGCTCACCTCAGTCGGGAGTGGCGATGCACCGGGGCGCGAGCTGGAATACACATAATCGCATATTGAAATACACATATGGAGAGGCACCTGCCTGGATCTACACGAAGCATACTATCCTATCCACACTTTTCTCGTAACGAAAGAATTATAAATGCTTTCTTTTGCTTATCCGAAATGTTGCATCACTACAGTTGTCCCGTCGTGAATTGGTCTCTCCATGGAACAGTAAGTAATCCAGCAATCCTAACCTTCGGGCGTAGAAGCACCGTGAAGTTCGAGATTTCGCACTGAAAGCATCAAGTGTCAACAGCGAACATGTATTGATACGCGACTCTTTGAATAAAAATAGAAATAAAAATCGTTAAAAATAAATATACTCATACAAAATAAGTAGACATATAAATATAAATCTCACCCCTCACTGTGCTCCTTCGAGAGCGATTCGTGGCCGCAGTCGCAACGAAGAGCGTAGCCAGCCTGCAGAGAATCACATTTGAACCGGAGGAACAAGATGAAAGAATATCATCGAGTCCTCCTACAGTGAAACGAATTTGCACCGCAACAAGATGACATAGGAACAGGATCGGGAGTCCATAATTAAATGCGAAATAATAAAAATAATAATAATAATAATTTATCATTTGTTATAATACAGAGTAAAATTACCTCTTTGGGCGTTGTGTTGTGGATGGCCTTGAGATGGCCGTACCATCCAGAGGCTGTCCGGAAGAGCAGCTGCAAAATAGTCAAACACTTGAAAATATACATAGACATTGGATAAAAAAGAGAAGACCATCATCAACTGACCTGGCACTAGATACCATATCACTATCACTAGGATATCACTACGCACTAGATATAACCAGATATGGCACTAGATATAACTAGATGCCGTCTTTTATATATATCAATAAAGGCGGCATGACGTCATAGTTCTCATCCGACCTAGTGCCAACTGACCCGACAGATCGGGCACTCGATCGTCATCTTCTCCTCGTCCTCCTCTTCGTCCGATCCTTCCCGATGATCCTGCAAAATATTCTCTGATGCTCATTTCGAATCACTACATAAACATTTTTCGAAGAAACATGGGAATTTTTTACAAGAAACAGAATGAAAGCTTCGGTGTGCAAGAATCTCACCTTCTTCTCTTCCTCTTTCTCTTTCTCCTTCTTCTCTTCCTCTTTCTTCTCTTTCTCCTTCTTCTCTCCTCCCTTCTCCTCCCTGCTCTGCCTCACAGCGACCCTGCAACAAGATCGATTTAATACTCAACGGACGAATTTGTGCAGCAAGGAAGAGATTTATGGGAAAAAAGTTTGCTTGAGAGACCCCGATACATGAAAGTGTTGCACAATACATCAAGCACAGACCTTTCGTAAACAAAGTCGTAAATAAATAGTGAGTAATAATGATTGTTGCCGATGCCATCTCTATCTCTATGGAATTACAATAAAATGGACACGCTATCAAATAAGTGGAATGCAAGTGCTTTAATAAGGGAATATTTGACGACGTCTCCGCATTTTGATTAGGATTATAAACAATATATATTTCAACAAATAAGTAAAGAACTTATTTTCTCACCTGACTCCTCCCTCTTCTCTTCTTCTTCCCTCGCGCTGCCTCGCCGCATGCTCGTCGAGCCAGCCCGCGAGCGCGGTGTCCAATGCCGCCTGAAATGGAAAAATCGTGTCATTGAACATAAGAAATAATCAAATTCCAAAATATAAGATTTTTTATACTATAAATCGTTCACTCTAGATGCTCATCGAGCTCCAATTCACTCAAATCATCGAGGATCTGCGTTACTACGATTCACGACTTCACAATATCCAATCTTGGAGCTTTTCGACACTCTGCCTATTATTGAACAGAAGAAGATGTGCATTCATTTTTGCATTTATTTATTTTTATGTATACATTTATTTATTTATATTTATAATTCATTTATTTACTTATAAGTTCAAATGCTTACCTTAGCTCGAGCGCGCGCAGCTGCTGCGGCCTGCGAAGATAAAATTATGCCAAAACAATAGGCATACTAATGTATGTTTCTGATAATATAACGAATTATAAGCCATGGACATACCAGTTAACATGAATTACGTTTAAGTTAGAGTGCGATATGATCATCATGCAGTCGTAGAGCAAATAACTGCTACAGATAAAACTCATACCGGGTCCACTTTCTCAACCTCGATCTTGGCCACTCCTCGAACGACGATATTTTACGAATTGTGAAATGTATTACAGTAAAAATAGATAGATATTTTCTGAATAATTCAGATATGAAACACGTCTCAAACGTGTCAAACAAATTCAACGCCAAGGTAGCAAAACTTATTCCAAACTGAACAACAAATGATAAAGTAAATGCGGAGTATCATCATGAGGGCACGGCATCTGTACAACAAAAGGGTGCAGGGCACGGGCCACGCTCTCTCGCTCCTTTCCCTCTCCCTCTCGCTCCCCTCTGCTCCCTTTCTCTACCCCACGGTGACTAAAGCGCGCCCTCTCCCTTAGGTGCACACCTCTCTCCCTTGATGCGCAGGCACATCACATACTCACTTTCTCTGACCGACGAGAGATCATGCGATCTAGAGAGACGGTGCTACGGAATGCCGCCTCCTACCGTGTCCCATTGAACCCGTTTTCGCCAGGAATACGACACGCATCCACAGACCACCTTCGAAAGGAATGGAGTTTTCATCCTACATTGTGAACCTTAGTTTTGGAACGTCGTGGGCTTATGTCCGATTCTATGGATGCTTCACGATAAAATCAAACGAAAGTTGGTTGAACCAGCAGAGAAATTCCAGCAGAGGTCAGAGAAAAGGATATGGTCAGATTTTACTCACTCTTGTGTTTCAGCAATGCTTCTTATCAACGGAATATACCGGATTGATGAAACTTCTTTCGAAAAAAACTCATCTCACTCGCTTCTGTAGTGCAGCCGCTTGCGCGCCGACGCGTCTAATGCGGCCGACCTCACAAATCAGAAGATCATCTTGCAACGCATTATACACTCGCATTAATGGCATTGTCATCCCTCGAGATGTAAAGGCATTTTTTTCAATGCGGGTAGAAAAGGATTAGAAAATTTGAAGTCAAACGCTAGATCGCGCAGCTACTGTACAAATTTGCCTTACCAAGTGTTTTAATATTGAAGTATAATAGATGTGATCTTTATCTGCCGCTATCATAATACTACCGTAACTGAACGTATCTTCCTATCATACCGTAGCTGTAGATACTGTATTGACTTCAACTTTCGCTGGACCGTCGTTCACAGTGGCGAAAAGTCCAGGTCAAGTAATCAAACACAGTTAATATCACAAGAATTTTTCACTGTAGAGCCCTTCATTTCATGACTATGAGCACGGCGTTTCCGGGGGCGAGAGGTGGGGAGGCGAGATATGAAAAAAGAGCAGAAAAAGAGAGCAATCTCTCGAATATACACAGAATGCCGTGTGTGAGTAAATATTTCCTACTGGTTATCTTGGTAAATTCACTGAATTAGTCCCACTGCTTTCGTTATCTCTGCATCCGATTAATATAAACACGATTCCGGGCTCTTCCGTAACTTCAGCCCCACGACAAACTCACTTTCAGTATATCTTCTACTTCAGCTATCTCATTTGACTGCGACCGGAGAAAGTGTTCGATTTATGGGATGTTCGCGGATTTCAATTAGTTTTCGAGCAATTGAAATGGGTTTCTGACGCTTTGTCAAAGGGTTAGTTGTTCACACCTTCTCTGTCAACGTCATAGACTCGTAATTTCTTTGCTGTCTAATGCCAGAACCATTATAGATCAGCTTCAGAGTGAGCAAAGATTTGCAAGTTCGGCGACATGGGAAACGCTGGATCTATTGAGAAGGAAAGCGATAAGGTATTCTTGAGTTATAGAATGAATCTGCGCCACAAAATTGTCTCTCTGGACCATACAATTGAATATAAAATTATTCCTAACTGAATCTAAACCATCTGGGAATCTCAATCTGGGAGAGGTGACCACATAGCAGTCATTAGGGCTGCATCCGTGCTAATTGATGTTCATCGCGTCAAAGTCGCTACAAGGAATGGTTTTGGAATCAAAATTTGATGGAATTAAAAGAATTTCCGATTGAGATTTAATAATGAAATTCAGCATTTGTGAACAAATTGAGAACATATCGGAGGGGTTCAGAGGAACTCGTATTTTCCTAAGCAATACCTCAAATTTCATTCGAATTATGAACTGTCATGCCTCGAATGTTTTCGCAGAAATTCTACAAGCTCCTCGACGAAGAGAAGAGTGAAGAAGATCTGGCGAAAGAGCAAGAAAAGTATGAGGTGGACAGGGAGAATCTCATAAAAGTGGGCGAACCAGTTGTCACAGTTGTCAGAAAAGATTGATAGATTAGAAGTGCTCAATTCATGAACCGAGAATCAACCTTGAAGATTGTGATTACCAAATTGAATTTCAGGCGCTCGAGCAATGTGGAATGCTCGAACCAGAATGCGACCGGTGATACACGTAGTCATATGGCTCTCTCTCTAATTAGCATACTCTCTCGTTGGTTAGATGAAGCGGGAGTGCACTGGCACTAGGTCGGATGAGAACTATGATGTAAGGCAGACTATTGCTCAATGTATTCTCGTAAGGCACTACCGTACCTGTTGTATGAAATGCGTTAATATATCATATTCGGATAAATCGATCTACTCTACATGACCACAAAGTGTACACGGTATCTTACATGGAGCAACGCACACATAGTATATGTGTCACATACTACAAATATCACCCTTCTCTGTAGTCTATTAATTGGCGATATTTCACTATGGAATGAGACGTCTATTGAAATAAAGGCTCTCAGCCCTGTTCCTCTAAAGTGGTAGAATTGAGTTCAAATGCGACCGTTCTTTTGAGAACCGCTTAATTGTAGGTCCAATATTTTCACCCTTCATCTTATGGAACTCTTCATTCGAAAAGTGTCGAATGTCAACTACCTCATACCACCAACTCTTGCAATTAATGAAAGATACGAGCAACAGAGAAGACAACAACACACGTTGGTCTACCCAACTAAAGTTCAACAATAATCCCATCCATTTGATCTCAAAAATACTTGCAACCTTCTGTGTAGGGAGATTCTCGAGAAGGAATCAGTCGAGTGGATCTCAGCCCACTCTGCTCGTTATTTCTGAGTGTTCCATAGAGTCCCGGGCTCTTCCTCACTCTTCTTTAGAAGAGTATCTCAACCTTACCATCCAATTTATTGCCTATTTCGAAACATTTCCTTGTCTACTTTCAGTCGATTTATTCGTTTATGTGACCTACTGTCTCATTTTCGCCAGCATCACCTTATAATACTGGAAAGTCCGGGACTAGGTCGGATGATCACCGTCGGATGATAACCCAAAAGCCATTCTGAAGGATTTTCACATCATGCTGCCACAATTTCAAGAAGTATTCTGCGAAAATATTGCGGTTACTGTTTTTTGGTTATCATCGGGGAAGGTTCTCATCCGATCTAGTGCAGAAATGCTTTGCAATTAGCAATCTTCAATTAGCCGCATCTTGATGCATTAGCATCATTGAATTAGTACAATGTAATGCATTGAATGTATTCTCAGAAATCAGCGCAAATCAGGATGGGAAGCGCAGCCTCAGCTCAACTGAAGACGCAAGCGGTGAGTGCTATTATTCATGAAAATAGGCAACAAGTGGGTGCACCAAAGCCAAGCAAAGTGGTAGAACTACGCATTCTCCCGAGTGCACGCAGTAGTGTGGGGCATTCGGCGTTCCATTGCGACATCGCTTTTCCCCTCACTGAAGGGAAAGAGTAGCCTCGGAACTTGCAATAAGCGACGGTGACGCGACACAAAACAGCCAACACTAGACACGCAGGGAACCAAGTGGGAAGAGATAGGGGTATTACATAGAATGAATCAACTACCTGATTATGGTTTCAGAAGTACGTGCTCGAGGAGAAGAAAGAGGAGACGGAGGAGGAGAAGGAGAAGAGGAAGGAAAAAGAGGAAAAGGAACAGCTCCTCCAGGAGGTACCGAGAATGAATCCACAACAATCTAAGAGAGAGAGAGCCTATGCCTATAAGCCTGAAGCTGACTTTTTTTTACAGCAACTGGATTATCTAGCTCGACAGGTAGCATTGTGCTAGCATAACTGGCAATCTCAAGTGAGCAAAATTAGCCATAAAATAAATAGTCATTGCTTCAGGGATACTCGCAATCAATAACTAATCATTCTTTCTACCCTCATAAATCTACTCTCCTCAACTCCTCTATCTCCTACATTGATAAGACGCCATTTCATCACCCAGAACATTTTTCTATAATCAGTGATCAAATATGGATCGAGTTACACCAGCCTGTTGTGATAGAAACATTTCGATTACTGTACAATAAAGTTTCTCAGAAAACGAACGGTACTATATTGGCAAAATTCCAGAAACATGCGTTCAGTCTACAGTTACGGAGAACGCGAAAACTGTGAGAGGGCATGCCCTCTATGTTGTTTTGTCAGCGTATTGCAAACAACATTGGCGACGAGAGCCCCTAGAGAGTATCTAATTTCAAGAGAGTCTTCGCATTCTTTGCACTCTAGCATCTCTCTCTCTCCCTCTGCGTTCTAGCTAAGTGACCTTCGAATATGGTAGAATAACTGTCGTGAAGATTACTGTAGTGATGCAATGTGAACAACAATGTGAGCAATGTGACTCATCCATGACGGGGTTCCTCTAACCTTTTCCCCTCTCATCGACCAATTAGCCCCCGCACAGAGCGAGAGATGCAGAGTGCCAGGGAATCCGGGAATCCACAATTAGCCACGGATATTCAAGAGTCATAGTCTGACTCTCTCAATATTACGTGCTCTCTCACTCCGTCTAACGGTCTGACCCTCTCAATATCACCTGCTATCTCGCACCGGTGAGAGATTATGGAAAACTTAGAGAGTCCGAGCGTTGGTCGAGATTCAAGAGCCGACACTTCTAACTAACACCACTTACTCAACGTGTTCCCTCATTTAACAGAGAGACCAAAGATGGTGAAGAGAGGGCAGAGTCCATACCCCTTCTGACATCACTAATCGTCGTGGAACCACATTGATAGTTTAAATGCTAGGAACCTGTCTCATTAGAGCGCAATAGTTAAGGTCATAATTTGTTTTTATGGCTTCTAACAAATTCGAACGAAGCATTGAAAGGGATAAGAGTACGCGAGACTTTGCGCGTACAAAACCTGCCCAACTTGTTTTTGAAAATAATTATAGTCCAGTCGAATCTGAGTAGCACTGACTATCCAAACATAAGATCTCTCCATTACCGCTCCCGGATGGAATAAGCATCAGCTGACGCAAAAAAGGTCTAGTGAGTGCCAGTTAGATAGAAATTCCGGAATTCAACCTATTTCTCTACAGCAAATGCAGTTACCATATACACATTTTATCACAAATAAGATCAATTACAGCTGGAAATTCACAAGCAAGGTAATATTGATATTCTTCTACAGTACCTATTACAGACATAACACCATCAATAATCTGAATTCAATCGATAATCTCCATCCTGCCGTACTCCTCTCTACAGTACCCCTTGTCCCTCCTCTCTCCAGTCGTAGTCCTCTTCCGTCATCTGCAGCAGTCTCTCCAGGAATGCCTCGTCCCTTCCTCCCTCTCTCGCCTCCTCAATCGCCCCTCTGATGCTATCCATCTCCCTCCTCAGCTGACGATTCTCCGTTCTCGCCTTAATCAACGAATCAATAAATCTATTTGTCAAATCGGGTAGCCTATGCTCAAATGATGATGGTTTTGTATCATTCGATGGGTCTCACGATGTGCCCTAAAATGAATTAAATATAAATTATTTTAGGATTTTAAAGATACTGGACGAGGACAAGACTGACCCCCTATTTTTTGTCCTCCATCGAATAGCCGATGGCTGAATTAGTTGAGAATGAATATACAAAAATGCTAAAAAAAATAAATAATAGCCTGAAGTGAAAGCCGGAAATGATCCGCGTAATCCCGCGCTCTCTCACTTTTGCTCTCTCGTACATGTGATGGAATCAGGGTTAGATCAGGGTTTCGTCCTCGTCCGGTAACTTTAAGAGCACTTATTGGACTTCTTGCTACCCCTATACTCCTACTCTATTTTCCATTCAAGGAGTAATTCTGTGATCTAAAATGAGGAAGGAATACATATAAATAAGTGGAGTAGAGTAGGGTTGTCAGTACTCCAACAAGTGAGATCGTAGGTAATATCATAGCGATATTATCAACGACAATGGATATTTTCTTCATCCCTAATTGAAATAACAGTAATGAATTCCATTACAATGACCCAGAAAACTAGCATAAAACCAACCTCGAGTGCCTTCAGTCCGAGTCGCGCCGATTCCACTTCCTTCTCTTCTTTGCACGCCTATAAGAAAATGGGCACTTCTTAGCCCACCCCCCCCCTCCTCCTGTGCCCACTCATTTCTAGGTGTCATTCCTTGATTTTCGGCCACACAACCCCTTTGTGATGGGGAGGGAATGACGAATGATAGGGTAAGGGAGGGGGTGGACCAAATATCCAAGAAGTGCCAGAAAATGATTATCACACGACCACTATGCACGACCTCGAAAATAGTAATGGAATACGTGTTGAATCCTCTGAGCATGTTCAGAAATCCACAGTTTATGAGTAGTGTAGTGCTCACTCTCAATACAATATCACGCGTCTTCTGAGAGATTGCATGACCCCCCGGCACCAGGAGCCCCAACTTCGAGCGCTATGCTCGATATAATTATGCCAGAGTATATTGAGGACGAGAAAACTTTCTGCGTTTGCCGTTTTTTTAGAACCGGCTTTTAGGTATTTTCCGGTTCCGCTCCCGGCCCTACCATATATCAGCTCCTAGATGAGCTCGAAGAATGGCATTGGGCTAAAAAAGTTCGGAAAATTATTTCAAACAACTTTTATGTTGAGATGAAGTTACCTCGACGACAACTTCATGTTGAAAATAATCAAAAAGTGATTTTTAAATGAGAAAATAAATTCTAGCGGCTCGGGGACCCCACCTTTTCGTGTAAACCGACATCATTTTCAGAATCTACGTGCATTTTTACATCAGGAAAAAATTGAGCCCAGTCAAGTAGGGGTGGGAATTGACCTTACTGCAGCGAAAATGAACGCCAAGTCGAACATTTCGAATGTTCATAATTTTGATTCTTTACGCTAGGCGCTCCATAGTGCATAATTTTGATATTTTATAACATTTACTAATAAAATATATTAAATTTTGTTGAAAAAACCGAAGATATCCATAAAAACATTTTTCATGCGAAACTATAATTAAAATTCCCGAAATTAATTTCAAAAATGAATTTTGAATATTTCCGACACCTTCGATTTTCCATTTTCGGTGACCAAAAGATGAGGCAGCGAACTCTTGGCGGAGGCCTATTCCAACAATCCTTACTCAAATCAAAGAAGTCTACTGAATGGGCAACATTTACATATCGAAAGCTATCGAAATCCTGAAAATGCAACGTGCAAATTTGAGACCACGAGAGGTGAAAAATGAGTTTTTCTAAAATATGGATATCTTCGGTTTTTTCAACAGAATTTAATATATTTTATTAGTAAATGTTATAAGATATCAAAAATATGCACTATGGAGCGCCTAGCGTAAAGAATCAAAATTATGAACATTCGAAATGTTCGACTTGGCGATCATTTTCGCTGCAGTAAGGTCAATTCCCACCCCTACTTGACTGGGCTCAATTTTTTCCTGATGTAGAAATGCACGTAGATTCTGAAAATGATGTCGGTTTACACGAAAAGGTGGGGTTCCCGAGCCGCTAGAATTTATTTTCTCATTTAAAAATCACTTTTTGATTATTTTCGACATGAAGTTGTCGTCGAGGTAACTTCATCTCAACACAAAAGTTGTTTGAAATAATTTTCAGAACATTTTGAGCCAAATGTCATTCTTCTAGCTCATCTAGGAGCTGATATATGGTAGGGCCGGAAGCGGAACCGGAAAATACCTAAAAGCCGGTTCTAAAAAAACGGCCAACGCAGAAAGTTTTCTCGTCCTCAATATACTCTGGCATAATTATATAGAGGATAATGCTCAAAGTTGGGGCTCCTGGTGCCGCAGGGGGGTCCGTTTTCATGCAATCTCTGAGAAGACTCGTGATATACAATATTTATCTGTTGTCGCTTTCTGGGCGCAGATCAAGATGTGGGGCCAAAAAAGGTCGTTCTTCTCATTTCAAGATGGTCATTTGCGGTGTGCTTGTGAGAGGATGTTGGATTGCATTGCATAGGTAGAATCTCACTATAGGCCGTAAACAAAGCCTTGCGTGTTCTAGAATCTTCTCTGCTCGAATCCTCCAGACTCGATGATCAATCTTTCAACTAGATGATCGAGCCTAGATTATGAAGAACCAAACATCTTAGTAGGTCATACCCATCACACGGTGACCACTCCGGCTTGGATGGGGATTCCTTTCTTGATGAGTCGAAGGCGGAAGCGAGGGGTATCACTCCAAATCGGAGCGAAATGGGAGAGGGACCGCTCGAGACGACTAACAAGGAATGGAATGATGAATGGCTCACTCTCACGACTAATATTAACATCCTACGGTATCCTACCGAGATATCCTACCAAGTGCTAGCTATGAATTACAGTAAACTAGGATGACAATTCGAGACAAAGTAGCGAGACTTCTACAACTCCCCTCGCGCAATTTCGAAATCAAAGGAGAAGAGGCGTAGCGACCTTGCTGCATTGTTTCGAATTACAGCAAAATGCCTCAATGCCGAGGAAATCTTAAGTTGCAGAATAGAACGCGTTTTTTCGAAAAGTAGTGTTTTTCCTAATAAAAAAGAATCACCTTTCAATACGAAGCCTGTTACCTGACGAAAAAAAGCGTTCTATTCTGCAACTTAAGATTTCCTCGGCATCTCACCTCCAGTCGCAGCAGCTTGGCCTCCCTCATGTCGATCAGCTTCTCATCCAGCTCGCAGATCTTTTGCATTTGCCGCAGTTGCTGAGCATTTTAGCAATTAAAGGAAGAAACAAGTAGTCTAAACATTTTGTAAATTTAGATGAATTTTCAAGACTAGGCCGTCTATTTTGTAATGTAGTCAATCGCGATTAGTAAGAAACATAATACGTAGTATGAACATACTAATAAACATGAATATACGACTAATCATGTGATTCGAGCGTTCACCAATGGATAGTATCCTTTGGCCTCATGTTAGGAGCGTGACTCTTTGGGCCCTTGCGTTCAAAGCCTTTACGTTTTGACAACTGATTAACTACCCCTCCTCATGATAGTCGCTTACCACTTCATCGGACTCCACCGCCGTCTCCATCGCGTTGAGGACCTCCTGCTTCCAGCGGACGACTTCCTCCGTAGCCTTAATTATATGTAATGTTTAATCTTTATCATCAACGTATTATTAGCCGTTGAGATAAAGTAAGGGAAGAGTAGGTCGGAATTGCGATATATCAATTCTGTTCCGAATAGCGAACTCGAATCCTCGCCTTCAGAAGTCCGGCAAGCGATGCGTTCTCGGCGATCGATAACTGAAATTCATCATCTACAATCATATCGTAGCATGTACTCAAAATATCCTTGCCAACTTCTAGTCACCATGCGAAATGAATGGATATTTGACAAACACTGGTTGATGCTACTTCCTTTCCGATTTTCTAATCGGAAAGGAAGTAGCATCAACCAGTGTTTAAAATATATCCAGTACCATCTTCACACGACTGTAAGGCCAATAAACAAAGCGTTTTCATCATGAGTCTACCGCATTTCCACAAAAAAATTAATATACAATTTAGTTGTACAATTTAACTTCGTTGCGTATCTTCTTCACGACTGTAAGCGCGCAATATAAAATAACAAATATAAATATAAAAATAAATATTATAAATACCTTCTCCATCCTCCCTCCCAGCTCGACTGTCTCCTGCATGATGGCGTGTCTCGCCCGCCCCGCCTCGATCAACTCGATCAGTCGCAGTTCCCTCTCGCTGATCTCCCTCTTCGCGTTTCCATCGACTGCAATCGATCAATCAACCAATCAATTCATCAAATCAGGCATTATCCTCAGATGAGGATGTAATCGACTGCAATTAGTTTCAAGATACAAATCATTTTAGTACGATAAATTTACTTTACGGTTTACACACTGACAGCTGTATACACCGATGGCCAAGTGTTTACAATTAAATTTTTAAATTGCATGATTTTAGCGCGTCGTAAAAAAAGGAATGATAAGATGATAAAAACAAGTTCTTTGTCTCGCCCAATGGCTATCAAGACAACAGCTCACGCTTACAAAATGCATGCGATTGTAATAATTTTGAACTCTATTTTTCAAGACATTCACACCTGAATCCTCCTCGTTCCTCTGCTCGCTCCTCTTCGCTCCCTCGAATGCTCTTCTGCGCGCCAAAATCTTCATGAAGTGCCTGCGACGAGCCAGGTACGAATTCATCTGAAATGGGCATATTACTGATGACAAATGACCATGCGCACTCCTCATACACATACTCTTTCGCTATGCCTGAGCAGTGAGAGAGCGCACGAAATAATGCCGAATTTCCAACACTACTTGTGATGAAGTAGTGCAACGGTACTAAAGCAATAAAAACAGAACTGATACGTGAAGAAATGATACGTGATATCGAAAACCCACTTTCAATTCAATTGAGTTTATAATTATAATTATATTATATAATTACTGACGCACGCCTTCTAAATCGCGCGCAAACGAAATTGAGAAGGGGAAATTCACCTAGTGTAATGTCATTACGCCAATTTAAATTGTGCGAAATGATACCAGTAAAAAAACCGAGAAACAAGAGGTTAACAAATTTTACCAAGCATTCCAAAATAACACAAAATAAGACGTGAGTCACTCACGTCTTATTTTGTGGGGAAGTCGAATAAACATAGCATGGAAATAGTGCACTCGAAAATCTGGAGAAAATCGCGAACTTTTCACAAAATGCCGATATCGCTTCGATTTTGACTAAGTTCCGGCCGTGCGAACGATAATCCGGCATGACCTATGCTGTTTCGAGGTAGAAGAAGGGGTGGGGAAGTCGAATAAACATAGCATGGAAATAGTGCACTCGAAAATCTGGAGAAAATCGCGAAGAACTCAAGTTGAAATTGTGGTCAAAATTTTAGGCAAGCTGTTAAACAGGTTCTACCAAGTCAAGAAGCGACGAACCAGCATGAAATCTATTTAGAATGAGTCTCGCTAGCTATATAGTGGTGAGAATGACCTACAAAATAATCATACCAAGCAAAATCGATAAACAAAGGAGGTCAAATTTCTTTATCACATCGCTACACAAACGTAAGAATGATACGGTAATGTCACACAATAAATCGGCGGTGTGCAAGACTGATGGACGGCAGAAAGGACGGAGCTCTGCGGTACCTACGTGAGTGGTAAACATTAAATCAACCAGTGAACATCATAATTTGCTCAGAGAATACTGTAGTTTGAAATTCTGTTGTTTACTGTAATTGAATTTAATAAAAAAATATTTTATTATTTTATTAGCTGAATTTTACTATCCGTTTCTGATCATAGTGCATTTGGAGGTCAGTTGTTAGTTCACAGCTGATATCATCTTGCACTGCTTCTTCCGAATTCTCGTTCGGAAGCTAATGCACACAAGTGATGGCAAATCGCGCTCTACTCGTTTAACATATTAGCACTGCCTGACCGGTGAAAAAGCACATGAAGTTAGGAGCGCACTTGCCGATTTGTTAACACTCTTCTACACCCAGATAGTGGATTTTGTGCTTGTCAAGATCCATTGCAAGTTGAGTACACTGTGGTAAGTGGCTATTTCGAGAAACATCTGGACCTCTCCGAACGTGTCTTTCAGCCAATTGAATTTGTCGCGGAACGGAATTTACGACGGCGGTTCGCAACACATTTGCGTGGTAATCACGCGCAAATGTTGCGCGCTCTCACGTTTGTCTTGTCGTGGGACACTTTCGGGGGGTGTGCATTACGCATCAAATGATGTTTAGTTCCTCCTCAGTGTTCAAGAAGCGAGCATCGTTCAGACGGCTTCCTTATCACAAACCTAGCCTGTGAACAGTCAAACCAAAACGCCGATACCGCTATGGTCAGCGACCAACACCTGATACTCGGGTAGGACAGCAGAAGCTACTCACAACCCGAGCTCGATTGACTGAGCGCCTGTGACATTTCCACCTGCCTAATTTCCGACGAATTAGGAAAATTTCTTCGGAACCTCTCAGCTATCATTGAATTACAAAAAGTTGGCATACACCACGACATTTCTCAGTACGTTTACAATCAACGTCATGAAATGAGGAATGAGCGCGCGCACGCGGACCGCACCACAATTTAAAAATTCCGGTGCCACCTCACGGCCCCGGCTCTCAACTGTGTGGATTGATCATGTGCATTTCAACGGAGTTTCTACTTGATTTTGCTTTACATTTCATTATTTTTTTCGCCAAAATTCTACAAACGTTTGTGCATATTACTATACAAGCGTTTAGTACACGTTAAAATTGTTCTGTGCATGCTAACTCGTATGTAATGCGTAATGATTCGGTCCTGAGTAGGCATTCGGCCCTATGTTTTGCTCATTTCTCGTTTCTATTATCCATTTCAATGGTTTCTATATAATCATACTGTTTCTTCAGGACCCGAGGACATCTGCTGCAGCCGCGGAAAAAGGTACGCCTATCCAAGCACTTCGTTTTTCATGTCAAATTGCTTTCAAAAAGTACGTCATGATTGCATGACATTGTCTTCACTCGGCACTAGGTCGGATGAGAACCGTTGGATGAGAACCAAAAAAAATTACCCTTCTCCAGCATGTTCATAGTAGATTTCCAAAGTGTCAAAAAATGCTTATGTGAGTCCAAATTTTTTTTTGGTTTTCATCCAGTGGGTTCTCACCCGACGGTTCTCATCCGGTGCAGTGCCCTTGACTCTTTCTCTAAGTGATGCCTATTGATACAGTGTATAAATTACTAAATAAGATTGATAATTGTTTATTCTGCAGGTATTGATTCAAATGGAAGATATATTTATTTCAACAAGACTATTTTTCGAATTGTATTATATTTGTAAAAGTATGATAAAGAATAGTGAAAAGACATGTGTGATTGTGCAATTATAAACGTTGAGAATAAGTTTCAATACCTTTGGGAAACCACTTGCATTATGATGTAGACTCATCAGATGGATGAAGATAAGTTCACTCCACCATCTTCTCGCACTCGCACGAAACCACCCCTACGTCAAAATTCTTCAAGTTCATCCACTCCCATCCGATCCCAACCATATGACCGCCCCCCCCCCTTTGCCCATCCCCGTCCCGATCCTCCTCGCAGCCTCGTTGAACAGCAAATTGGCCAACGTCGCCCTCGAGGCATCGCCTATCAGTCGAAGTCTAGGGAAGCCATTGCTCAAAGAGCACAGTTGTCCCTCACTCCTCCAATTATAAATTCGTCTTCTCGTTTGCCTCATCCCGTTCTCAACTCATCTTCCCATGTGTCTCCCCATCGCATGTCTCCATCTCATGTGTCTCCTCCTCCTCTCATGCCCCCCTCCCCTCTCATCAGTCCATCTCATGTGTCTCCTCCTCCTCTCATGCCCCCCTCCCCTCTCATCAGTCCATCTCATGTGTCTCCTCCTCCTCTCATGCCCCCCTCCCCTCTCGTCGGTCCTTCTCATGTACCTTCCCCCCCTCGTGTCTCCTTCTCATCTCGAGACCCATTCTACTCTCGTGTCTCCTTCTCATCTCGAAATCCATTCTACTCTCGAGTCTCCTTCCATGTCTGTTCCCCAATTTTCTGCCCCTCGTTCTTGCTCTACTCCACTTCTGGTCGATGACCCTTCTTCTTTCTCGTTCACTTCTCCATTTCTCAAAAATGACCCCTTATGCTTCTCTCGTCTTGCTCGTTCGTCGGTTGTTCCATCTTCACCCCCTTCTTCGCCCACTTCTCCTGCAATCAAAATAGATCAATCGACATCCAATCCCTACCATTCTCTCGCGACAGCTGATATTGTCACACACATAGGTTCCCTAATGTCAGAGTTGTCCAATAGGGCAGGCAATCTTATTCTCTCCACTCCCACAAACACATTCCCTCGTTTCTACCAGTGCGACAAGACCCGTGCGATGATTCGCAACATGGCCAGCCAGCTTTCCCCTGCCAATCCCATGTGCCCTCTATTTCTCACTAAGTCTCAAGTGTGCAGCACTATTTCTTTTTTCTCTGGAATCCCTCCCCGCAATATTCATCGTATTATCGACGATTCCACTGATCCAACCTACTGCCCCCCGTGCCATCCACCGTCTGATATGTCCGCGAAGACTCGGGATGAAAGGGATCTGAACATCTACTGCGAAGGCAGTAGGAATAAAGTAAGAAAGAAAGAAAAAAAAAGGAAATAGAACTTGCCTTTAGTTGAGATATTTCATCCATTCACAATTCCGAGAGCAACGTCGTCCCTCGGTTTCAATGATTGTCGATGCTTCCGAATTCTGGCTCGATGGAGTAGGGTATACATAGTAGATAAGAATTTCACTAATATCTACAGGACGATGTGGGTCGAACAGTGAGTGTCTCGTCTGTGCGGAAGTGCATGAGAGCCATGGGGTTCTCATGGCGGAAGCTCACTACGAGATGCCACATGTTTCTAAATCCTGGCCTATCCTCACTGAGAAACTCCTACCTCTCGTGCAGTTGCCTTTCAAAAATTGAGCTAACATTTAACGCACAGATACATGGGACATCTTCGCAAGGGCAAGGTGTATATCGCATATCTCGACCAGACATGGTTCTATCCCGGGATGAGACACGACTATGGCTGGGTTGACTCTTTTGCAGAGAATAATCCTTTTCTCGCGATGAGGATGGGACTCACGGTATTTCCCTATTCTATTTCTGGAAATGTATTTCATCTATTTCATTGACTGTATTGTCAAACATTCGATTACTCGTATTGCTAACTACCGTAACCTAGCCCGGACTGGAGAAGGAGTTCAAGAAGGGCGAGCGAATGGTTATCATCGGAATGTTCTCTGAGGATGGGTTCATCCATTTCAAGGTCTATAGGACAGGAAAGAAGGAGGATGAATCGACCCGTGATTATCACGGGGAGATGAATGCCCAAGTGAGATTTGCTATTGCTGAGACAAAATACACTCACGTACCACATAGGTGTTTGAATCCTATGCTGAGAAATCATTCGCTGTGTTGGCCGCCAAGGCGAAGGAGAAGAACCGCGAACCGGTCCTCATAATCGACAATGCGTCGTACCATGGACGACGCATCGAGTGCATGCCCACAAAATCGAGGACGAAGAGAGAAATGATAGAATTCCTCGAGGCCAAAAACATCCCTTTCGATCCGAAACTCAAAAAAGAAGATCTCTACTCGCTGGTCCGTGTCTCCTAGGTTTTCTAAAGCACTGATATCAGGTGATTGATGAACTCGACAAATCGAAGTACAACGTGTATGCGACCGAAGAGATCGCTAAGAGACACGGCGTTCGTCTCGTTCGTCCCCCGCCCTACCACTGTGTCTACAGTGCTATCGAGTTAGGATGGGCTTGGCTCAAAAACAAAGCCAAGGACATAATCACAGTGGTGAATATATTACCAAATATACTGCATCACCTTCGGAAGGATTAGAACATACCTCGATAAAATACCTGCACAATCGAAGAAAAAAAAGCAAAAAAACTTCAGGAGGACGTGGGAGCAACTGCTCAGAGGAAGATGGAATCCATCTTCGAATCATTTCCCGTGGAGAAAGCACCTGGCTACATGAAGCACGTCGAGAATAAGGAACTCGTACGAGATTTATATAGTAATACAGTAGAAAAAATATATATATTCCTTAGGACCACATTGCCAAGGGGAGTCTGACCTTCTCCCACAAGGATCTCGACCCACATACCTTCATTCGTGCTCAAATGAGAGCCGATAGAGACCTCGATTGTCTACCTACAGAAGAAGAGGAGGAGGAAGAGGGTTCTGTTGCGTATGAGGAAAGCGATATCGAGGGAGGATCATATTTCACCGAAACTTCGATTTTCTTTGATAAAATATTTCGTAAAATGAGCGTTTCGGCTCACCTTATTGTCCGTGCGAAGAAACTCCGGAATTCCGTTATTAATTTCATCCGATCCCAACCATATGACCGCCCCCCCCCCTTTGCCCATCCCCGTCCCGATCCTCCTCGCAGCCTCGTTGAACAGCAAATTGGCCAACGTCGCCCTCGAGGCATCGCCTATCAGTCGAAGTCTAGGGAAGCCATTGCTCAAAGAGCACAGTTGTCCCTCACTCCTCCAATTATAAATTCGTCTTCTCGTTTGCCTCATCCCGTTCTCAACTCATCTTCCCATGTGTCTCCCCATCGCATGTCTCCATCTCATGTGTCTCCTCCTCCTCTCATGCCCCCCTCCCCTCTCATCAGTCCATCTCATGTGTCTCCTCCTCCTCTCATGCCCCCCTCCCCTCTCATCAGTCCATCTCATGTGTCTCCTCCTCCTCTCATGCCCCCCTCCCCTCTCGTCGGTCCTTCTCATGTACCTTCCCCCCCTCGTGTCTCCTTCTCATCTCGAGACCCATTCTACTCTCGTGTCTCCTTCTCATCTCGAAATCCATTCTACTCTCGAGTCTCCTTCCATGTCTGTTCCCCAATTTTCTGCCCCTCGTTCTTGCTCTACTCCACTTCTGGTCGATGACCCTTCTTCTTTCTCGTTCACTTCTCCATTTCTCAAAAATGACCCCTTATGCTTCTCTCGTCTTGCTCGTTCGTCGGTTGTTCCATCTTCACCCCCTTCTTCGCCCACTTCTCCTGCAATCAAAATAGATCAATCGACATCCAATCCCTACCATTCTCTCGCGACAGCTGATATTGTCACACACATAGGTTCCCTAATGTCAGAGTTGTCCAATAGGGCAGGCAATCTTATTCTCTCCACTCCCACAAACACATTCCCTCGTTTCTACCAGTGCGACAAGACCCGTGCGATGATTCGCAACATGGCCAGCCAGCTTTCCCCTGCCAATCCCATGTGCCCTCTATTTCTCACTAAGTCTCAAGTGTGCAGCACTATTTCTTTTTTCTCTGGAATCCCTCCCCGCAATATTCATCGTATTATCGACGATTCCACTGATCCAACCTACTGCCCCCCGTGCCATCCACCGTCTGATATGTCCGCGAAGACTCGGGATGAAAGGGATCTGAACATCTACTGCGAAGGCAGTAGGAATAAAGTAAGAAAGAAAGAAAAAAAAAGGAAATAGAACTTGCCTTTAGTTGAGATATTTCATCCATTCACAATTCCGAGAGCAACGTCGTCCCTCGGTTTCAATGATTGTCGATGCTTCCGAATTCTGGCTCGATGGAGTAGGGTATACATAGTAGATAAGAATTTCACTAATATCTACAGGACGATGTGGGTCGAACAGTGAGTGTCTCGTCTGTGCGGAAGTGCATGAGAGCCATGGGGTTCTCATGGCGGAAGCTCACTACGAGATGCCACATGTTTCTAAATCCTGGCCTATCCTCACTGAGAAACTCCTACCTCTCGTGCAGTTGCCTTTCAAAAATTGAGCTAACATTTAACGCACAGATACATGGGACATCTTCGCAAGGGCAAGGTGTATATCGCATATCTCGACCAGACATGGTTCTATCCCGGGATGAGACACGACTATGGCTGGGTTGACTCTTTTGCAGAGAATAATCCTTTTCTCGCGATGAGGATGGGACTCACGGTATTTCCCTATTCTATTTCTGGAAATGTATTTCATCTATTTCATTGACTGTATTGTCAAACATTCGATTACTCGTATTGCTAACTACCGTAACCTAGCCCGGACTGGAGAAGGAGTTCAAGAAGGGCGAGCGAATGGTTATCATCGGAATGTTCTCTGAGGATGGGTTCATCCATTTCAAGGTCTATAGGACAGGAAAGAAGGAGGATGAATCGACCCGTGATTATCACGGGGAGATGAATGCCCAAGTGAGATTTGCTATTGCTGAGACAAAATACACTCACGTACCACATAGGTGTTTGAATCCTATGCTGAGAAATCATTCGCTGTGTTGGCCGCCAAGGCGAAGGAGAAGAACCGCGAACCGGTCCTCATAATCGACAATGCGTCGTACCATGGACGACGCATCGAGTGCATGCCCACAAAATCGAGGACGAAGAGAGAAATGATAGAATTCCTCGAGGCCAAAAACATCCCTTTCGATCCGAAACTCAAAAAAGAAGATCTCTACTCGCTGGTCCGTGTCTCCTAGGTTTTCTAAAGCACTGATATCAGGTGATTGATAAACTCGACAAATCGAAGTACAACGTGTATGCGACCGAAGAGATCGCTAAGAGACACGGCGTTCGTCTCGTTCGTCCCCCGCCCTACCACTGTGTCTACAGTGCTATCGAGTTAGGATGGGCTTGGCTCAAAAACAAAGCCAAGGACATAATCACAGTGGTGAATATATTACCAAATATACTGCATCACCTTCGGAAGGATTAGAACATACCTCGATAAAATACCTGCACAATCGAAGAAAAAAAAGCAAAAAAACTTCAGGAGGACGTGGGAGCAACTGCTCAGAGGAAGATGGAATCCATCTTCGAATCATTTCCCGTGGAGAAAGCACCTGGCTACATGAAGCACGTCGAGAATAAGGAACTCGTACGAGATTTATATAGTAATACAGTAGAAAAAATATATATATTCCTTAGGACCACATTGCCAAGGGGAGTCTGACCTTCTCCCACAAGGATCTCGACCCACATACCTTCATTCGTGCTCAAATGAGAGCCGATAGAGACCTCGATTGTCTACCTACAGAAGAAGAGGAGGAGGAAGAGGGTTCTGTTGCGTATGAGGAAAGCGATATCGAGGGAGAGAAGGACGAGGAAGGATCGGAGAAGTCGGAAGAATGGGAAGAGAGCGACCCTGAAGAAGAAACAAATGATCACACGAGTTCTTATTATAATGCTGAAGATGATCTGTTCATTCAAGATTGGTAGTTCGTGCATACTGTTTAGATTATGTTTGGATCATATTTCACCGAAACTTCGATTTTCTTTGATAAAATATTTCGTAAAATGAGCGTTTCGGCTCACCTTATTGTCCGTGCGAAGAAACTCCGGAATTCCGTTATTAATTTCCGTTGCAGATGGCATTGGTCCTCAATTACTTAACCACAAGCCAAACCCGTATAACAAAAACAGGAGCAGAATGGCAAAAATGCCCACCTGACTAATTAAAATCTTCTCGTCCAATAATTGCATTAATATAGAAAAAAATTGATACCTGTAAAAGCACCTGTAAAAGATAGACAATGAAAAACAGATAATACAAACTTTGAAACATATAAAACATATTTAAATATCGAAAAATATACTAAATTCGCGAGAAGTCCAACGACGCCAAATATTGTGGGCGTGTCCGCCAGGTCCGGGAATTAGCGAGCCAGAACAAACAATCGCGCATTTATTTAAATATTGCGCATTTCGGTGTTAAGGGTGGACGTGGTGTAAATGTTCGAACCATTTTATTTCTGTAATATGGGAATCGGCATTAGGAACATGTCGACAATTTTGGAGCTAACATCATTTCAGGATTGGATTAGGAATAATTTAATGAATGTTGCGTTCCGTGTTCTGATTGAGCAGCACCGTCTACATCATGTCTGTAATTTTCTCAACTCGTCATTTTTCACTTAAAAAATTGGTGTCTTTGGATATCGCATAAAATTCATGTAACTGGTATGTCTTGAGCATCAATAAATATATTCACTGAACTGCGTTTATCCCCGCATTATCACGTGCTGCGACACACAATTTGCAAGGATACGGTAATCGACAGTTACCATTATCGATCGTTCTGGAGAGTAGTACGGAGCGAGGACTAACACTGTGTACATGCGAGCGAGAGAGAGGGAGAGTGGGAAGAGTAACAATGAGTGTCTGCCTAGGTGGGAGTCGTGAGGTTGGTATCACTTGGGTCTGGTGCACAATCGATAGGTGGAGGGGGCAGGGCCTAGTTGAGGCGCTTGTGGAAGCCGTTGAAGTTGACCGCTTGCATGGGGGGCATCATGCACTGGACGGGCGAGAAGAAACAGTTGCGCATCCCCGAGTGAGAGGGAGAACGACGCACGACCGGCACGTTGAAACTGGAAGAGGAAGATGATAAGACGAGACCCTTGCTCCCTCCAATTACTCTTGCCCAACCCCCACATATGTCCTTATATCTCACTTATCTCCCACACTTCCTCTAGACTAGCGGTGCTGATATATGAATAGTATATGCGATCGAACTTGATATATCCAGTCGCCGACATATTCAATCTTTGCCCCCTAACCACTCACGAGTCCAGATTCATCTGTGTCTACACGACTTCTTGAAATGACAGAGCAGCTGATTTTTATATCGCCCCCGTTAGTCGACCACCAAAGAGGAGTGAATTCGTTCTCGCTAATTTGACGTGGGGCGACCATAGTGTGAATGATGCTGCTAATTGGCAAAGGGCTTAGTGTCCCCTCCTTCCAACTACAATATAAGGAAGCGAAGGGGTCGCTTCATTACGCGCGCGTTCTCTGAAGATGGCAGAAACGTGCAGAAGAACAGAGAAAGTAGCCATTCTTACCCTCAGGCTAATTCCAACTTTGTACTTGGACACCATAGGGGCCCTATAGGATGAGCACTTTTTATTAGCTTGGTCATCTCATCTTGTCTTAGAAGCTACAGGGCCCATGCTGTATGAGGAAATTTTTTTAACGCACAAGCAACAAGTTTGGTAAAGTTTTGCACAGAATTGTGCCTGGCGCACTAGTTGAATTGCGCGCAAACGTCTGATTACGTACAGGTCATAGAAGGCGAGAGTGTTCGCTAAATGAGTAGAGTTAGACGGCAATTCCCTCTTCGTCACGCACAAACACTTACATCTCGTGTGTTCGCAACGACTCGGCTCTCGAGACCGTCTATCTCTGCGGCCAGAACGACGAGAAAGCACGCCGAACGGAGAGAGCTCTCGCACACTCCGCCCATTTATGCGAAGGAGGGAATTAACGAGGCTATGATTGCATTCGGGCGCCGTACTCTCTCTCTCTCTCTCTCTCTCTCTCTCTCTCTCTCTCTCTCTCTCTCTCTCTCTCTCTCTCTTCCTCTTGCTACCACTACTACTACTTTTTGCTCTTCCGTCGCCGCCGTAATTTCGCCTCTGCAGCCCAGTCATATGGGGCAGGAGAGCGAATGAGAAGGAGCGGAAATAATGATGAAAATGACCGCGATGATGTAGTGAATGTGGGGGGAGGAGCGCGCGTGGGTAAAGGTCACTTGAAAATCCATTGTTTTGTTTTCCCCACGGAATGCACAGATGCACATGAGTTATTAAAGGAAGCCGCCCTATAACGTAGTCAGCAGAACAACGATCTCTGGAATCTCCTCTCAAGTGCGCTCCGTTTTGCTGAATTCTTCATACAGTAAAAAGGGCAAAGATATGTCCATTCTAAGCGATGTTATGGTAAGTGGCTGCAGTCTTTCGTTCTGTCTAATTGGCAAGATCTTTTTTCACCCCGAATGTGGTTTCAAGCACCATCCCAACAGTTTTTTGCCTAGCCTCATTAGACGCCCACATTGAGAAGGTCGAACGGATTAGCGGGTGGTCCCAACTAGACTGCCAAAGTTTGCATTAAATTAGTATTAGACATGCGAACAACATTTGCATGTCACCCTCCATTTCTACAAGTCGAGAGTGTGAACGAAGACCCATGTTCCCAAGACTAACTACGATGTGGTCTCGATTGCTCAAAATTAATGAAATCCGAAGAACCATGAGCGAAAACCCGAGACTGAACACAACAAGTTGATTCAATTTCCAAATTCCACGTGTTCACAAAGCCATTCTAGATCAACGATTCTCGCTGCAAACCCAATTCCTGGTTGCTCATTTCCGAATTCGTTCCTCAACTCACTCGGATCGTGCGTCGACGTAGGCGTAGGCGGGGTAGGCCTGGGCCGCGGGCAGCAGCAGGGAAAGTGAAAGCAGTAGGACCAGCAGGGCCGAGGAGGAGGAGAAGGAGAAGGAGATCTTGGAGGACGCGAACATATCGTCTTTGTATTACCTGCTTGAGGGAATAGTTATTTCGGGATTGTTTTTCCCTGAAGGCACCGCGCGAGAATACAGGAGAACTTTCACAATTAATCAATAAGAACAAGCTCGGGAGCGAGGAAATGTGTGCTATCATAATGTCGGGGGCGGAGATCCTGACACCAGGTGTAATCAATGATCTCCTACACTGGTCAATTAAGGAAGGAAAATACGGAAGTCGTACACCTTTCTGCTTCCAGAAAATCGAGGAGTCAGTTGAAAGTGTACATGGACTAGCGGGTAGTGTGCACAGCGAGACTGATTCACATTAGAAAGCGCCGAGGCAGTACACATTAAGCCAGCGATCGGGCCCGTTACAAGTAGTGCTCAAGCAGTAGTCAGAAGAGATTCACGAAAGAGGTCTACCCAATCATTGAGATGGTAGTCCTGCGCTCTACCAGTCATAGGCAAAGTGCGTTCGTCAGCTCATCCTTATACCCCGCGCTCGGTCTCCTCCCTCCCCTCCGCCTGGCGCCGCCCACTTCCGCTCTCGTTCACCTCGAGGGAGCGGGGACTGATAAGCCCCGCCCCGCATGGTGTCACCAGGCCTTTTTTGCGCCTTTCGATCCCCAAGCGCATGCAAGGCGCGAGGTATGACGGAACCGAGCAATTGGATAAAAAACTAAAACAGCAGGAGCGTAGTGATCATAGTGAAACGTGGTGTTCTACCAACTGCTGGTGTTTATGACACAATTTTGCCTTTTTTCGCACCTCTCTATGCCCACCAACAGTAAAGAGCGTACAAGCCACGAGGTATGACTAATGCGGGCAATTGCATAAACAACTAAAACAACAGAAGCATCGTGATCGTAGTGAGACGTTGGGTTCTGCCAAATGCTGGTGTTGACGACAACATTGATAACAATCATGAGATGACGTGAATCAGGCGAACGACAGCCATTTTCTGTGCATGTATTTCCTTATTGAGCTGGCAGGTGCATCATCGAGTGATGTTGAGATGACAATTGGCATTCGGCTCCACTGCACCGCTATTCTATCCTATAGTCTGGCTGCACACAATCGTCATCGTTGTGGGCCAGTCGACAGACAAAGTACTGTGGAGAAAACTGACGCTATCTCGACAAGGAAATGAAAAAAAGAACCGCCAAAGACCGAAATGGAGTTACGGCCAGCTGACGCACACCAAAGTCCGCTCCCGAAAAAGCGCCGACTGTCCTCATCCTCTCCTTTTCCTGCACTATAGCACTGCCTGCTGCTGACACGCGCGTGCTGCACTATGAAGTAATTTTGCCCGGAATGGAATATGCGCGTCTCTTTATTACCCACTCATTCTATCTCGCAACTCCACCAGCAATTCAGTGGAAATCCTGAGCCAGCCGAAGCCCAATAACCACAGGAACTGTGCAAACGCCGCTTGCAGATGGAGTCAGAATTCGTGGGGAAAGCAAGTAAAATATTTAACAGGGTGCATTCTCGCGTGAGCAAAATTACGGGAGTTCCTCCAGCTCGCATACTAAATTCCCTCCAGAAAAGGAAACGGGCGTGCGTATGCAAATGGGAATGGTTTCTTCCTAGAAACGACACTCTAGTGTCGTGATGTGGCAGAGAAAGGGGTGCGTTCTCTGGCGCACGAGTGTCCTTTGTGGGTACTCCTACCTTGATTTCAGGACATCCGACGATCAACTAGCACATACTTATCGTCTAGAGTTCAATTTGAGATTATTTTTTTCTTCAATGGTTGGAATGTGTTTTGCATCAATGTTCAAGACCATTAGATCAAGAAATCAAGGGACATGTCAACGAGTTCTCAGTGGAATGGCGACCTATTAACCC
The DNA here is from genome assembly GCA_036245805.1 of Pristionchus mayeri. Lineage (NCBI taxonomy): Eukaryota > Metazoa > Nematoda > Chromadorea > Rhabditida > Neodiplogasteridae > Pristionchus > Pristionchus mayeri. Next base: position 14,104,616 of record BTRK01000001.1, on the reverse strand, counting down.
ACAGTCGCCGCCATCGCTGGTATAGTCTCTACCATGGTGATTCGAGTACGCTCTGTCTTCCCGATGATGCTAATTTCCCTAGACAGATTTCGTGACTCAACTTTTATGGGGGCGTCTCGAGAGTTTCACCCACCCAGTTAGTTCCTCTTTTCGAACGAGGCTAATCGACCTCCCCATATTGTCTCGCCTCCAGCAATTTTTGTTAATATGACGACCTTTCATCAAGAGGAAAATTAAAAGATGAAGTGTATTAATGCGAAGATCGGCCAAATGCAGAAATAATGGGTCGTCGGAAAATGATGAACTCACTTACGGACCATCTAACCATTTATGCTGAGAGAATAAACAGCATAAGTTGCGACGCTAATGATACTAGGGCTACCCTGCAGTCAGCTGACTATACATTTTTGCCTATTATCGGCACTAAATGAAACGGCGTTGGCCACTCAAAATGTCAAAAGAGCACACTTGTATGTATAGCAATGATCACCGGCCTGGTGATAGGTTATTTCGGAGTCATCATCGACATATTTTCTTGAACTATTATCCTTCTTATGGAAGTGTCTATACGTATCCTGTTAAATTCTGATGAACTTTTTCTCTTTGAACCATTGAGGACGGGGAATTGGTAGTCGTGACTAGATCACGCAGGTAAATAGGTATGGCGAAAGGTGGGCACACCGGACTGAATCTGCCCAAATTGACACTGGCTTAGCAGTGTTCTCCCGCCAGCCCAGTCTCGAAGACGGGATGTACCTTTACCTTTACCTTTACCTTTACTTTGAACTTTTTTCTAGGATGTAAGAGAGGATCAGCACATTGTGAATGGAGAGTGCGAGTTCGTTGCTCCGCCACGCAACATCTCGAGTGTCTCTAAGTGAGCTTTTAGACACGCTGTTCTTTTTCATCAGTCCAAGTACTCCAGCGATTCAGGAACACATGCACTGGTCAGGAAGCCATGATGCATTCAGATGCGTCAGCGAGGTCCTCGTGGCTTTGAGTCATATTGTCAAAACAGTGGTGGAGTCATTTTGTACGCACGACAAACAAACTAAAGTAACCAAAAACGGAAGAGAGTCGTGACAAGGGCCGAAATTAAACATGCATCACAGCAAACGTGGGGAAGGTCACATGATAGCGAACGCAACATCTTGTCTAAAAATAGGCAAGCTATGGAGCATGACTCAAGCCAGTCATTCATCCGTTCTCGAGAGGACCTCACACTGCGTCTCCAGACAGAATCTCAGAGTGGCAGCCCCGGCCGGAACAGCAACAACAGCGACGTGAGATCAAATAATTTAGCGCCTCAGACCTTACATTGACAAGGTGAACCCCATTGTGTTTTTGCCGTAGAAACAATCCAACCAAAGCCATGTTGTAGGCGTCATTGGCATGTAAATGCGGAGTGGGCGCTCTGTGAGGTCTGTAAAGGTCAATTAGAATACGTGACCTTCGCATTTAGATTGCTTGCTTATCTTCGAAATTGATCATGCACAGCCTTCAATTTACACGAGGAACGACGGGAACATTTCGAATAGCTCTTCGGATGGAATATAAGATGTGGAAAATGACAATGTTGCGGCGACAGAATGCAATGAGTTGCATAGCTCATGTGCCTGCCACGCCGTCATCCAACCGACAAAACCCGCTGAGGGTAAATGAGATCGGAAGTTGCGTCCGAAGTTGCGTCCGAACTTGAATTTAGTTATAGTCGACTCTGGAACCGACTGCGGACCAAAATTGAACAAACGGTTAGCGCGCAAGATAAAACGGCACAAGTCATATAGTAAACTGCTCCAGTTCTCGATTCGAGTTGGCTTGAAATAGGCACAGAGTGCACTCACGTGGTGGTACCGATGCCCCCTGAGACTAGCTAATTTCCTTCTCCCTCATTACGAAGACTCACTTGGGAGAAAGAAGTGACGATGCCTTACTATAGTAACTATACACTATCTCGCCTCTCGACCGGTCGAAAGAGTGTGTAGAATGAAGAGGCTGTGGAATCGTTTCTCGATTAATAGCAACCCTATGGGAGGGCGCTAAATGAGGAGGGGGACGGGCGCCGACGAGGTCCCAGCGCGATCAAGCCTACTGTATTACAGTCTTTACAGCTGCCGCTATAATCAGTATCAGCTGTTCTACGGGGATATGACGAAGCGAGAATATGTGTATGTATATGTGGGAATTGCTTAACCCCCGCGCACACGTTTCCCCCCTGGATAACAAGGAGTGGTGACGCAGGAAAAGGGGCGTGTTTTAGATGCAGACAAGTGTTTCAGATATAATCACAGGCATGGAAAGAAGGACTGTAGCTGGGGCTGAAAAACAGCGATCACCATGCCGAATATATCATCCGCCAAGCATACCATGCGCCCTAGGATGCGGCGAAAACAAACCATAAATTTTATGTGCCGAATAAATCCGCGACTTTCCATGCCTCTACCGAAGTACGAGTATTATTAGCGCTTTCAGCTTCTTTCCCACATAATAAGGCCACTTTTGAGTCTGGTGAATCGAGGACATAAGCACCTCTTGCATACACAGTAAAGCCGGCCGAAGGTTCAAAAACAAAAGTTCCTTCCCACGCAGAGAACCGCGGTGCTGGAAGTTTCGCAATTTTGCAGGAAGCTATTAGACCCCGATTGCTCGTTTCACGGCTCGCGTGTTCCCATATCCGAGAATAGTGGAACCTTGGCGCGTTCAGGCGACAAGCACAATTCGTGTACTCGTACAAACGCTAAGCGTTCAATGATGACAACTCGCGTCATTCTCATCGTCACGTCTACACCGTTTCCACACAGAAACGGACTGAATGATCTCGACCATCTACGATCGACAAACGAGCCGCTGCGTGCGTAAGCTCGCGGGCGAGATGTATCGCCTCTCGGTCTCATCACGATCTCTCCTCTTGCGCCTTCCAAGTCCCCTGGGGGTCATCACTACCTACGAAGTCTGCCTATTGTCTCGTTGCTCTCACTGGTCAGAGAATGCGCGAGCACAAGCGAGCCTTTCTTCTCCATTCCCCCCACACTAAGCCTAGGAGGCGACGATGACCTACAAGGACTTTCTCGCGCGGCCGGCGGGGGAAATTGTGGGGATGACCGGCGCGCTAATCATAGCCGCGCCGGCATTAGGATAACAGTAATCCACCGTAATGACTAGCTGTCTGTTTTCGAGGCGTACTGAATAAAGCGCATGGACAAAAGCGGCGCGCGACGAAAGGTAGGGAGCGACGATTCGTTTGCTTCATTGGAGTATGCAGCAAAAGGAGTAGTGTTTGTAGCCGAAACTTGCATATATTGTGAGAGCGGCGCCCCGCTCCTCCCACTCGACAACTACTCACTACTGTGAGAATATAATACGTATACACCACTTGAGAGATCGCCGAAATCCTCGTCATTTTCCAAATATATTCAGCGCGCATTTAGAACAAGGCGACATTTTTCAAAGTGGTAAATTGCTATGCATTGGTATTCGGGAAATGACACCACGGTAATATACTCTCTCATCACTCTAACGGTCGAGAGACTGCACAGAATGAATTGACCGGGTTATTTTTTGGAACTCCTCTTTTCTATTCCCACCGTACCAGCGCTAGACACAGCGGGGCGGAGAAACATGATACCCAGCGAGAGGCACTCGTAAAATACACACGCATTAATCAGATATGAATTTCTGAGATGTTGTTTCGGGTGAATAGGAAAGAGATTCGAAGTACGAGGAGAGAGGCACATAAGGAACGCCGGCTAACGGACTGTAGCATGCTCCGCGGGGGACACATATGAAATAGTCATGCATAGGCAGCCAAAACATTTCATGGAATCATTCCCAAATCTGCACAGTCATCTAAAAATAGCTTGTGGGTTCTAACATTCTACCGTAGCAGTTATTGCATGCGCAAAATCATCACGCATTTCTGTGCGACGATGAATGGTAGCGGGATTGACCAGCAATGAGGAGCAGAGGAGAAGCAACCCAAAGCTTACGCCTAAGCCCCCATGAGCACTAATTTCGGGCGCGGGTTGTCCGGCGCATTCTCATTACACAACTTGCTACGCGGAAATGATACACATTTCGTGAGAATTTCTTGCGAGAAGTGGGCGAGCAGCAAGGGAGCAGTAGCAAGGGGGGGGGAGCTGCGTATGAATGCCGAAAGCGGGCACCGCGCTTGGAAACTACACGTAGCAAATAGAAACATTTGTGTCGTAGCTGCTGATCACGACCGTTTTTTGGTCTCTTCAATCGCGCACAGTCTCATAGTAAAAGAAGTGAGAAATCTACGCGTTCTGACGTCGCAAGTCGGAACTAGCTATTCAATGGCTAGTTGAAAAGCAGAATCAAGGAACATCAAAAGATGAGATTCGTAGAACACAGCCATTATTTTTTAGTCTCACGGAAAGAAAAAAAGTGGAAGTAGGATACCGCTAACTGTCAGGTCGGTAGTAAGAGTAAATCTAACAGAAGCAATACATATATCGATAACTACAGCTGAAAATGGTGCAGTCGGTGAGTGTCATATAGTGAAAACAATTAGTCTTCATCATAGCCAGCTGAAAAAAGGAGCTTATGTATGATTTGCAGCAGACAATCGTCCACTGATACTGCTCCCCAGTGATTACATGCCAGACAAAGGTAGCGGATATGTCTTGTTATCATGGCCGACTATAGTGGTCAGCGTGGGGACAAAGAGAGGCCTACTTAGGTATATTTTATTCGAAATCCCGTGAGTTCGCAATTCTGAAGAATGAAAAAAGTTGTGAATACGTTCCTTCCCCACATTCCTACAGCTTTCATTGTAGTCCCTCCACATGCAACAAATCAATTCAATTCAATTTGTGTGGTATCAATTTCACGCACTGTCCGAGTCGCGTACAATACTGATTCGGCCAAATTTCGCGTGGGAGAAGAGGGAGAGATTGACAATTACCCACCATTTCAGTGCACAAATACACGCTTCATCTGTCGCCGCACACGCGCTTGTTCCTCATGAATAAGTAGATTAAACTGAATAAATTAGAAGAAAACGGCTGGTCAGGAGCTGCAATTGAAAGCCTACTGCAAAGAAAACTGCAATTACAACCTGCGATCTGATTACTACTTCCAGAAATGGTGGCAAGGTGCAGCCACGTCATGCGATTTTAAACACGTCAAGAGGCGACTGCGCTAGGTGGTGCTGTACGGTAAAGCCGAGCTGAAATGGAGGCAAGCAAGGAAATATTTGTGCGAGGGGAAGTAGGTAGTAGTTGCGTGAGTCGGCAGCTCTTGAGTGGAGTGCCTTCCGTGCCTGGTGGCCTGTCAAAACCACTCGCGTCTCTCTATCGTGCACTCACTACCCACTTCCAGCTTCCACCCACACAAAAAACAGGACTACTACTGCTCCCCAATTCATATGCAATGACGCCCGATTTAGTCCATTCTTTATGTGGTTTAAAGATAGACAATCGTAACAGACATCGCTTTCGTTGGAGATCTCGAGGCTCCTGACATCAGCCCTAGCATGAGTAAAAGCGGAAGTAGGCGAATCTGAATACTTGACGATTCTTGCTACCGCTTAGAGAGATCTTAGCTCGTTCATTCCTCGCATCCATGCCTACTCCCACTTAGCCACAACAGAGGCCACGAGGCTTGACTAGCTATAGACCATTTATTTATTTTATTTAGACTCCAAAACGACGTACGCGGCCAACGAAAAAAAGAGAGATCGCAAGCAACATTCCAGTCGCCGATTAGATGAGAGACCAAAGAATGATTGCGTTCAGAAAATCAAATTTTCGAACGCTCATTCGCAACATTTTCCCATTACGAACACTGCTTGAACTCTTGATCGAGTCGGTGTTGAATCCACTGTCGGAGACGCATTCCCAGCTAAGCGCCATTCCCGATGTTGCTAATGTTGCGAAGGATGATGCGATTAGAGGGGTTTTCGCAACTCGTGATGAGGGGAGAACTTCCGCTGGATGAAAATGGCTGCTAATCGGCGGCTCTCCCCTGCTGACCCGCTATTTCTTCGAATATATCATGCAATTCTGGCTCCGCGTTAGCAGCGCGGCTTTCGCATCATTTCGTTCGTTTTAGCAAGTAGAAACTATAAAATGTGCTAGAAAAATCTAAGAAATTTGTCAGCAGGGTGCACATTGAAACACCACCAAAACAGCGCGCCAGCAAAACACTCGAGAGTTCGGGGAAATATCTAATTACTGGAAGGAAAGCACCGAATTTCCTGACGACGACGTTGCGAATTTATAGTTTGCCGAGAATAGTGGTAGAATGCGCAATTCTGTTCGCACGCTCTCTCGACCAATAGAACGTCGAGATTTTACCAAGAAAAAGGGTAAATGATACATCATATATGGAGTGCAATTTTGCCTGCGACAGGGAAGCAAGAGACGGGACTTGCTTCACCATTATATTTATGCGAGCTACTCTTACTTCTATTCACTAGCAGCTATTTCCTGCGTAAAAACTGTACTAGGTGAAAACAGAATTCGGTTGAAAAAGTCTAGACCGCAAGTTGTTGATATTTCACACTCGGCTTCAATTAGCCCACGATTTTTAAATGACATATTTTCAGGAAAAAATATTTATAAAAAAATATGTTTTGATACGATAATAAACTACCACTTAGAGTTTCTGCAGTTCGTCTTCGCAATATTGTTTTCAAAAGTAGTACTCTTTCTCGACAAAAACAGGAAAATAACTTTGCAGAATGAGGGTGTTGGAAATTCCAGGGACCGTCCTCTTGCTAGACTGTTTTTCCAATTAGCTCTCCAGTCACTATTCTTAGGTTCAAAAGAACGCCCACAGATAAAGACCGAAAAAATCAACGGGTGCCTTGTCTTGGTAATTAAAACAAAAGTAAAACTTCAGAATAGATTCGGGTTCGATTCCCGGTTCGAGTGTATCCTTTGTTTTATTGCATACTAAAATTTCAAAATAGTCATTATAAGTTCAAAATACTCAAGGACCTGTGGAGATCAAACATCAACTCCCACCTCACTAGGTCGTCCTTTCATCTCTGCTCCTGAATCCTCTCTACGCTCGTCGATCGCACTCGCTCCGGACTCTGTTTGCGATAGGACTCCTGAATAATGAAGGGATCAATTACGGTAGAAAAAAGAAACAGTTACGGTAGATACATGTCCATTTCGGGTTCTCCGACCCGAAAGACAAATTCCCTCTTCGAGTCTAAATTTGGTTTGTCAAATGACGCTGGTCTTTTTAATCCAGCAAACGTAATATTCTCCAATCTAACCTTATGCGACAGAGTTCTCAGGCATTGAAACAGACGCTTCATTAGAGATAAAAATATCTACTCATTTTCTCCCATTTTGCACGTGGCCTACCTCATTTGAATGCTAATCGATCAATCAAATAAAGTTATTTTGTCCTCTCTCGTCCATTTTTCGTTTCATTTCGTACTCCGCTCGCCATGGCGAGTAGTCTCTTCTCTCTCCCACCGGGAGACTTAGGTACGCCACCAGCCCCTACTACCAGTAAATAATCTAGAATCGCTCCAAAAATATTGCAGCCGGGTTCCGTATTTTTCATTGACTCTTGCAAGCACTAATTGTTCACTTTCTAACTAGAAAAACAGTTATCGAGTATCAACCCACCGTAACCCATCGTCAAGTTCTACAGTAATCCTGCTCTTTTACAGTATTGTATCTGATCGGCTACTCGATACTCGCGTTCTCCATAGTTACCTCCACTCTGATTCTTTGCAAGAAGAAAAGTGAGTGATAAAATACGGATTTGGATTTCCTGGCTTTTCCCAAATCTTCCTCATATAATTCTCGCCTTGGACCAGCGGAATCACTATCGAGAATTGCTTGATATCGAAAAAAACTGGCTAATCGTTGCAGAGTCGGCAAAGACAAAAAGTACGCAGGGCCCCCCGCCTCCTAAACTCGTAAGTTTGAACTTTGATCTTTTCTCCAATGGGAAACAAATAATACACAGATTTGATCTACTTTGAGAGCGAGCGAGAGAGAGAGAGAGAGAGATAAATTTTTAAAAAACACCCCGCTGATCTTTGATCTCTTACAGGCAACTCCCAAGCCTCCGCCCTCTCGCTGTCCCCCGATCGAATTCGAGCCCCTGAAGGAGGTCAAACTGCCGACACCACTGGCGCCTTCTCCGGAGCCACCTTCTCCGGAACCGCTCAAGACCGCTGAGCCCAAAGAGAGCGAGGTACGGTAGCGAGGAGGAACCGTTCTCTCACCTCACCACAACCAGTTTCTACTGTAATCCATCGATGCTTGAGACCAAATATATAGGAAATGGCTAAAAAGGCTGATAATTGATGTCGCCTAATTTCTGATCGGATACAGTACACCCTCGGTACCGTACACTATTTCTATCTCACAATTGCAGAAGGAGGCCAGAAAGAGTGCCAAGGACAGCAAGAAGTCAGCGATGCAAAACGGAGATGAAGAAAAAGATAATACACTCGAGGTGAGTTACCGTAATTCACCAGTTCCCAGGCGCTACCTTAGTATGTTCCCGAATTACCGTAGCATTCCGAGCCGGGCTCACATGAACACTTCGATGATCTTTAATCTTTGCAGGGCATCCGCACCGACTTCGGCAAGACGCAAGACGTGAGGGTGAGGGCTCTCCCGATGAGCCGTTTTTCGGTTCCCAAAACGACTCTTTTTTCGGCTCTCTTCCTTGCAAACGTCGTTTAATTCTCAATTTAAGGTAGGCCAAATGCGATAATTTTGATACCATTGAAATCAGCGCATTCTGAGCTGTCAAAATCCGCTCTTTCAATTTGTCTCACGACAAATTGAAAGGAAGGTAAATGAGTCATTTGAGATCCGAAAACGGCTCCCAAACGGCTCTTTTACCTGAGCCATAGGGGAGCCGGCGAGAGAGGGGAAAACGGATATCCGAGAGCCGTTTTCGCTACCCTAGTAAGGATTACTGTCATTCGGTGGCATACTGTAGAATACCGTATCATTTTATCTTCAGGACGCGAGCAGCAAGCGGCAGAACGGTAAGGGTGACGACAGAAGATCAAAGACTAAAGATCAAAGATCAGAGATCACTCGCAGATAAGAGCGAGGCTGAGAACGTCCCAGTGATTGGCCAAGACGCATTGCTGGGCGGGAAGAGGAAGGACAGGGATGAGGAGAAGAAGTAAGAGATCAAAGATCACATTGACTTAGTCGGCCCGGAGTTAAGCGCAGGAGCTAAGACACCTGGGAGCATTGTCACCTGACGGTTATAATTGATCCGATTCCCCTTCACTCTTCGTACTCCTGGCAGGCTAGAGTGACATCAAAATGAACATTTCTTCATTCCATGGGCGACGCATAAATGAGCACTGATATTAGAGACCAAAGATCAAAGATCAAAGTGCAGGTCGGAGAAGAGTCGCCAGCAGAAGAAGAAGGGTCGCGGAGGCCCTCGCAAGAAGAGATCACCGGGGTGGAGGAAAGAGTTAGCGCGTATGAGGGAGCAGGGGCAAGAGGAAGAAGAGAAGGAGAGAGATGAGGAAGAGGAAAGGAAGAAGGAGAAGGAGAAGAGTCGCCGGTTCGTATCACTGTTAATAGTTTAAAATAGATCGAGCCCAACACATTTAAAATAACGAGAGCACGGAATTCTACATGTGGAGGGCGATACATTCAGGGAAAGAGAGAAAAACCCATTCTTGCTAGTAGTTTACTGACAGTTGACGGCTTCATACTAATAAAAAGACTTGTGAGAGCCTAGGAAAATATTCTGAATACTATAAAAATAGGTTCGGTAACGAGGAGGATACCGTATCCCTACCTCACCACAGATAGTTGTTACCGTAACCCGGTGATGAGATTATCCTGAAATTCAGGGACGATGATCACTCGCGCACTTCTAAGAAGAGCGAGCGTAACGAGAAGAGCGAGGCGGAAGTCATCGAGGCCAAGGACATGACCGCCCCCACCCAGAGCATTTGAGAGAAGACTACTCTAGCCTAAGTGATGTAGTCACTCACTAAGCCGTGGAAACGATTACTGTAGAAGTCAATAAAATACTGCGAGGAATTGTCGAGTGAGCAGGGACACAGTATGCGAAACATAGTGAACTCATAGTGAATTAAAGGAGATCTCGATGATCACCTCATAACACATATCCCCATACCGTACACAATCGCATCCCTACCGTACATCGCTTACCTTCTCCACGAGAGTCCTCGAGCATATATCAGATATATCACGGTTAATGACTAATGTTTTCATTTGTCAAAATTATTCATTGAAAACATCACTTTATCATCAATTCCTACAAAAACATAGACAACAGAACGATTACCCGTATCTATTAAGAATATTACTCATTTTCAATCTTTGATATTCCGGAATAGCGATCCACCCACATGTGAAGAGGCGCCTGTTGCTAGTCGTCGATATATCTATGCTGACTAATTGGATCCGAGATGAATTGAGGGGGGTGGTTCCTAGTTGAAGCGTTTGTCGAATCTGTTGAAGCGGAGTGTCTGAACGGGCGGCATCATGCACTGGACGGGCGAGAAGAAACAGTTGCGCATCACCGAGTGAGAGGGAGAACGATACACGACCGGCACGTTGAAACTGGAAGAGGATCAGGGTAAACGGGGGCTCCTTGCTCTTTCCAGTTTCCATACTCTTGCTCAACCCACACCTATGACCCGTACATCTCATTTAAAATCCTGATTGTACCTCCCCAGTAGCGCTGACATATGAATACTACATGAGATCGAACTCGATATATCCAGTCGCCTACGTATTCAATTTTTGTCCCCTAACCACTCACGAGCCCAGATTCATCTGTGTCTACAAGACTTCTTGAAAAGGCAGAGCAGCTGATTTTTATTTCGCCCCCGTCAGTCGACCACCACAGAGGAGTGAATTCGTTCTCGCTAATTTGACGTGGGGCGCCCATAGTGTGAATGATGCTGCTAATTGGCAATGGGCTTAGTGCCCCCTTCTTCCAACTACATATAAGGAAGCGAAGGGGTCGCTTCATTACGCGCGCGTTCTCTGAAGATGCCAGAAACTTGCAGAAAGAAAAATAAAGAAAGTATCCATTCTGCCCCGCAGGCTAATTCCAACTTTGTACTTCAGCTGCTGGTCGCCATCTTGTCTTAGAAGCTACAGGGCCCACACTGTATGTGAACATTTCGTAACGCACAAGCAACATCAGTTTTGGTAAAGTTTTGCACAGAATTGTGCCTGGCGCCCTAGTTGAATTGCGCGCAAACGTCTGGCTACCCACTGGTCATACGAGGCGAGAGTGTTCGCTAAATGAGTAGAGTTAGACAATTCCCTGTCACGCACAAAACACACACATCTTGTGTGTTCGCAACGACTCGACTGTCGAGGCCTTCTATCTCTGCTGCTATAACACCGAGATAGCGCCCTGAACGGAGAGAGCTCTCGCGCACTCCGCCCATTTATGCGAGGGAGGGCATTAACGACACTATGATTACATTCGGGCGCCGTACTCTCTCTCCCCCTCTTGCTACCACTACTACTACTTTTTGCTCTTCCGTCGCCGCCACCGTCATTTCGACTATGCAGCCGCCGCCACCGTCATTTCGACTATGCAGCTCTGCAGCCCAGTCATATGGGGCAGGAGGAGAGGGAACGAGAGGGAGCGGAAATAATGATGAAAATGACCGCGATGATGTAGTGAATGTGGGGGGGGGGAGGAGCGCGTGAGTAAAGGTCACTTGAAAATCCATTGTTTTGTTTTCCCCACGGAATGCAGATATGCACATGAGTTATTAAAGGAAGCCGCCCTATAACATAGTCAGAAGAACAACGATCTCTGGAATCCCTTTCTCAAGTGCGCTCTATTTGCTGCATTATTTCTACAGTAACAAGGGTAAAGATATGTCCATTTTAAGCAATGTTATGGTAAGTGACTGTATTCTTTCGTTCTGTCTAATTGGTAAGAACTTCTTCACCCGAATGTGGTTTCAAGCACCATCCCAGCAGTTTTTTTTGCCTAACCTCATTAGACGCCCACATTGAGAAGGTCGAACGGATTAGCGGGTGGTCCCAACTAGACTGCCAAAGAACAACATTTCCATGTCAACCTTTATTTCGACAAGTCGAGAGTAAGAACGAATACCCATGTTCCCAAGACTAACTGCGATGTATTCCCAATTGCTCAAAATTAATGAAATACGAAGCACCATGAGCGAAAACCCGAGACTGAACACAACAAGTTGATTCAATTTCCAATTCCACGTGTTCATAAAGCCATTCTAGATCAAAGATTCCCGCTGCAAACCCAATTCCCGGTTGTTCATTTCCGAATTCATTCCTCAACTCACTCGGATCGTGCGTCGACGTAGGCGTAGGCGGGGTAGGCCTGGGCCGCGGGCAGCAGCAGGGAAAGTGAGAGCAGCAGGACCAGTAGGGCCGAGGAGGAGGAGAAGGAGAAGGAGATCTTGGAGGACGCGAACATATCGTCTTTGAATTACCTGCTTGAGGGAATAGTTATTGCGGGTTTGTTTTTCCCTGAAGGCAATACAGGCTAACTTTCACAATTAATCGATACGAACAAGCACAGGAGCAAGGAAATGTGAGCTATTATGACACCATGGGCGGAGATCCTGACCAGGTGTAATCAATGATCTCGTTTACTGGTCAATTGAGGATGGCAAAATACGGAAGTCGTACACCTTTCTGCTTCCAGAAGATCGAGGAGTCAGCGGAAAGTGCACAAGGCACTAGCGGGGCAGTGCGCACAGCGAGACTGATTCACATTAGAAAGCGCCGAGGCAGTACACATTAAGACAGCGATCGGGCCCGTTACAAGTAGTGCTCAAGCAGTAGTCAGAAGATATCCACGAAAGAGGTCTACCCAATCATTGGGATGGTAGTCCTGCGCTCTACCAGTCATAGGCAAAGTGCGTTCGTCCGCTCATCCTTATACCCCGCGCTCGGTCTCCTCCCTCCCCTCCGCCTGGCGCCGCCCACTTCCGCTCTCGTTCACCTCGAGGGAGCGGGGGACTGATAAGCCCCGCCCCGCATGGTGTCACCAGGCCTTTTTTGCGCCTTTCGATCCCCAAGCGCATGCAAGGCGCGAGGTATGACGGAACCGAGCAATTGGATAAAAAACTAAAACAGCAGGAGCGTAGTGATCATAGTGGAACGTGGGGTTCTACTAAGTGCTGGTGGTGATGAAAAGATGACACAATTTGCCTCCCCTCCAACAATAAGGCGCGTACAAGCCACGAGGTATGACTAATACGGACAATTACATAAACAACTAAAACAACAGGAGCATCGTGATCATAGTGAGACGTTGGTTCTGCCAAATGCTGGTGTTGACGACAACATTGATAACAATCATGAGATGATCTGAATCAGGCGAACGACAGCCGTTTTCTGTGCAGGTATTTCCTTATTGAGCTGGCAGGTGTAGCTGCGGGAGGATGTTGAGATGACAATTGGCGTTCGGCTACATTGCACTGCTATTCTATCCTATAGTCTGGCTGCACACAATCGTCATCCCTGTGTACCAGTCGAGAGGCAGAGTACTGTGGAGAAAAATGACCCTATCTAGACAAGGAAATGAAAAAAAAGAACCGCCAAAGACCGAAATGGAGTTACGGCCAGCTGACGCACACCAAAGTCCGCTCCCGAAAAAGCGCCGACTGTCCTCATCCTCTCCTTTTCCTGCACTATAGCACTGCCTGCTGCTGACACGCGCGTGCTGCACTACGAAGTAATTTTGCCCGGAATGGAATATGCGCGTCTCTTTATTACCCACTCATTCTATCTCGCAACTCCACCAGGAATTCAGTAGATATCCTGACTCAGCGGTAGCCCAAACGCCGCTTTCAGATGGAGTCAGAACTCGTGGGGAAAGCAAGTAAAATATTCAGCAGGGTGCATTATCGCGTGAGCGAAATTACGGGAGTTCCCCCAGCTCGCATATTAAATTCCCTCCAGAAAAGGAGACGAGCGGTTGTATATGCAAATGGACATGGTTCCTTCCTAGAAACGCCACTCTAGTGTCATGATGTGGCAGAGAAAGGCGTGCGTTCTCTGGTGCACGAGGACCGCTTTGTGGGTACTCATAACTTTATTTCAGGACATCCGACGATCAACTAGCACACACTTCTCGTCTAGAGCTCAAATTGACGATTTTTTCCCGATCACTGGAATGTGTTTTGCATCAGTGTTCAAGATCAATAGATCAAGAAATCAAGAGACACGTCAACGAGTTCTAAGTGGAATGGCGACCTATTAGCCAGCAGTCGCTGCCCGCGCTGGTATAGTCTCTATCATGGTGATTCGAGTAAGTTCGCTCTGCCTTCGCGATGATGCTCATTTTCCTAGACAGATTTCGTGACCCAACTTTTATGGGGGCGTCTCGAGAGTTTCACCCACCCAGTTAGTTCCTCTTTTCAAACGAGGCTAATCGACCTCCCCATTTTGTCTCGCCTCCAGCAATTTTGTTAATATGACGACCTTTCATCAAGAGGAAAATTAAAAGATGAAGGGTGTTAAAACGAAGATCGGCCAAATGCAGAGATAATGGGTCGTCGGAAAATGATGAACTCACTTACGGGCCATCTAACCATTTATGATGAGAGAATAAACAGCATAAGTTGCGACACTAATAATGCTAGGGCAACTCTGCCCTCAGCTGACTATACATGTTTGCCTATTATCGCACTAAATGAAAATGAAACTGCGTTGGCAACTCAACATGCCAAAAGAGCAGTCTTGAATGTATAGCAATCATCACCGGTCTTGTGTTAGGTTATTTAGAAGTCATCATCGAAATTTTTGGAACTATCCTTTCTTATGGACGGGTCTATATGTGTCCTGTTAAATTCTGATTCTTACTTTGAACTTTTTTCTGGGAAGTAAGATAGGATCAGAACATTGTGAATGGAGAGTGCGAGTTCATTGCTCCGCCACGCAAACATCTCGAGTGTCTCTAAGTGAGCACACGCTGTTCTTTTTCATCAGTCCAAGTACTCCAGCGATGTCCGAATTCAGGAACACATGCACTGATCAGGACGCCATGATGCATTCAGATGCGTCAGTGAGGTCCTCGTGGCTTTGAGTCATATTGTCAAAACAGTGGTGGAGTCATTTTGTACGCACGACAAACAAGCTAAAGTAACCAAAAACGGAAGAGAGTCGTGACAAGGGCCGAAATTAAACATGCATCACAGCAAACATGGGGAAGGTCACATGATAGCGAACGCAACATCTTGTCTAAAAATAGCTATGGAGTGAATGACTCAGGCCAGTCATTCATCCGTTCTCGAGAGGACCTCACACTGCGTCTCCAGACCGAATCTCAGAGTGGCAGCCCCGGCCGGAACAGCAACAACAGCGATGTGAGATCAAATAATTCAGCGCCTCAGACCTTACATCGACAAGGTGAACCCCATTGTGTTTTTGCCGTAGAAACAATCCAACCAAAGCCATGTTGTAGGCGTCATTGGCATGTAAATGCGGAGTGGGCGCTCTGTGAGGTCTGTAAAGGTCAATTAGAATACGTGACCTTCGCATTTAGATTGCTTGCTTATCTTAGAAATTGATCATGCACAGCCTTCAATTTCCACGAGGAACGACGGGAACATTTCGAATAGCTCTTCGGATTGAATAGAAGATGTGGAAAATGACGGTGTTGTTACTCTGTCCAATGTTGCGGCGATAGAATTCAATGAGTTGCATATCTCATGTGCCGTCATCCAACCGACAACACCCGCTGATCATTCATTCATGAAGTCACAGTGGCAAATGAGATCGGGCCGAAGTTGCGTCCGAGATTGAATTGAGTTATATACGACTCCGGAACCGACTGCGGACCAAAATTGAACAAACGGCTAGCGCGCAAAACTGCACAAGTGATATGGTAAACTGCTCCACTTCTCGATTCGATTTGGCTTGAAATATGCACAAAGTGCACTCACGTGGTGATTGCAGATGCCCCCTGAGACTTGCTAATTTCCTTCTCCCTCATTACGAGGCTCACTTGGGTGAAAGAAGTGACGAGGCCTTACTATAGTAACTAAACACTCTCTCGCCTCTCGACCGGTCGAAAGAGTGTGTAGAATGAAGAGGCTGTGGTTTCGTTTCACGATTAATAGCAACCCTATGGGAGGGCGCTAAATGAAGAGGGGAACAGGCGCCGACTCGAAAGGGCGGTCACTCATTGGCACATCACGAGCGCTATCAACGCGATCAAGCCTACTGTATTACAGTCTTTACAGCTGCCGCTATAATCAGTATCTGCTGTTCTACGGGGATATGACGAAGCGAGAATATAGGTGTGTGTATGTTGGAATTGCGCGCACACGTTTTCCCTGGATAACAATGGTGACGCAGGAAAAGGAGCGTGTTTTATATGCAGGCAAGTGTTTCAGATATAATCACAGACATGGAATGGAGCTGTAGCTGGGACTAAAAAACAGCGATCACCATGCCGAATATATCATCCGCCAGGCATGCCATGTGCCTGCGGATGCAGGGAAAACAAACCGTAAATCTTATGTGCTGAATAAATCCGAGACTTCCCATGCCTCTATCGAAGTACGAGTATTATTAGCGCTTTCAGCTTCTTTCCCACATAATACGACCACCTCTGAGTAACCTGTCTGGCGAATCGGGCACATAAGCACCTCATACGTAGTAAAGCCGACCGAAGGTTCAACAACAAAAGTTCCTTCCCACGCAGAGAACCGCGGTACTGGAAGTTTCGCAATTTTGCAGGAAGCTATTAGACCCCGATTGCTCGTTTCACGGCGCGCGTGTTCCCATATCCGAGAATAGTGGAACCTTTGCGCGTTCAGGTGACAAGCGCAATTCGTGTACTCGTACAAACGCTAAGCTTTCAATGATGATAACTCTCATCATTCTCATCGTCACGTCTACACCGTTTCCGCACAGACACGGCCTGAGTGAACTCGACCATCTACGATCGACAAACGAGCCGCTGCGTGCGTAAGCTCGCGGGCGAGATGTATCGCCTCTCGGTCTCATCACGATCTCTCCTCTTGCGCCTTCCAAGTCCCCTGGGGGTCATCACTACCTACGAAGTCTGCCTATTGTCTCGTTGCTCTCACTGGTCAGATAGTATGGAAGTATAAAAGAGGTTCGCTTTCCATTTCCCTCGCCCTAAGCCTGGGAGGCGACGATGACCTACAAGGACTTTCTTGCGCGGCCGGCGGGGGAAATTGTGGGGATGACCGGCGCGCTAATCATAGCCGCGCCGGCATTAGGATAACAGTAATCCACCGTAATGACTAGCTGTCTGTTTTCAAGCCGTACTGAATAAAGCGCAAGGACAAAAGCGGCGCGCGACGAAAGGTAAGGAGTGACGATTCTCTTGCTTCATTGGAGTATGCAGCAAAAAGGAGTAGTGTTTGTAGTCGAAACTTGCATATATTGTGAGAGGGGCGCCCCGCTCCGCCTACTCAACAACTGCTCACTACTGTGAGAATATAATACGTATACACCACTTGAGAGATCGCAGGAATCTCGTCATTTTCTAAATATATGCAACGCGCATTCAGAACAAGGCGACTTTCATTTTCCAAAGTGGTATATTATTATGCATTAGTGTTCAGGAAATGACACCACGGTAATATACTCTCTCACCACTCTATCGCTAGAGAGACTGCAAAGATATAATTAAATTAACCATGCTATTTTTTGGAACTCCGCTATTCTATTCTCATCGTACCGCGCTAGACAGAGCGGAGCGGGGAAACATGATACCCAGCGAGAGGCACTCGTAAAATACACACGTATTAATCAGATATGAATTTATGAGATGTTGTTTCGGGTGAATAGGAAAGAGATTCGAAGTACAAGGAGAGAGGCGCATAAGGAACGCCGACTAACGGACTGTAGCATGCTCCGGGGGGGGGGGGGGGGACAGATGAAATAGTCATGCATAGACAGCCAAAGAATTTCATGGAATCATTCCCAAATCTGCAAAGTCATCTAAAAATAGCTTGTGGGTTCTAACATTCTACCGTAGCAGTTATTGCATGCACAAAATCATCACGCATTTCTGTGTGATGAATGGTAGCGGGATTGACCAGCGGCAATGTGTAAGGGGGGAGCTTGCTTGCGCCCGCTAAGCCCCTTCAGCACCAATTTCGGGCGCGGGTTGTCCGGCGCATTCTCATTATACAACTTGCTACGCGGAAATGATACACATTTCGTGAGAATTTCTTGCGAGAAGTGGGCCAAGAGGAGGGGATTATGAGTATGAATGCCGAAATAGGGCACCGCGCTTGGAAACTACACGTAGCAAACAGAAAAATTTGTGTCATAGCTGCTGATCACGACCGTTTTTTTGGTCTCTTCAATCGTGCATAGAGTCTTGTAGTAAAAGAAGTGAGAAATCTACGCGTTCTGACGTCGCAAGTCGGAACTAGCCATTCAATGGCTAGTTTTCAATGGCTAGTTCAATGGCTAGTTTTGAAAGGCAGAATCAAGGATCGTCAAAAGATGAGATTCGCTGAACACCGCCATTATTTTTTAGTCTCACCGAAGGAAAAAAAACTGGAACTAGGATACGCTAGCTGTTAGGTCGGTAGTAACAATATAAGTAAATCTAACAGAAGCAATAAATCATCTATCGATAACTACAGCTGAAAATGGTGCAGTCGGTGATTGCCACATAGTGAAAACAATTAGTCTTCATCATAGCCAGCTGAAAAAAGGAGCTTATGTATGATTTGCAGCAGACAATCGTCCACTGATACTGCTCCCCAGTGATTACATCCCAGACAACGGTAGCTGATATGCCTTGTTATCATGGCAGGCTATAGTGGTCAGAATGGGTACGCGGTGAGGTAGCTTGTAAAGAATAATTTATTTGATATCCTAGGTGTTTACAATTCTGAAAGATGAAAAAGTGCTGAAGACGTTCCTTCCTCCCTTCCCCTATTCATAGCGCATTCATTGTCACCCTTACACATGCAACACGCATGCACAAATCTATTCTATTCAATTAAATTCAATTTGAGCGGTATCAATTTCACGCATTGTCCCATTCGTTTACAAAACACATCCGGCCAAATTTCGCGTGGGAGAAGAGGGAGAGATTGACAATTACCCTCCATTTCAGTGCAAAAACACGCGAATCATCAATCGCCGCACACGCTTGTTCCTCATCAATAAAGAGATTAAACTGAATAAATTAGCAGAAAAAAACGGCTGGTCAAGCGCTGCAATTGAAAGCCTACTGCAAAGAAAACTGCAATTACAACCTGCGATATGATTACTATATATCTTTATCGCAGCAAGTTAATGCGCGAATACATAAAACAGTAGCTAGGAACTGGCAGGAACAATTTAAAATGACGGTGTGGTAGTTGAAGTGAAGTGTAGTAGTCGCCGCGTTTCGACGACCCGAATGTAGTAGGGAGAATTCGAGAAAATAAGAAGAAATAGAGATAGTTAAAACAAGTATGAAACGGGTAATTTAGGGGAAATACGTTTGGTGAACAATTTGGAAGAGAGGGAAAGGGTTCCTTGAGGTAAGGAATTAATAGTGGAATAGGTGCGATGAGAGATAAATTGTTTAGACAAATTATCAGAAGCTCTAAAACGGGGGAATAATTTGCGAGACGAACCTCGAGTGCGAGATTCTCTGAAATCAAATATTAATGAAGGGGAAACAGTTGATTGTGGGCAGAATAATGAATGAACAAATTTGAAGGAAGATAAATTGCGACGATGGTCGAGAGGTTCCAAATTATACTTCTCGCAAGACATAAAATAAGATATGAAAGGAATTTTACAGCGAAAATGTAATTTACGAAGGAAAATGTATTGAACTTTTTCAAGGAGTTTTCTATCCTTGAGAATGTGAGGAGAATAAACTACTGAACAATACTCGAGAATGGAACGAACATAAGTTTTATAGGCGTGGACAAGTACGAGAGGATTTGCAGATTTAATGGCAACGAACATGAAGTTGACACGCTTAGAAGCCTTTTTAACTATATCAACAATGTGGGGGCGGAAGGAAAGATTTTTGGAGATGAGAACTCCTAGATCTTTGACAATATCAGTAGAGGAAATTATAGAAGCATTGAACGAGTAAGCTATTCTAGGATTGGATTTACCTACATAGAGAATATGCGATTTACCTGGGTTGACAGACATTTGCCATGCCAAACACCAGTCATAGATTAAATCTAGAGATGATTGTAGGGGAGAATGGGGAGGAGGCGATTTATGATTAAATGGGAATACGAGCTTAAGATCGTCAGCGAAGAGATAGGAATCGACAGGACACGAATCGACAATGTCGTTAACGTAAATTAGAAATAGTAATGGACCAAGTACACTCCCCTGGGGAACCCCAGAGGTGACAAGAGAAGGGAATGATAGAGAAGAATCAACACGGACTTTTTGAGATCGTGAGCAAAGCCGCGATTCAACCCATCGATGGAGATTTCCAGAAACATCATATGATGAGAGTTTAACTAATAATTTTCTATGAAATACAACATCGAAGGCCTTTGAGAAATCGACGTAGGCAACATCAGTAGAAGATTTAGAACAATGGTTAGTAATGAGTTGGGAGAGGAAGGAAACTAATTGATGGGTTGTACTCCTACCCTTACGGAAGCCATATTGATTTGAAGTGAGGAGATTATTAGAATTGAGGAAGTATGAGAGAGTGCTTTTGACAACTCTCTCAAAAAGTTTGGAGACATTACTAGTGAGTGAAAAGGGCCTATAATCGGACGCGTTCTCACGCTTGCCTCCCTTTTTGAACAGAGGGCAAACAACTGCCTCTGTCCATTGGGAAGGAACGGAGCCGGTAAGGAGAGAGGATTCAAAAATTAGGGAGAGGGGGAATGCGAGGGAAGTGGCACACTCTTTAAGGAGAATAGAGGGAATGTGATCGGTACCAACTGAACACTTTCGAGGCATTTTTGCAAGAAATTTTTCTAGGATGAATGGGGAAACATCTATAGAATCTAGGGTGGAAGTGGTGCGAACAGGAAAAGGTGGAATTATACCGTTATCAACAGTGAAAACGGAAGTGAATTGTGCGGATAAGGCCTCAGCTTTTTCGGAAGAGGAGGAGGCGAATGAGCCGTCACCACGCCGAAGCGCAGAAACAGAGGCTTTTTGTTTGGAAATACTTCTCATGTGAGAGAAGATACCTCCACTGGATGAGAGTATTCGTTTGCCCTCCTTCCTAATTGCTTCACGTTTAATAGCTACGCGGACTTTCTTAGAGAAGGCTTCATAATTGGGGTCGTTATTGCAAAACATTCTATATTGAATACGAAGGAGTTTAAGAATATATTTAGAATAAGTAAGGCGATTGGGAGTAAGGGGGATTGTTTCAACGATCACTTGTTGAACAATTTCTACAAATCTGTCATACATGTTCTGTGTCGTATCCCCATTGACTAGAGATGCCATCCAGTCGACCCCCGAGAAGAGGGAATTTGCCAAAGCAAAATCTCCCTTCCGCCAGGAGCGACTGACTGACTCATCCCGATTATCAACGGAGATAGTGCGCAGAGAGAAATTGATGTTGAAATGATCAGCGAGACCAGGCGAGAGAGAAACAGATGACAAGAAATGTGAATCGGTAGATAGAACTAAATCAAGAATGTTTGCATTACGAGTAGGAGAAACAACGTGCTGTGTGAGACCATGAGAGGCGCAGAAATCGATAAAGTTACAGCAAGTAGTGCAACTGCGAGATAGTTTGGAATGAGGCCAATCAATGTGGGGGAGATTGAAGTCGCCCATAATAAATGAGGGAAGAGAAGTGGACACAATTAGATCAGAAATTGAAGCGAGGAGAGGACGGGAGTCGCAATCGTGATTAGGATTGTAGATGGAAATGACACGACAAGGGAATGGTTTGACAATATCAATAGCGAGCAATTCGACACCGGGGGGAAGGCAGGGTTCAAGTTGAACAAAATCAAGGGAGTTGGAGAGGAAGAGACAAACACCACCTCCAAGAGTTGGTCTATCTAGGCGGACAAGGGAGTACGAAGAGTCACGAACAATGAATGAATCGGGAATTGTCTCATCCAGCCAGGTTTCACACACCGACGCAATGTCTATGTTGTGAAGCGAAAGAAGAGAGTGAAATGAATCAACCTTGTTTTTGATTGATTGCACGTTGGATTGAATAAATTTGATTTCGCAATTTACCTCGACGCGATGTCTCGGGGTGCAGTCTGTACCACCTCCCCGAGCATCGGTAGAGGGGGTAATCAGAGATGGCAAGGAGTGAACCAACTTGTGAGTGAAGTTGTGATTATATTGATTGATTGATGCTACTTCCAGATATGGTGGCAAGGTGCAGCCACGTCATGCGATTTTACCCACGTCAAGAGGCGACTGCGCTAGGTGGTGCTGTACGGTAAAGCCGAGCTGAAATGGAGGCAAGCAAGGAAATATTTGTGCGAGGGGAAGTAGGTAGTAGTTGCGTGAGTCGGCAGCTCTTGAGTGGAGTGCCTTCCGTGCCTGGTGGCCTGTCAAAACCACTCGCGTCTCTCTATCGTGCACTCACTACCCACTTCCAGCTTCCACCCACACAAAAAACAGGACTACTACTGCTCCCCAATTCATATGCAATGACGCCCGATTTAGTCCATTCTTTATGTGGTTTAAAGATAGACAATCGTAACAGACATCGCTTTCGTTGGAGATCTCGAGGCTCCTGACATCAGCCCTAGCATGAGTAAAAGCGGAAGTAGGCGAATCTGAATACTTGACGATTCTTGCTACCGCTTAGAGAGATCTTAGCTCGTTCATTCCTCGCATCCATGCCTACTCCCACTTAGCCACAACAGAGGCCACGAGGCTTGACTAGCTATAGACTAGCATGATCACTCGGCATTAGTGCCTGATGTTTATACAAGGATGTTCATTTTAATCATCAACTACCATGCGCTAAGTGAACAAACTCATTGGCCAGTTTTGAGCGTGTTCGCATAACTTCTCATTTATTTATTTTATTTAGACTCCAAAACGACGTACGCGGCCAACGAAAAAAAAAAGAGAGATCGCAAGCAACATTCCAGTCGCCGATTAGATGAGAGACCAAAGAATGATTGCGTTCAGAAAATCAAATTTTCGAACGCTCATTCGCAACATTTTCCCATTACGAACACTGCTTGAACTCTTGATCGAGTCGGTGTTGAATCCACTGTCGGAGACGCATTCCCAGCTAAGCGCCAT
Source organism: Pristionchus mayeri (assembly GCA_036245805.1). NCBI lineage: Eukaryota > Metazoa > Nematoda > Chromadorea > Rhabditida > Neodiplogasteridae > Pristionchus > Pristionchus mayeri. The sequence goes on along the minus strand of BTRK01000001.1, from coordinate 14,081,430 downwards.
TCCCGATGTTGCTAATGTTGCGAAGGATGATGCGATTAGAGGGGTTTTCGCAACTCGTGATGAGGGGAGAACTTCCGCTGGATGAAAATGGCTGCTAATCGGCGGCTCTCCCCTGCTGACCCGCTATTTCTTCGAATATATCATGCAATTCTGGCTCCGCGTTAGCAGCGCGGCTTTCGCATCATTTCGTTCGTTTTAGCAAGTAGAAACTATAAAATGTGCTAGAAAAATCTAAGAAATTTGTCAGCAGGGTGCACATTGAAACACCACCAAAACAGCGCGCCAGCAAAACACTCGAGAGTTCGGGGAAATATCTAATTACTGGAAGGAAAGCACCGAATTTCCTGGACGACGTTGCGAATTTATAGTTTGCTGAGAATAGTGGTAGTGTGCGCATTTCTTTCCACATTCTCTCTCGACCGATAGAACATCGAGAGTTTGCAAAGAAATTCGCAATTCGGGTATTAGATTGAGCTGGTATTAGGTTCGGGTATATTTTAGGATGAGCGACAAAAGAGTAGCACGAAGTTGCCATTACCCGAATTACGACCTATACTAATTACTAGCAGGAGAGAGCTGCAGACGACATGTTTTGCGAACTGTTAGTTTGAGGGAAAAGTGCAAGACGGACATTTGCAGACGGCAGACGATAATCCTAGAAAAAACTTGTGCAAGTCAAAGCCATTTCTCATCCCAACGGTATATTTATTTTGCTTGTGGCACTACACCGTTATATTTATGCGAGCTACTCTTACTTCTATTCACTAGCAGCTATTTCCTGCGTAAAAACTGTACTAGGTGAAAACAGAATTCGGTTGAAAAAGTCTAGACCGCAAGTTGTTGATATTTCACACTCGGCTTCAATTAGCCCACGATTTTTAAATGACATATTTTCAGGAAAAAATATTTATAAAAAATATGTTTTGATACGATAATAAACTACCACTTAGAGTTTCTGCAGTTCGTCTTCGCTAAAGGCACAATATTGTTTTCAAAAGTATTTCTCTTTCTCGGCAAAAACAGAAAAATGAGTTCGCAGAATGCGGGAGTTGGAAATTCCGGGGACCGTCCTCTTGCTCTACTGTTTTTCTAATTAGCTCTCCAGTCACTATTCTTAGGTTCAAAAGATCGTTCACATATAAAGACCGAAAAATCAACGGGTGCCTTGTCTTGGTAATTAAAACAAAAGAAAAATTTCAAAATAGAGTTCGATTCCCGGTCCGAGTGTATCCTTTGATTTATTGCATATTAAAATTTCAAAATAATTATCAAATTTGAAATATATCCATGTATCTGGGAGATTAAAGATCAATTCCCACCTCACTAGGTCGTCCCTTCAGCTCTGCTCCTGAATCCTCTCTAAGCTCGTCGATTGCACTGGTTCCGGGCCCAGTTTGATCGGACTCCTGAATGAATGGTTACGGTAGAAAAATATGCATTTCGAATTCTCCAACCCGAAAGACAAATTCCCACTCCGCGTCTAAATTTAAAAACAATTTTTCGATATTTTTAGCGATATCGGGCAAGGTTGTATTCCAGAAAAACCGAAAATGAAGTGACGTCGTCTGGCCTCAACGAGGACTTTACGAGCAAAATGAATATGCGCATCGTTTTCAGCACCATTGAAAACCCCAAAACACATAATTTCAGAAAATTGACATTTTTTCGCAATGCCAACAATTGTCCGATTCTTACGCAAACGGGCTCTTAAATAAACCTACGGACCGCAGAGCTCCGTCCTTTCTGCCGTCCACCATTTTTTGCATTGGGAAAACTCACACACCATCACACCACCTTTTTATTTATTTATTTTCTCAGGTTTAATTTATTTTAATTATTACTTTTTTTCGTACAATCGATAGAGCATCATCTGAAGATACGAAATCTTAACTGAATTAATTAATTTAGTGGTTATAAAACATAAATAAATGCATTGGAAGAAAATTACGCTTCGCATTTTTCTAATGATTTGTATTTTTTTCTCTTTTAATCGGAGTGCACTATTTTAGTTCTCTAATCAGATGATTGCGCTAACCATCCCTGCACTCTGTAGAGGTACTGGTGATGCTTGGGGTTCGTTCGCAAGCATGATATATGACTCTTTCTGAGAGACTGTCGTCATTTTTTCTCGGTTAATCTTGATTTTCTCCTTTTTTCTGGGTGCACTATTTGAATTGAACGTTTAATCACATGCAGCCACCTCCCCTCTGCCCTAAACAGGTGCTAAAAATGACGGTCCGTCGTTCGCTGACTTGTTTATAGCACTCGAAGATCAACATGAGCAAACGTTCGATTCTCGGGCTGTACAGCAGTAGAGTGCGATTAGTTGATCTTGAGCACACCGTTCATATAGGTTATCAAAATAAGCAGTAAAAATAATAATTTAATAATCATAGAATGCATTAATTTATTTTTGAAAATATCCTTGCATCAGAAGTAACACATTCGCCCCAACTTGACCAAAAAAATACGGTCGATCTCTGGTAACATGTGTATTTTTTAAAGGTATATTTATTAGTTCTATTATTTTTTTCAATGACTATTATTGTTCATAATCGATTCCGCAACTTCGATTTCATAAGTTCAGAAAAATGTTCAGAACGTAAGGCTAGCGAAATCTAGAGCCCGGTGGAACCCCGCTCCCCATCGCTAAATGCCAAAAGTTTTGGCACGATAAATAAAGGAAGTGCAAATTCTGCTAGAAGCAGTGATTCTTTGGCAATCGAAGAATGGTTTTTTAAAGCGTCTTTATACTTCTCCCCAACAAGAAAAAAACAAAAGAAAAAAAGCGTGCAGAACCGATATATTTTACTTCGGTCGGGTTCTCCGCAAAAAAGGTTCAATAATTTATACAGAAATAGTTCTTAGTGTTACAAATTTATGATTGCTTTACATGAAATTTACAAGATCCATTCGACAGGAATATTATCGGAGAAAGTAGACCATCGTCCGATCCATTGCGAGTGTAGCGAGAGAGATGAAGAGAGGAAGGAAGGAAGGCGAGACAGAACGGGCGACGTCTGCTTCACCTGAAGGAATATAGTGGAAAGGGATACTGTAATGAGAAGAGCCGTGGATGGGGGTATCTACGAACCGGTTTCTCCTCAATGGGCACCCATTCAAGGAGGTAGTTCGCCCCTCCGTTGTTGTCCCAGAATATTCCCTCTGAGACCGAGTACGAGATACACATCTCACAGCGAGAGAAAGAGGACTGGGAAGAGGGAAGTGAGGAGGGTGGAGGGAGGAACAGGGAGGGGAAAAGGGGGAGTACCTGATGGGGGAGTGCGAGCACGAAGGAGAATGCGTCAATGTCATCGTTCCCCGAATAGTTTGCGTGAGAAAGAAGCAGGCAGTTCACAATGGGTACTCCATCCATCCATTGTGTAGCGGATAAAAATCTGAAGGAGGGGGATTGGGTCCTATTCCACATATGGATGATCGGTTACCTTCTTATCGTACACGATATCGAGTACATTGATCTGTCCCGTGAGATGACCTCCACTCGTCGTCCTCAACGAGGACATGTTCACGTGTCCTCATCGAGTCCTGCTCATCGATTCAGACTCCGATCGATAGACGAAATTAGTGGGGAAGAGACGATGGGAGACTACCGTAGTCGAGGCAACGGGAGAACACGATGAGATACTGTAAGATAGGGGATAGGGGGACGGGTTAGTCATCAAACTTCCACTCAATGGACACGTGTTCTTGTGATGGAAAGTGGAGAGTGATCAGAACCTTACTTGGGCATCGGCATTAAGAAGAGATTGTCTTCGTACCTTGTGAAGTATGACATCTTCTCGAGATCGAGTCCCAATGAATCCGCGAATAGAACAGATTTTCTCGAAGATGTCGATGAGCGATGCTTCCGAAGGGCCGACGGTAACGTCTTCGATCGTTCTCTGTAAAGATTAGAGATGACCTCGTGCGATTCTATCAACACGAGTGTGCATTCTTGCCCCCATGACTTAAAGTTACCCAACAACCGTCAAAATGACCTATATTTTTATTCCTGAAACTGATAGACATAAAAGAGACTAGTAGAAATGCAATACTAATAAAATCAGAAAATAAATAACTAGTCACAGAATCGACCTCAAAACATGTGTTGCGCAACCCTGATCAAGACCGATTTTCCCGCGACGTTTGAAACATGAATATTTTGAGTGAGGTAATTCGCGTTCACAAGCCCGGTTCTATATCAAATTCATCCTCGCTTCTCGCCCGGTTGTAAAAATATATATTTCAACAGCGAAAACTTCAATATTAAGCCCACATAATCGATTAAACAATATTTAAACAAACCGCGCATTTTAAATTACGGTACTTAGTGCATGTTCATGCAAATTCGCGGTAAAGTATTGTTCAGGCGCGACTTTAAAAATTTTGCACGGTTGTTGGGTAACTTTAACTGTTTCTCTCTCTCTCTTGGGACTTCTCTAGTTTAGGGGGTAAGCCCATTCCTCCCACTCAGACCCTACACAGGTAGGGGGGGGAGAGAGAACAGGCTAGAGCTGCGCAGCTTTCTGTGTATATCGCCGGCCTAAACCGGCTTTTAGCCTAAGCGGTAAGCAACAATCGGGTATAACCGCTTCGCGGGGAGACCCTATCGTTGCTTGCGTTGCTTGTCGTTGCTTGCTTATCGTTGCTTGCTTGCAGGGCTCCAAGCTTCGCGGGTAGCCGTTATAAGGAAGGAGGTATAGGTGCGTGTTGTAAAGCCAATTTGCACAGCCCCTGATGGTTTCCTGTGGTACTGTAATTTTTTGAAAATCTTGCCCTGTAGCTTTTCTACCGTTTCTTTCAAAGTACTGTATTAGTGTTATTAGGGTGTCCCATAAAGAATTACAATTTTTTTGTTTTTTTTTGTTTTATTTTTTTTGTTTTGAAATGCTTTATTCTCAGTCAATAACGTATGCCCCCTTCCCTCCCACTACCTTCTTCCATCGATCAGGAAGGGTCTCGATTCCTCTTCTCCAGAAGTCCTGGGTCCTGGAGTCGATCCATTCTTGGAAGGTAGTCTCGAGTTCGTCTCGGTTGGCGAATTTCTTCCCGCGAAGGAATGCGGAGAGAGAGCGGAAACAGTGGTAGTCACAGGGGCTGATGTCTGGGGAGTACGGTGGATGAGGCAACCATTCGATTCCTAGTTCGTCCAGCTTTTTCTGAGTGATCTTGGCATGATGAGGGCGCGCGTTGTCCATGAGGATCAGAATCTTTCCATGGCTCAGGAGTCTGGGAGGGACTCTGATGGCCATCTCATGCAGCTGAGCAGTGAACACCTCTGCAGTGATGGTGGCACCTTCAGGAAGAATTTCCCAGTAGATGGGACCGAGCTCCGAGAAGAAGAAACTGAGAAGCTCCTTCTTGCAGTGCACTTCTTTCTTCGCGACAGGCTGGGGCTCTTCATCGGGATCCAACCACTGCAGTCTCCTCGCAGGGTTGTCGAAGGTGATCCACTTCTCATCCATAGCGATGATGGAATTGGTCCAATCAGGACTGGCGCTGCGGCTGAGCAATTGCTGGCAGACGTCGACTCGCTTCTTCAGCTGAGCCGCCGTGAGATGGTGGGGAATGAAAGGAGGGAGTTTAGGCACCTTCCCGGCTTGGGTCAGGATTCGATGAACATTTGACCTAGGAGTGCTCATCTCCTTCTCCAGATCGCGCACACTCTGCTTGGGGTTCTTCTTCACCGAAGCGAGAACAAGGGAAGGATCATGGATTGGGGGGCGACCCGAGCTGTGGGAAATGTCGAGGGAATAGTCTCCATTCTTGAAGCGGTGGTACCAATTATAGCAGGTCTTTTGAGAAGGGGCCTCAGCTCCTATGGTACGGACCAGTTCCGAGTGGGCTTCGGTGGCGTTGAGGCCGAGAAGGAACGAGTGAAGTAAAACTACGCGTGCGTCACGAGTACTACTCATCGCTAGAATCGACGTAGAGACTAACTGACTAAGGGAATCGACTAGCTCGCGCGAGCGAAGGATTGCGCAATACATTGTTTACCAGTTATAACTTGTAAACAAAGCGATCGATCGAAAGCAAACTTTTTGCGCGAATGCAAAATAAAATTGTAATTCTTTATGGGACACCCTATTATACGATTTTCGAATGTTCATTGATTTGTGTGAACGGGTGATGTTTACGAACCAAGCACATCACTACATTTATAGCCTTGAAATATAGAACCGTCAATAAGGGGTGCAAACCGTGCCGCTAAGCATAAAAATGACCGCACGTGCCACACCATTTTTTGATCAGAAAAGGGACCATGACTTTCAACGGGATGTCGAGAAATAAATTGCCGTGCTCTCGCCCTGTAAACAAGTTGTTTACTAAAGCGCGTGAGTAGTTGTTTACAGGCGAGAGCGTCAGAGGGAAGGGGTAGGAAGGGAGAGGCAGGGTGTCAGAGACGCAGAGGAAAAGTGGGCGGAGTTACCCCCTAAACTAGGGAATAAATCGCTAGTTACCCCCTAAACTAGGGAAATAATCTAGGGAAAGGAGCAATAAATCACAGAAAATATTGTAGTTTTTTTAAAAATTTCTTCTGGCACCATGAAAGAGTGGGCACTATTTGCAATACAATACGAGTAGGTATAAGAGAAGCAGTAATTACTACAGATCGTTTTTTTCTCGCAAACAGAAAATGGGAAAGCGCAATTATTTTACCCACCTCTGCCTTCTTAATGACGTCTATGTTCTTCTGCGGGACTTGTCCTGTCTCGAAGTACTTCAGCCTCTCTTCGACCTGCTCCCTCAGCTTTGTAGTCATCTCCTTATTCTCGCCAATCTTGTTTCTGAAAATATATATAATATTATAACGTACGCCTCAATGTGACAAAGAGGTTGCTGTTTTGCTAATCTACCAGGCGTTGAAAGACTCCCCCTCTCATAATTCTAGCAAGCTACGTGGTTTACAAATTACCTGTCGAGGATGGTGACGGCGCACTTGATGTACTTGTACTGATCGGGCACCACCTTGAAGAGCTCTTGGAAGTGGTAGGAGTACCTGTAAATAAATAAATAATTTAAATAAGAAGGAAACAAAGTGTTGAACAAAAAAGGAATGAACAATTACTCACCACTCGCGGATTCTCATTCCGAATAGGTTGATGTCCTTGTCGAGCATGTCGAGGAGGGCGATCGACTGGATGATCATGTTGTCCACACGGTGGACGTCTAACATTACCTGAAAGAAAGTGTTGCGAGAATGCTTTCGTCAGGTTCTACATTATTGTACTTAAAATAGGTAAAAACTAAACCGAACCTTAGCGCGCGAGTACGAGTGTCCAAGGGAGATCTTCACCGGAAACCATAATCGTCGACATACTTCTTCGTCGGTCGAAGGCCCGTGTCTTTCAGACTCGTCCAAAACCATCTGTAAAAACAGGTTTGATGAGATGCGGTATATAGCAATGTGGAGTCAGGATAAACTTCTCAATCATGGAACCGAAAAATTTTTGCTTGCGAATATTTCCCGCTCACCGAGTATTATTGCATACTAAACAGTTAACCACTTTGCTAAGCATTCTATTCTCACGGAACAATACATCAACCGTAACCCACCGCAGACTCGCCAGGCATCCCCCTCTATGCAAACAGTGGCGGATAAACAAAATGAAATTCAAGTATAGTAAGCCAACCATATTCGTTCCAATGTGACTGAGCAGACGATCAACGCACTGAAATACTTCAGCAGAGTAGAAAGAAGCAACGGCGATTTGAGCTAACACGTTGCGGGTTTCGTTGCGACCAGCTGTTTCCTCCCGGAATATCTTCTCAGCGATTTCGAAATATTCCTTCGTCGGGAGAAGGATAAAAATTTAAAAATATCGTTTACAACTGAAAATACGGGACCTTTTTCGGTGTAGTCTCACGTCATCCGCTTCTTCTTTGAACCATCTGAAAATTGAGCATGCAAAGATTACCGAAAAACCCGGAAAATAAACGGAACATGTTGCATGTATCAAATAAAAACAGTTAAAGAATTACAACATGTGACCATATTTCTGCTTAAATCAAAATATAACAACGATCACCTTTTTATCAGTGTAGGAGTATCCTCTCCAATCATCTTGATAAGAAGATTGCTTGTTTGTTTAAAAGTCGGAGATTTGAAGCGGACATGCGAATATTGTTTAAAAGTAATTTATTTTTCTTATTTTAGGCGGAAAAATCTTTTGCTGTCTGGAAAATCGGACAGCATTACTGATCTTAAGAAGGATAGCATCTAAGAAACTATAAATATTTACCTTATGTGATCGTCGCTAGAAATGAGCATGAACATATGACGGCAGAGAACATGAATCGCTCACAAAAGGAACAGAAAAAACTGAATGTTTATCGATTTTTTTAAATGACCAAATTAACTGACCGGCTTCGATTTGATTTTCTCAGAAATTTCGGAATTCAGTTGCCCGATTCGAGATTCTGCGACGTAATAATTAATCAAGAGAGAATGCGTCATTACATTATGTGCAAACGTGATATAGACAGTGGGCTACTTGTCTGGTGATAAATCTCGGCGTTTACTCAAATGCACGTCATGCACGAACATGCACGTGTCTCGAAAGAGCCCTGTGAATGTAATCAAGTGAAGGTATTTTGGAAATTGCATAACACCGCAAACATTTGCAGTATTTACGGAATTATTGGGTCACGACGAACTATGGAAAATTTCTAGAAAACATTCGCCTCGCGACCAAACGCGAGAGAGATCGTCTAAATTCGTGAGAGATTGCTCTCTTTCGCTGCACTCTCTCATCTCTCACCCACCTCTCAGTGCCGATATCTCTTCTTCACCTCCGTAATTTTCAATTAATTCGTTTTCAACTGCATCATCACCTTACCATTGATCTGAAAATAAACTATATTCAAATATTCTCGAAAAACAATTTCTGCATAATACTATGACACGAGAAAATATTCGCTTCAAGAAGGCACAATTTAAATACCAAACCTCTTCCTCCTGTAACGGTTCGTCCTTATAGTCCATACCATCTCCGGTTAAATCCATTTAGAAATTCTGAAAAAGGAAAGTGCATGAGTACGGTTCTGGAAGAAATATTAACCTGATCATCGTATGGTGGTTCATCGCTTATATTTTGGATAGATCTGTATTAGTGCAATTAGTGTTTCTGAAGGAATATTAATAGTGCAACTCCTGTATGATTTATCTAATTGTTAATATTGGATAGAGGGGCATCAATCGGCTCATCTTTCGGTTCGACCTGAGAAAATTGTTTTATACCTCTACAAGATTCATTAAAGACATCTAGAAGATTCATTAAAGACAAACAACTAACCATATCGCAATCAAGAATTTCTTCTACCTTGATCGGTACTATGTCAGATGAGAACTGTGACTTCATGCCGCCGTTGATATATCAAAGGCGGAATGACGTCATAGTTCACATCGAATATAATAGATAAAACGAATATAATAGATAAATATAAACATATTTTTACCGACCATTTCCTGTCTTCTCAATCAACTTCGACGCACACAATGGTGAAGTACAAGAAAAAAACAACTAAAGAGAGAACATTGTCTAAAATTGAATTGAGGGGATGATAGAATAAGTCCGGGATATATCACGGTTTCCACGTCTTTCGAAAAGTGGGTTTTTAAAGTAAATTTTTTACAACGCCATAGACTATTCGTCACAAACTCAGTATCCAATACGGATTATCCCATTTAAAACATCGGCCAACGAAGACTGCGGTAATAAGACAGACGTAGAGTATACATAATTTAAATTTACATGTTAGAAATATCAGAAATCTCTCACCCATAGTTACAAAAATGATGAAAAGAGAACTTACCCAAACTCACCACCGGTTCACCGTTGAACTCGTTCCCTCCTGTAGTCCATCCAATGCGTGAGTGACTACAGAAAAGTTACTTAAACATAATTTCTCAATTGTGCCCGTGTTTCGTCACTAAGCTAGGAAGGAATATAATGTGGGAAGCTACACTAAGATTTCATAGAATCAATCCAGATATGTATCATGCCATGTACAGATAACAAACCACCGTGGATCATTCTCAATCTTTAGCAATATTAAGGTATGATACAAGTGAAATTGTTAAGTTGGCAAGAAATTAGTCCAATGATTTAAATGAGTGAATTGATGAAATATAAATATAAAATGGGTAGGAGTACCCGGCTGCAGGAGTCCTTCACTTCTTAGGATAGGAGTCCTTCACTTCTTCTTCGGTCGCACCTCGTAATCCTTGTCGAAGCACTGCATATTCAAACATGATCCATCATAGCAGAGTGTGAAAATCAATAATGAAAAATATTATGTAACGATACAGTAGTTTCGATATATAAGTTGTTAACAAATTTTTCAATTTAGATGCTCAACCCGTTTCAACAAAATCTAAATGAGAAGAAAGAAACAAAATATCTCAATCGATCGGATTTAACCTAAATGATAAATATTTAGACGATGAACAATTTGAATAGTAATATCACTAATTTTGCAACGAACAGCCAAAAAGGTAAGAAAAGTAACGGAAAACACCTGAGGGTGCTTCTTGCTGTGGGCGTTGTGGCTGTTGATCGTTGCGCCACAGCCACAGATGATCTCCAGCTGCATCTGAATGCCAGTAATGTACTCATAAATCGTGATTGCTAATATCTTTGTTAAGCCAGAATGTGACCGAAACGTCTCGACGATCGCAATTAATTTGATGCGAACATCATTTGTTCTTTATTTTGGCTTCAAAAAGGTTTCAGGTTTTCAAAATTTCAGGTCATGAAGTACCATAATTAATAGCATATAAACTAACCCCATTGAGAGTCTGCCCTTTGTGAGCCAGCTTCAAATGTGCCGTAAACGCACGCGCCGTCGCAGGTCGTGCCTGACAATCAATTATTGATACTGTGACAACAGAAAACGTGGCCCGTGGTGTGGTGGCGAGCTTTAGTATATTTGGAAATAGATATCCGCGGAACGTTTTATCCTCAGCGTTTCGCTTATATTTAGAATCAATTGTACTAACTGTCGCCACCACACCACGGACCACGCTTTCTGTTCTCACAGTACCTAATTAATAATTTGTGAATAAATTTAGCATTGAGTACTTTAATTTTTGTAATGTCTACTTTTTATGAATAACTAAGGTAAATTGAATGAAATAATTGTTTATTCATGAGGAAAAAAGAATAGGCTCACCTCACAGTCGGCAGTGGCGGTGCACCGGGGAACGAGCTGAAATAAACATAATCGTCGAATGTATTGAGAGGCACCTGCCTGTTTCTAAACGAAACATACTATCCTATCTACACTTTTCTCGTAATGAAAGAATTATAAATGCTTTCTTTTGCTTATCCAAAATGTTTCATCACTACACTTGTCCCGTCGTGAATTGGTCTCTCCATGGAAAAGTAAGTAATCCAGAAATCCTAACCTTCGGGCGTCGAAGCACCGTGAAGTTCGAAATTTCGCACTGAAAGCATAAAGTGTCAACAGCGAAAATGTATTGATATGCCACTCTTTGAATAAAAATTGAAATAAAATTTGTTAAAAATAAATATAAAATAAATATACTCATACAAAATAAGTAGACATATAAATATAAATCTCACCACTTGACTATGCTGCTTTGATTCGCCTTCGTGGCCACAATCACATCGAAGGAAGAAGCCCTTCTACAGTGAAACGAATTTGCACCGTAACAAAATGACATAGGAACAGGATCGAGAGTCCATAATTAAATGCGAAATAATAATAATAATAATAATAATAATAATTTATCATATGTTATAGTACAGAGTAAAATTACCGCTCTCGGTGTCGTGTGGTGGATCTCCTTGAGATGTCCATACCAGCCTGACGCCGTCCGGAACAGGAGCTACAAAATAGACAAACACTTGAAAATATACATAGGCATTGGATAAAAAAGAGAAGACCATCATCAACTGACCTGGCACTAGATATAATATCACTATCACTAGGATATCACTACGCACTAGCTATAGCCAGATATGGCACTAGATATAACTAGATGCCGCCTTTATATATCAATAAAGGCGGCATGGCGTCATAGTTCTCATCCGACCTAGTGCCAACTGACCGAGCAGATGTGGCATTCGATCAGATTCTTCTCCACTTCCTCATCGTCGTCACTCTCATCCTGCCAAATAATATCAAAATGTTTGCTCGAATCACCACCAAAAAACAGAGCTCCGAAATAACTTGAAGTTTCTACAATGGAATAAGAAGAGAAATATCAGAATAAGCTATTTACTCACAACCTCCATATCTTCTCTCTCTCCCTCCTCTTCTTCATTCCCACTCTCATCTCTCTCGATCCCCTGCAGATCAGTTAAAATCAGCCAGATTATTCCCAATTCGTATTTGTTATAAGTAACTGAATAGTTTTCCCAATAAAAATAGAATATCAAGAGAAAATAGCGAAAAAGAAGACAATTTCTCACTCTGCCGTTTCCTCCTTGCACTCCTTCTGCCATCTCATCCTCTTCATTCCCTCTCTCACTACCTTCATCCACGTCCACCTGAATAATATTTCATCTCATTTTTAATTATTACATCTGAGAATCCTTTCTTAAATTTGTACCAATTACACTATTCAATAAATTGTTTTCGAAGAACCATGAAAAAATCATTTTAAAAAATTAAATACAATAAAATTAGAAGGAAAACATAAAACTTTTACTGACCTCTCTGTCCTCCGCTGCTCTCCGCCTCTCTTCCCTCCGATCTTTCATCTCCTGCAGATTATTCAAAATCAACCCGCTCATTCCCAATTTCGTATTTTTAGAAGCAACTGAATAATTTTCCCAAATAAAATTTAAAATGATTAGAAGGTGCACCGATGAGTTGGCAGACTTTTTTTGAGAAATGGACGCTTTGTCAAGGTTTTTCTGGCAATTTCTTTGTTCAGAATTTGACAAAGTGTCAATTTCCAAGAAAATGTTGCCATCTCATCAGTTCACCGATTAGAAAATAGTGAGAAAAAAATGATCGCTTACTCTCTCTTCTTCATCACTGTCCATCCCTCCTTCTCCTCTGCGTTCTTCTTGCTCCTCTTCAGAATGCTCTCCGTCCACTCCGTCCACTACCTGCAGCAGCAAAACATTATTTAATCACATTTTAATTAGTACGTTTCCTAAGCCCTCATTTTTTCAAATTATTACATATGCAATGTATTTCTTAAATTTTTGCGAATAATTTTACTCAGTAAATTATTTTCGAAATAACATGACAATTTCCTGCAATAAAATTGAGAAAGAATGGATCAGAGTAGCCTATTTAGTCACCTCATTCAACTCCTCCTCCTCCTCCTCTCTCCGTCTCTCTTCATCTTCCCTCACTTCCATCTCCTGCAAATCATTCAAATTCAACATATTCTTTCCCAATTTCTTATTTTTTTCCAAAGAAACCGCATAATTATACCAAATAAAATTGAAGATACAACAACGAAGAAAATGCTTGCTCACTCTTCCATCCGCCTCCATCTCTCCGTCGTCCTCTCTCCCTCTGCCTCTCTCACCCTCTTCCTCCTCTTCCTCATCTTCTTCCTCTTCATCGTCTTCTCCATCCACTCCATCCACCCAGTGGTCGCCCATTCCCTGCAATTATAGTTTCCTCTCACTTGTAGTTATTTAATTTGCAAATCATTTCACAAATCAGTTATAATATTCTATTACAATTTTGATATTCACAAAAATTTATGGTAGATATCATTTTCATAAAAAATTACACTATATTTCAGTAAAAACAAGAACTTTCTAATTATTCATGCGGCGTTTTCAGACCCTCATTAATAAATTATAATTTCTTTGCATCTTTCCCTTTACAATAGTGCATCAATACCAAAAAAATAATGGAGCTGCTAAATGATTACATATACTTGATTACATATAAAGAAATATAAAGTGAACTATTTACTCACCATCATCTCTTCTCTTCCCATATTCTCTGCTTCTTCCACTGCAGCGTCCATCTCTTCTTCCTACAAAGCATTTTTTCGTATTTTCGATTAATTAAATTAAATTTATTAAAATAATAAAACATTTTCAAAATAACTGAATAATAATCCACACACATAAGAAAAGTCCGCAGCAAGAAAGATAAATAGTTGCTCACTCGTCCTTCCTCTTCCTCTTCCTCATCATACTGCACTACTGCTGGCACTCTAGCCTCCTGCAAGCCAATTCTTAGTAACCAATTCAAGTTCCAATTAGTTTATTTTCTTTCGGAGTATCGATTTCACGTAGATTATGAGATTTCTGACCGTCTTACTCCACTGCAGGAAGGTGTTTCTCGGGAAGATCGACGGGTGCCTTCGTGATCTCCCTTCTTGACCACTTCACCCACTCGAACGAACCATTCGCGAGTTTCTGTCATTTTGTAATTTGTAAATAAATATTAATACAATCGTTAAGGAATCGACAATTTCGCGCCAATCAAGAAACGTTCTCAACTCATTGAGGAATTGCTGCCAGAATGCGCGCGGGAGACGGAAGAAGGAGGAAGGGGTGATGTCGAGGGGTCCGAGGAGGACACTGCATTCTTCTGCGATCCGCTCGATGAAAGCGGCTGAAGTGAGTTCGATATTACTGTGAGAACAACCAATATTTTTGCTCTAAAAATCGGATATCCTTGATACGATTAGCTCGGAATACAAGTTATAGCATGGATACACATTAGGTAAAGGACGTCCCGTAAAGAGTCGATGGAGAATCACCTGGATCAGAGAGGCGCGTCCAATCACAGATAACAACGATTTCCTTGGTGCGAGAGGCCAATGAGATGATGGCGGGTCTGAACATTCATCGTTTATTTGTATGTTAGTGCTACACTATTTTACTCGGAAACATGGTCAACGATAAAATAACAATAATAATAATAATTATTATTATTATTATTATAATTATTATTATTATGGACTCACTCAGCTGGATCTTCGAGTCCATTCATCCGGATGTTCATCTGATCGATCGACGAGCGAGACAGCAGCGCGGCGCACACCCCATAGTCGCCCATGTAGAAGTTGCGGGCGTTGATCTCTGCCCTGATGATGCGTGACGCGAGCAGACTGGACACCTGAAATATCAAGCTCAATGGAAGCTCAGAGGAATAAAGGTAAAGGTATTCCCTTATCAGGATCACAGGTGCCTACGATAGGCTGTTTCAGTGCAAGTACAAGAATACGATAGTACAAGAGGAATCATTCCTCCCAATCACAAGTTATTGCCTGTGTGATCTAATTTGGTGTTAAAAATCGCGTGTTCGATCTGAATTCCCGCAATTTCATATCTCTGCTCCGAGTAGAGATAGCTACTTGAAAATTGGAACATGAAGTGGAAACTCCTTTTGTACCTAAAATTCCAATTTGCATGTCGCTATCTCTATTGGGAACCGAGGTATGAAATTGCGGGAATTCAAATATTTGCTCTTATCCTCGACTTTTTTCACGGCATTACTAGATTGACGATGGGATCATTGGGACCATTCAGAGAGGCGGCCAGGTGGCAGTTGCCGCCTTTGATTGATCTTCTGAAGGAGTCGCTCTCCATGGCTCGTCGATGAGCGCGCGAGAAGAAGGGAAGGGCCGAGGGCGAGATCACGAGCGTCACGTGAATGGTGCCCTGTAAATAAATTCTATTACGATAGTGCTTGAGATATGAAATGCTCTCAATATTAAAGTTCTTCACCCATTGAGTGATTTATTTTTTGACTTAAGATTTCGGGGCTGTATCATTTTTGAACTGGATTTTAGACCTCTACAGAGGGTAGAAAATAATGTGTTCCAAATTCACCACATAAACATTTCATAAACAATGAGTTCTAAAATGATACATCCCTTAAATTCCTCCCGTCTCACCTCCAATTTATCCGATCATATCTTCTCCAGACGGCACTAGGTCTGATAAGAACTATGATATATCAAAGGCATGACGTCATAGTTCTCATCGGACACAGTGCCCTCCTGACGTACGGAATTCCAAGAGCAGCAATCACAACGATATCATTCTCATCGGCACCAACGACTGCTTCTTTCCTTTCACTCTTACAAACGAAAACCTTTATCACCAATCACAACATGTGTAACAGCGACGTACAGTAATCTCTCGAGGGAATACTTGTAAGTCTGCTCATGTGGAAGAGCTCTAACTCGGAGAAACAAGTCGACGAATTGTCCTTACAAAATTGGAGTGTCAGCATATAAAGTGCAAGGCATATTATGAACGAATTGGGAAACAGTAATTATGTAGAAGGTATAGCATCAGTTCGCGATCACGCATCGCATAGTTATCACTTCAAGTGAGCGAAAGAGTACTGTAATACGGTAAAGAGCGTGTGGGGGACAAATGGAATATGTAAGGATATACAAAACTGAATGGGGTGGGGGTCAGGGGATTACAAACGTATCAAAGGGGTCCAAATCAAAATAAGGGATGGCGGTGGTCTGGGCGTCCGCGTGTCCGCGTGTCCGCATCCGCTTCTTAGACGGATGCGTATCCCTGACGCGCGTTGCGCGAGCGGCCGATGAGGTAAACGATGAGGACGACGGCGATGAGACCGAGCAGACAGATGCCCGTGACGATAGGCACGATGACGGGGGTGCGCTCGGGCTTAGGTTCGGGCTTGGGGTCCGGCTTAGGCTTGTCTTTTTCGCACTGCTCGAAAACTGAAAAGGAGATCGTAGTTTCAAGGTTTTAATTTTATAATTCTGTGTACTTGTTTTCATCGTTTAATACTAAAATACACTCAGAATCTTATGAGTGCAAACTGTCGCCCGAATCTCCCTAGTAGCATCGCACAGGTATTACCCTACCGGTCAACCCTCGTTTCCCCTATACACGCGCACTGAAAGACGAATCTACCTAGTAGACATTAGCCAGCCTTCTACTCTCAATCATCTTCTATATACATACAAGATGTCACAAGAATCTCCCTAGTAATCTCGCATAGGTACTAGCATCCTTTCTACTCTTTTGCCTCCCTTGTGCCCGTTCTACGTTACCTGAAACTACCTAGACAACTTCCTACCCTGCCGCTATCACTCCTCCAGCACAATGTCCGACTCTTAGGCAAATGGGTTCTTATGAATACACACTGCCATCCGAATCTGCCTAGTAGCCTCACATGGACAACTTTCTTCCTTTTCCGTTCATTTTTTCAACTCCACTCACTCTGCTCAGCAGGAAAGTCGTCCGTGCCGAGAATCGCGTTGGCGATCACTTTCGCGTCCTAGAAAGCAATCGATAAATCAATAATCAGCAAAATCGATATTTAGTGTTTAAATTATCCTTAATTTTAATATTATTAGCATTAGAAAAGCATACCTTCAGTTCGATCGACGAGTCCTCAGAGAGCGGGAGGGCGGTGGTCGAGCACTGCAATTTCAAAAATATTTTTAAATTTAAAAATGTATGCATTACAGCTCTCCTAATGTATGAAGCCTAAAACAAGAAGGCTTTCATCTGTATATTCAAGTTCTTCACATCGCTCAGAAAGGCGCACGATACAGGCTGCATTACACGCGTCATTCGCGTTGCGCAATCTATGAAGGCCGAATGAGAGAGCTGAGCTCAATTATTCAGCGAAATTTGGCTCATATCCGTTATTGAATTTAAAATACATAAACCCGTAGGTTTGGCAGAACGGACTTCAACGCTTCAGTTCTGCATTTTTAACGGAGTAGCCGGTTTGTCGAGTATTCCCTAGTAATATGGAGAGAGCCAACTCTTACAGAGCGCCGCAGCGACTAATTTAAAATTTCGTGTATAAAATTCGAGCATGGACAGAATTTCTCGCCCTCCTTGCACCCACGTTGAATCCGTTGGTGCCCGAGGCGTGCACTTCCAGGTCGGAGGTGGCCAACTTAGTGAAGTTCTCTGCAACAATTGGGTTAACAAATCATACTATTCACTCTCGATTTTGTCAAAAGCCTCCCAGGCGTTTTTTAAGTTTCACCCAACCAAGTCAGAATGATAGGCGATCACCGAACAGGTCTCCAGAACTAATTGGAATCATGATTCATTCTCCCACCTCTCACAACCAATCTAGGCTTATTCAGGTTTCAACCAATCAATATTAAAAAAATAATTTGGTGAAATTATCTGCAATCACTTCATGCTCGCTTTTTCCACAAACGTCACAGGGGTTACAGGTTTCACTCAATCATGATAAGTTAGAGCGAGTATACCACTCACGAGTAGTCGAGTTGAAGGGGCCGCCAGGCGACGTTTCGAGTCTCCAATCGACCAGCTTGAACGTCGTGAGCTCCTATAAATAGGTTTAATTACTTAACCAAATATGATTTTTTATTTCACTGATCTGCATGTTTTGTGCAAGCTGACGACACAAAATCGATAATGTGCCGATGATCGATAATCGATAATCGTTACCGGATCCGAGAGGGCGAGGAACCAGATGAAGAGACGCCAGGGCTGGCCCTCGGTCGCATGCGCCGGCACCTCGCCGTTGGGGAAGAAGGAGATCTGAGCAAATCGAGCAATGACTTATTTTGCAAGATAAAAACATGGGCGAAGTCCCCCAGATTCGTGCAAAGCATTCGTACTTTCACGCGTTTCGATCCATCCGAACGAAATCGTTAAATGAGATCCAGAGATCACTTATCGTTCCATCTTTTCGAACAAACACCGCGCGCTTTGAGATCTAATAGCACAGCGTGCATGCCCCTTTTTCACTCAGATGGATCGGCGCTTTAGCGATCGTGAATACGCCCCACCAGTGGTCAAAAGGTTAGATCTCAAAAATTTTGAAAACTGGGCATGCTTCTCAAACTTCAAATAAAAACCTCAGAGCCTGGGCACTTTTTTCCAAAAAATTATGGGCAAGTTTTATACTTTTTTACATTTTCGAACTCTAAAAAACAGGGCACGTTATGCCATTTTGGGCCTACTTTTCGACCACTGTGCCCCACTGTACCGCTCGCCGAGTTACCGTACCTCGAGGGAGTTCGCAACCTCCTCATTGTACTTGTCGTCACATTTGCCGATGACCTGGGTAACGTTGTTGATGGAGAAGGAGATGGGCTCGGTCGTGTTCTAAAAACGAAAAATTTAATTTAATTTTTAAATATCTATGGCGACTTTCCATTGGCAAGTAAATGATTCATTCCAGTTATCAGCACTAGGTCGGCTGAGAACTACAACGTCATTCCGCCTTTCATATATCAAAGGCGGCATGATATCATTGTTCTCATCCGACCTAGTGCCCAATTATCGCTCGTCATATCAGAAGGAGATCAAAATCGTGCAATTCTCGCCTCATTTTCCACACAAAAATGAAACGTGAGAAACTGCGTAGCAGCCTGATCGCACGTTAATTAACATGGGAGGGGGTTGCTACGCAGACGCATGCTGGGCATGCTTAGGCTAAACTTGCGCGGATAATTATAGCGTATTGGAAGACCGTGTAATTCTCGTCCCATTCCCCCTACTCTCCCATCACTCTACTTGTCATAAATGGAAAACAGATACGATTGCCCGAATTTTGCAACTAGAAGTGGGGGAGCTCAGTGAGTCTCAGTGAGCGAGGTCAGTCTCATTCCAATCTGCCCTAGAGGGTCGATCAGTTTATCTTGCCGTCAACATCTTTCATATCACCCAACTCACATCGGGCGTCGCGATGTTCAGCTTGGCCGTGATGGTCTCAGCGGCGAAGATCGCGCACGTCTCATCGTCCGTGTTTTTGGCGGTCCACTTGACGGCGCCGGCACACGCGACTCCTTAAATTAAGTTAATTAAAATAAAATAAACAAATACAAATTATACTATCGAAAGTTATCCAAGACCAGCAAGTTTCCTGCTTCAGTCCAATGTTGTCCAAGATTTTAGAGTCTAAAGTTTAGATCAATCGCCAATCAGTTGCACGCTACAGCCTAATAATGTGGTCTTAGACAGCAAAGAAGGTCGTTGACCTACCGAGTGCGAGAAGCAGCACGGTAGTGAACTGCATGGTCGTTTTCGCTGCAAAGTGAGGGCCGTCAATGTGGTTCTAGGTCGGATGAGAACCAACAAAAGCACTCTCCTACAGGGATTTCAGAATACGTTCGTACACTGACAAAAAGTATTCGAAAACACTGGGGAAGGGTCCATTTTTGCGGTTCCGACGTGTGCAGCCTAAAAGTGCATAGCGAACAATCAAAATTGCAGCAAAAAATCCGCAGCCGGCAATTTGAACCAAGCATCACAGGGAGATTATCATACATCGTCATCAGCGACTGATTCTCTCATTAGGTAAAATAATATTCAGAAAAAGTCCGAATTTATGGATGACTCTCCAATTTATTTCAAGCACAATATCGATATTAGCCTCATCGCCGTTAACGACTGATCCTCTCAGAAAGGAAAACAATTCTTATAAACAAACATACTTTATCACCAATCCCTACTTAAAACATGAATAACAGAACAAACAATACTCGTATCAAGAAGAATAAAAGCAACAACGAAACAAACAATCACGAAACAGCGAAAAAAATCAGTTACAGATCGATATACCGTACTCCTCTCATTCCGCCGTACTTCTCTCCTTCTTCTCTCCCTGCTCCTCCTCCTTTCCTCCCTCTTCCAATTGCCTCTTTCGCCTCTCCTCCTTCATTTCCTTCATTGCATCAACCTAAATCTTGCCCGAATTTATCAATTTATGAGGCACTAGGTCGAATGAGAACTATGACATCATGCCGCCTTTGAACTATCAAAAGCGGCATGACATCATAGTTCTCATCCTACCTAGTGCCGTTTATAATTGTTAAGGCCATAGTCGAGCGCATCGACATTTCATCAATTTTTCAACTTGCAACTCGAATGAGCCATGCCCAAGAGCTACAACAATAGACTATATGAAATCTAAAACCTGACCACACATTGCACATTTTAGCTGACCACACATTTTAGCACACATTGCAACAAGAAGTCGCAAGCCACTTCACCAAACAAATGTATTTGCGCTTCTTTGCAACTCGAATGAGCATGTCCTAGACAGAAAGTAAAATCTGAATTTGCAAATCGCTTCATTTAACGGATATATCAGCTTTGATTGCAAAGAATCAAAGATAAAATAACAAAGATTAAAGATTAACGATCAACTTCTCCACTCGCCTTTCCCATCGTCACGAAGAACCAGAAGAGCAGATCGTCGAACTCGCCCTTGTAGGCCTTCTTCAGACCGAGTTCCTGAAGAAGAGAGATCAAAGATCAGAGATCAAAGATTAGAGATCAACGGTCATCACATCAAGAGTTTGAGAAAAACTCATCGTGTACTGCTATGCACTTTCTAGCCATTAAACTAGTTGAGAAAGATTGAAGAATGAAGATCGACAGGAATTTCGAATTCTAACTGCCTCCATCTCATTTCGCGCTTCAACTAAACCATATCATCAAGAGAAATCGCGAAGGTTGATATTAGCGAAGTCAAGAGATGGTATTTAATTTAACAACGACACCCGCAGATTTTGATCGTACCTAGGTACCCACTACAGCGCCCGGTACCCTACCGTAACCCGGCACCCACCCCCTACCTGGTACTCCCTCATGGCGTAGTAGATGGCTTCGATGGTCGCCAGATGGGAGTCGTCGTGGTTGTGTTGAGGGCGCCAGAAGGCCGTCGAATAGGCACGCAGAGAGACACAGGGGAGATCTGGAAAGGTAAAGTAAAGATAAGGTAAAGTAAAGTTGTTCCTCTATCCTTTATATGATATCAACGACTATTACATACTGTATGCATTTTTTTTTTAAAAAACGAATGAGAAAACTGAACTTTCAACAAATTCACCTATGAGAACCATGTTTCACTTTTCGATTAAAAACTCCTGTAGTCTCGAAGCGCAATGCGGTTGCAGCGGCAGAATGTTAAAAAAAACCCATACTAATTCTTACGACCGTATTATTTAAGGTCACCTAGTCCCTATTCGATCGATAACTACTGTACTTCGATCTATTCAATCGATAACTACCGTATTCTAATCAGATCAATTGATAACTACCGTACTCTTCAGTTGCGGCAGTCTCGTCATCACTCCGACTTGGAACCACGTGCAGTCGATGACCACAAAACGAGCGATCTTGCCTGCGATTGGTAAAATTTAATTTCGTTTAATAACGAAAACAAAAATTTCGATCATACCGAAAAATGATGATATGACGTGTGCTATCGGATAACAATACCCAACCAAAAACGTAGATTTTAAAGAGAGAAACCAGTGAAGACTAACTTGTAAGCGCTGCCAGATAAATTATACTTCATTCATTGCAGCAACCACAAAGCTCCGGACACATACATATGTGCTTGGGTTTCGTCATTTTGCCACCTTTCTCTTCCAAAGTTATCTTAAAAACTTAGTAAACTGTGCATCTAAAAAAATTAGTCAACTAGTATGTTCTTCTAAACACGTGTACTAAGTATATGAAATTAAAAGAGTAAAACTTCTCACCTTTTGTCGCCGTGAATTCCTCGATGGAGGTCGCATTCTCCGAAGGAAAGACCAGCACCTCAAATAGGGAACACGGTATCTCTTGGATCGATAACTGATTGATTACGGTAATTGAAAATCGATAATTATTAATGTACCGAGACCAGCACCTCAAATATGGCATTCAAATATAAAACGAGGAAGCAAAAACAGTCAAGGAACCGAATCCCAGAAAGAATTAATCCCTCACCCTAGTGATAAGCCTGTTTAGCCAATCCTATGCGAAACCAATCCAAGCACTAAGGGGCTTATAATACTCAGGTGATTCACCCTATAATGACAGAAATCGGCTAAGGTTTATCTATCTATTTTGATGTGTGGGGGAAATATGTGCTATCCGACAATGAATATTACACCGGAAAACGGGGTCAGCTACCTACATTCTAGCAACGCCGAGAGCCAACTCTGTCTCCCGTCTTTCCATACCTCTGGATGAGACTCGGCGTGGCCTCGTCCCTGCTCGAGAGGAGGCGGGACTTAGCTAGGGGTCACACACAAGGGCTAATTATAGAGGTGCTAAAAGGGGGACATCCCTTTTATGTTTCAGCATATTTTCAAATGCTTGATTAATTCGAGAGCAACAATGTACGCGACGAAGATCATTCATACAAAAAATAACCTAATGAGAAAACCCAAATGGCATAGTTACCGATACCAATTCGTTTAATGTTTCAGCAAGTTATCATTATCATTGACCATTAGCGACCATCACCATCGTTGCGATTGATGGGACAAAATATTTTTTTCAGTTACTCAACACTCGAAAGCTATCGCAGTTCATACTCCAAAGATTAAAGATTAAAGATCAAAGATCACTCACCGTCCATCCATCCTCTCCCTCTCCACTACCGTAATCCTCCAGATCCTCTGCATCGGGCGCATCGAAGACTCGCGTTTGCGATGGAGCCACAATCTTAAGAAAAAATATCAAAGATCAAGATTAGAAGACAAAAGACCTCGGCTTTGTTATCCAGAAAAACCTCTCATTCTCTGACCATTGTTCTACCGTATCCACTAAAGGCAAAAATGCATGTCACACTATCCTCAGAGCCTTACGAACCAAAAATATAGAAGTACTTCTCAAAACGTACTCAATGTATATTAGACCGATTTTAGAAAGCGCTTCCTCCGTCTTCAATCCGTACCAAAATAAAGATAAAAAAGAACTCGAAAAAGTACAGAACTACTTCACAAGACGTTTATTTATGCGCTGTTTTAATCATACCTGGGAAAACATGCCCACTGCTCTCGCTCGCAACAAGAAACTGGGCATTGAGTCCCTAGAGAAGCGTAGAATAGCGATTGATAAGAGAGTAGCCACAAATCTCATCCGAGGCAAATATAGTATTTCCAACCGAAAACCACATTATTTCAAAATCTACTACACTCGAAACGGCATGAACTTCAATAATCCTGGATCGAACCACAACTACAGACACAATAGCTTCTTTCCAAGAGCGGCAAGGCTTTTAGTAAATACCGAGAATCAAACCAGTTCATCTGAGTAGATCCCCCCGACCCTATTATCCCAATAACCGCTCGTCATTTTAACCGTCATTAATTGCCTATTCTATTTCAATTCTGTGAACGTTATTTCAAACGAAATAGCATAAATATATATAAAGAAACACATTAATCGCTCGCGAAAAATGTGGCAAAATGGAAGGTCCCGGGGAGATTTGAACTCCCGTCGCAGGATTCAGAGTCCTGAGTGCTAACCGCTACACTACGGGACCGCACGATCGCTGTTTGCCAAAAGTGCGTGAAGAGTGCGCGCTTGCCTTTGTTTGATGGCTATTGAAGTGGGACGTTTTGTACTACCTCTACCTGAATATAAAGCACTACTTCCGTTCATACACTCAGGTTGCTAAATGATCCTGATAGTAAATAAGTTGAACGCACTGCAACAATAGGGCCTACTCAAAGGCGAAGGGGGGGGGGCGATATCGTCATCTTTTTGCCAATCCTAGTACACAAGTGACCTTACATTGCGCTGAGGGCAGGTTTTAAATAAATTATTTAAATTAAACCAACTTTCGCGTGAATGGCGGTGCTCTTGCTGTTCTTCTCCTTCTTGTGCTTCACTACGTCCAGACGACAGGGTAACTGGAAAGATTACAGTTATTCATCAAATATTCACCATGCCAATAAATAATGTATTCCATTTTAACCTACAAGGTAAAGTAACATCATGGCTTGTTAAAGCAATATGATGAAAGCCGAGTTGTTTCTTCCGGTTTTTTTGATAGAAAATGAAACGTGATATGACTAGAAAACCAAGCCCCTAAATCGTTGTAATCAAAAGATGAAACCCCATACAGCCTGCAAATTAATATCGCAAGAACGTTCAGTGATCTTTGATCTTTAATCTTGATTTTTGACACCTAGCTCATACTTTTCTTCAAACCTTCTATTCAACTATGATAAGAAAATCTCACAAGATGCAATTAAATTGCGAAACCTACGTTCACCGGGTCAAAACTCACATTTTTTTTCATTTTTAAAAATCAATATAAATATTTAACCCACCGTCACAGTAGGAGTGGGCACTCCATCCATCGGCACACGACAGTCGTAGCAGAAGTACATGCGGTTGCGCCTGAGATCAAAGATCAATCGAGATCAATAAAAAAGATCAAAACGTGGGGAAGCACAACAAGGAGACGAACAGCAGGAGGAAGTTGGTTGCATTCTTTCACTTAGTTCCATGGTACTTTTACTAGAAGAGCACCTGATACTACTTCGGAAAACCGTATTTGGCACTCTGTAGGTACATGAAAGGATTAAAGGGGAAGCTCTTTGATATTCATAGCATTCAATAGAGCAGGACGAGAGGTGAGAGAGTGAGGATAAAAGAGTTCTCTCATTAGAAACACTTGGAATGAGTCTTTCCCCCAAAACTACCATACTCCTACCGTTCACTCACTTGCACTTATCACAGCTCTTCTTGCCCAATTCCTCTGGGCTTGGCAGAGTATCGATCGGTGTGAGTCCCGACAACGATTCTACCGTAACCCGCGACATCCTGATCAATCGGTATCTGCTTCCTACAGTATGCTCTCCCCAGCAACCCTTCATGAATTGCATTAGCGTTCTCAGATCGCATGAAATTTCACCGTTTCCTCACCACGTCGTCATTCTTTGAGAAATATTTATTCAAGAGCATTTGTGCACAAAATAAACAAAGAATACAACTTTTGATCACAGTTTTCGACAAGACTGTGAAAGATTATGGATGGACTGAAAAACAAGGTTTTGCTTTTGCGATTTTACATAGTAAGGTGTCAAGTTTGCACAAACGCGAGAATTTGGGGCTAAAAACAAGGCTGTAAGTAACGGGGATGTACACATATTTGGGGACTGTAAAGCCTTGAGTGCGGGAATAGACTAATATAATATATAATAGGGAAATAGGGAAAAATCGAAAAACTTCGAAACAAATCACAAACGACTGACGCAAATGCATGACAAGTGGATGGATGCCTCGATGAATGAATGGCTAATCAATATACTGTGCGCGTAACTACCGTATTCGTTCGCGTCTTATCGATCGACAAATGATGGGGATGGGATATCAAGATGAAAAAGGTAAGGAGTAGATGCATGTACATACGGGATACCGATGCAATAGGAATGGTACGGTAGGTGAGTTGGGGTAAGGGAGTAAAATACAGTATTCAATACTCAATAGGGGAGGGGTTACATTTACATATACCATAATTCCGTGGTTGCAAGGCGCTTCGCGATAAAATTGTGTGAGAAACATCAACAATATTCCTTCGAAAATGAGAAATGGGAGGTAGGTTAGGGATGGAAAAATCGATAAATGCAGCACACGGTAAGCATACTGAAGATATACGGTAAGCGGGTCCTAGAGAGAACGGACGAATCGCCGTTTCACTGCTTTGACTTCTTCGTCAGGAACGACGGCAGCCATCGGACACGGCGCGCGGGAGTGGGCGTGGCCTCGGCTGACGCACCGCCACTCACGCGTGAGGCGTCACGCGACGTCGCGGACACTTGGCGCGAGGGAGGCGCCGGACGTCCGGCTTCCGGATCGAAGGAGCGACTCGCCGGAGACATCGACGAGTCCTTGGGCGCCGAGCGAGGCACCCTGTGAAAGCAAGGCTCATTCGTGTTTCATTCAGGGCAGAAGTACCAATTCAAACATGGAGCTACTAAACGTAGTCTCATTCTATTACAACAATCGATATTCTTTGTCTTTCAGGATCCAATCAATCACCAATCCTACCGCACTACCAATCGATACCCACAGCTACCGTAATCAACCTAATCAATCGATAATCCGCACTCACTCTGGTCGATACACGTCTTCCAGATCGATCTCCGCCTCGTCCGCAGCGACCATCTGCTTCATATTGTCGAGCAGCGTCCGAATGCCTGAGGAGGAGAGGGGTTGTTGACAAAATACTTTGTTTTTATTTTGATCGGCTGATGCGCACCCATTGACTTAACACGAACCCCAATACAAATAAGCTGGCAGTGAAACACCAACTTAACTACTTTGAAATCATAATTTTATTGTAATTTACTACGGAGTCGGACAATAATTACAGCGGAGCAATAAACATGTTAACGAACTAACTGTGAAACCCTCGTTTCACAGCTTCAAAGATTTATTGTAATTTGATTAATTTTTTACTCGACAAAAATGGATAATAATCGAATAAACTTCGAATCAATCACTACTCGTTCACCAGTTCTCATCTCTTAAACATTCAAAAAAAATTTTTTTAAATCCCCCTCAAACAATCTGCTCACCGAACGGATCGGGATTGCTGGCGGGGGCGCTGCTGTTGCTGCTGCTTGCAGCCGGAGCTGCAGCGTGGCTGGTCGAGGGGGGCGAGGTTGCTGCAGCTGCAGGAGAGGAGGAAGACGAGGACGAACCGGCTGCGGCTGCTGCAGCCACCGCCGCGTGCATCGCGAACACTGAAATCGAATCATGCTTCTTTTTTCACTCCATTTTTCATTTACAGATTCATGTTTCACTCATGACATATCCACTTGCACAATAAAAGACGCCAATGGTATCGAGCTCGATTCACTAGAATAATCATTAAAGCAATTTATTTTCAACTTTCCAGCTGCTACTAAATTACTAATTCTGCAGGCAGTTCCATGTTTAGCACATGCCATATCCACTCACTCGATCTAGAGCGCTAATTGTATTGTGTCTCGTGATATAAAATTACACAACTTACAGCTATCCTCATGATTATGAAGCCAAACATTCCTAGATCTACTATAGTATTTCTACCGTACGAGTATTTCTACCAAGACTGGTCACTGTAACTACCGTACTACCGTACCACTGAGATGGGGCGTCATGGCGGGCGTGACGAGTGTGAAGGGCGCGTGCGAGCTGTTGCTGTGGCTGAGGCCGGTGGGCGTGGCTGCAAAAGGATTTACATTTTGTCAAAATATAATAATTTAAAAGCTAGCGGATTTCCTGTTGCTACCCCCGGCAATATAGGGATCTACATTTGCTACCACACTCGTCCCGTTTCATAGCGCATGATAGAATTCTCAATTTCAGGTTTTAAAAAAACAAATTTCATTCAGCCGGCAAACTCCCGCTACAACCTCGCCATATCCATCCACAGCTACGCCAATCGCTGATAATTGGATATTTTCCAGGAAAAAGAGTAATAACACTATTGCCGATCTTTCTTACGAGAGTACCTACATTTCAAATATAAATAAAATCTAAAAATAATCGATCGCAAGCCATGACATAATTTCAATAAAATATATCTCAAATCTACCATTTCGAGTAATTACGAGAGAATTTTTCAGTCGGTAAACATATGCTTGGCATTAGGCCAAAAATCGAATTCCTCCTAAATGTGCCCACATGTAGTACTCGGTGAGTGTAGCGCAGTAGTGGCATATTTAGTGATCTAGGTCAAGCGCTGAGAAATTCACCGAACATTCTCTGAAGGATTACGGTATTCATTTTTTTCTCTTTCGCTATCGCTTAGAACGGCGCATATTTAGAAAGACTCGCCGTACTCTGCTCATTATCTGACCCAAGTTTCATCTCAATTGGATTGAAATCCATCGACGGCAAAAAATTAAAATGTGAATTTAAATTTTAGCTCTTTCAGATGGGTGGGTAGATACGTTTTTTATTCCTTTCGTTTGTACTGCGGGCTGAGAGCTATCTACTAAAAATTTTCAAGAAAAATAAAAAAATACACTTTTTGAGAAAAGGGCAAAAATGTAGAAAAAAGTCAGTTCATGATCATGCCACTGGCCTACCGTACCCCAAGCGAACCCGAGGAAAATTGTTCTAGAGGTATTCTACAAGACTCGATGTGCTCGATGTGTGAATACCTGCAGCATCAATGGAATTTCGATAGCCATCCGCGCGCGCGAGAACGCTGATGCTAAAAACCTACCGTATTTTTCGATAATATTCATCATTCACGCGCTGGAGCGCGCAGATGCGTATCGAAATTTTACTGTGGTGGTAGATTACCCTCGTCGAGTACTGCGTGTAGGACAATTCTAGAACGATTTTCCTCCCATTCGATTGGGGTACGGTAGGCCACTGACCGTATCATGAACTGACTTTTTTCTACATTTTTGCCATTTTCTCAAGTGTATTTTTTATTTTTCTTGAAAATTTTTAATAGATAGCTATCAGCCCGCAGTACAAACCAAAGGAATAAAAAACGTATCTACCCACCCATCTGAACGAGCTAAAATTTAAATTCAAATTTTAATTTTTTACCGTCGATGGATTTTAATCCAATTTAGATGAAGATAATGAGCAGAGTACGTCGAGTCTTTCTAGATATGCGCCGTTCTAAGCGAGAGCGAAAGAGAAAAAAATGAATACCGTAATCCTTCAGAGAATGTTCTGTGAATTTCTCAGCGCTTGACCTAGATCACTAAATATGCCACTACTGCACTACACTCACCGAGTACTACATGTGGGCACATGTAGGTGGTATTCGATTTTTGGGCTAATGCCAAGGGTCTTCACAAATATGTTCACTGAGTAAAAAAGTCTCTCTTACAAATTTCAGCCAGCCGGCAAACTTAAGTTTCACCCTTACCATATCCCCGAACACACTGTTGTTTTAATCTTTCAGTTCCACCTGATAAAACATCTCAAATCTCTCCCCTCTCCCCACGTCTAAAAAATATCTCGTGTCCCAACTCTAAAAAATACCACAATCTCGTGACAACATTTCAGTAAAACTTCTCAACTCCCCCCCTCGCTCACCCGCAGTAAACGTGCAATCGTGCACGATCTCGTCGTCGTCCTCGCTCAGCGTGCTGCTCTCTCGTCCCTCGCGGTGGTCGCCGCCTGCTGCACGACCCACTCCGCTCCCGCAGCCGGACAGCGAATGCGACTGGAAAATTTAGATTATTTGCGTTGTTGTCATCACCTCTTCCTCAAAACCACTGTCGTTTCACAAAAGCCAACTCTTTTTAGCAACTAGTGAAACCTAGGTCACCCATGTGAAATTTTTCACACAAGTCATTCGCAAAGGCGCCAAATTCAACAATTCAAATTCTACCTATCCCACCGTATGCCGTACCTTGCACTGGCGCGTGCTGCTCACGCTGCGGCGGTGCGGGTTGTGGTGGTGATGGTGGTGGTGGCCCGAGGTCGACGGCTCATCGCACACTGTAATGAGGGATTACGATAACGGGGTACTGTAGCGCCTTAATTATTCATAGAACAGATCGATCAATAATCGCTACCGTAATACCCTCTCAAGATACCGTACCATCATGGACGACGGCGCTTCCGGAGAGCGACTTCGTATCGTGAACTGAGCCGGCGAGAGCCTGAAAATGAGCATTTGCGTTTCATGATATTAGTTTAACTCTTAATTTTCCCAGTCACCATTTATTTGCCGTTTATTTCTCTAAATACATATACAGAACACAGTGTAAAAGAACATGTATGCTGGTGCATTGATTTTCCACTAAAAACGCACCTCTATATTGCCCTTAATTCATAAAAAGTTTGCCCTACAACTCATCGAATTGTCTAGCACCCATCTTCTCAGGATCACCCGTATCCCATATACCGTACTCTTAACCTACAGTACTCCTCTACCGTACCTTCGTGCTCGCCACATCATCACAGCACGACAGCAGCTCGGGCGCCTGCGAGCCGAGGGTGTGCACTGACTGAAACGAGATAGAATAAATTCAAAACAATCATGTTTCGAACAGAAGTCGCCAATTCAGAAACTATGTGCGCGTATGTTTCAACATATAATCATAAAGGTCAAACAGGTGTATATCTGATTTTATGATTCAGAAAAAATGGCCAAAAATGTTCCACCCAAAAATGGGCACCATCGAAGTCAGCTGTGAAACACCCCCGGTTTTTGGAAAATTTTGTCACAGAAACGATCATTTACGATCACCCCCCACCCCCTTTGACCCTATACACCCCCGGTTTTCGATTTCCAGCTTCAACCTCCGCCCATCCATGGTTCCACCACATCGCGCCCGATATTTTCCTTCACACCCGGTGAACCCTTGCCACAGCAGAATTAATGATCCTTCCAGCAATATCCAAAAATTTATATTTTTCGATGCTCTCTCGTCACGCGAAGGCTGCTTCTCGATGTACTCTCCAGCCTGCCATACTACCACCGTACCTTGTCATCGTAGTGGTACTGGCTGCCGGCGAGTCCCTTCGTGCTCGCCTCCTCGTAGTTCAGCGAGGTCACGCCGCCTGCGAATATGGATTATCATTATTATATTCGAAAAGATATTATGAAAATATTGTTTTGACTACCATCATGAGCACATTGAAACTGGTGTTCGTTAACGTTTATGGGACAAGGCTGTATCAAGAGATCGCCTAGAACATGCAAATGCTTGAAACAATACTCTCATGATTTTTACAAATTTTACATATTTAAAAATAATAAAAAATCAATAAATCCCTCTCACCACTCTCGCTGCTTGGTCTCCTCACGCGCTTCGCCGCGCCCGTGCTGCAGCTCTCGCTGTCGCCGCCGCTGCAAGTAGCCATAGAATTAGAATTTAAAATATTTTCAAAGACCCACACTTCAAAAGGGCTCCGCGTTTCAGGATTTTCATATATTTTCGAAATTTTAGAAATGGCTAATTTCACTACGACACCATCAATAAACCAATTCTGGCACGAACAAGAAAACAAGAACTGGGATTTTCGAAATAATGATATCACTTTGATCCCCCCTCACCTCTTTCCTCTCGCCGTCCACACGCTGAATCCCGAGTGCACGCTGGTTGCTGGCGCGAGGCTAGCCGCGTCCGCCGCCGACGCAGCGCGTCGCTCAGACGCGTTACGCGCGGAGGACACGCGCTCGGCGCCGTCGAGATTCATCGAGTACCCTTCGGCCAGTACTGAAAATAGGTGAAAAAATTAATACAAAATTCAAAAAAATAGGCTTGAGAGATCGCAAGCTGAATTCCAGTTCTAACTCTTCTGTATCTATCAATTTACGCACACGACTCGCTAACATTAAAGCTCTGGATAAGAACAATTATTAAACCATTCGAAATTTAAAATCCCCAAACCGGCTAATTTCCCGCTCCACTTTCATGCTTTAGTGAATCAACCAACCAAGCGTCGATTATTCCTCGGAGTATTCCCCCCATAACCAATACTTTCGCCCCTCATCATCCAGGGATGCCTCGACATGCAGTGTCGTGCTCTAGACATGTGAGACATCACGCATATTGAAGAGATTAGTCATACTTTGACCACTATCCCTAATCCCTTCTCCCCACTTCCCGTACCGCTGATTTCGCGCCCCCGTTTTCTTTCATTTATGAATCATTACCACAACAATTCGATCAATCATCGATGTCCTTGTCATTATAAACACTTCCAACCGTACAGTATCCCCCATCTTCCCGTACCTCCACTGCTGCTCGCAGCCAGTCCGCTTCCGCTGGCTCCGCCCACCTCTGCTACAGCATCTGCCTCCGACCCGGCCGCCGTCCACAGCTCGTCCTCCGACTGCTCCTCGCCCACCATTTGCGAGCCTGCAGTATCGATCGATAAACTACCGTATCCTGTTTAGATACTTCCCAATGGTGTGGCTACCGTAATCCCATTCTGCCCTTTCCCAATTCCCACTCACTCCATCCACAGCCGCCGTTTCTGCACAGCGAGAGAGGTACGACGCCGTAGACGTAGGCGAGCATGATCGGCACTCCGACTCCTGTAGGAAAAAGATTAAAATCGTAAAACGCGTGGCGTGGTGAGTGCATATCTAGAGGCGACTTTCGTCAAAGGTCGCCTGTTGCAAACACACTTACCGACTGCCATGACTGCGAGCACTGGAGAAACGACGAGCGATCCGGCAACGCAGGCAGCTGTGATGAGGCGTCGCCGCAGCTTCGTGTGGTGCATGAAGCGAGTGTGCACCTTTCTGCAATTTGCCAATGATTACTGTAGCCACACCACCGACATTGAAAATGTGGGCATTTTTCAACAGAGACAACAATTTGCGCATTCGTCGCCCATCCACGCGCATGCTACCGCACCTGCCGACGAGCACGGGCACACCGAAGATGATGCCGGGCACGGAGAGACCGGCGATCAGCGCGATACCGAGGGGAGCGCCTGAAATAATATTATTATTAAAAGTACATTTTTAAAAAATTCAAATCTACCCGCACTTCATGTTTCATTTAGCCTACTACGTTCTTTTGTCTGTATCTCGGCATTTATCGGTTACAAACTGACGAAAATTTGTTTCAAATCTACCCACAAGTTGCACGTTTCATTTAACCTACTACCTCTCACTCACGAGCTTCCAGCAACGTTTCCCAATCGATTTTTCTAATCATATAAGAAAAAAATTATTTGGGACACAAAGTCGAAGCTGTGAAAGCTGTAACTTGGAAACTCCAAAATTCACTATTATAAATTCCACCCACCAATGAGTGTTCCCAGCTGCCAGGCCAGCTTCTTCTTCCTCGTCCACGGCTTCTTGCCCCAGAACGTGCAGCCGGTCGGACTGCAAATTACCATTCTTGTCAAAAATTGTGAAAGACGATCAATGGTAAACGTCGCCCTCGCACCACACAAATGAGCAATCTAGTCAAAAATTGTGAAAGACGACTAATAGTAAACTCCGCCCTAAGGGCGGCGCCCTTGCACCACACACCACATACTCACCTCAGGTAGTGCAGGTCGGAGATCTCCTTGAGGCACAGCCAGCAGAACTCCGTCGAGCACATGGCGCACACCTGGGAAAATATCTTTGATAATTTACAAAAATCACACTGATTTTTTTACACCGACTCAGTACACATTATCACTCGCCCGTCAATTGTCCTCCACTTCACTCCGTCGTGAAACATCAACTTTCGCCGAGGGTGATTCGCAAAAGAATCAGAACCGTCAAATGATCAGAGACCGGTTGCTATCATGTTTCTAATAGCGCTCATAATGAAAACCGCGGGTTGTCACTAGTCGGCTACCGTCCTCACCATGTGGTTGCACGATCCGTCGTCCATCTTCACGATCAGTGCACGACAGCGGGGGCACGACTTGACGTCGCCGGCTGAAATACTTTGATTTATTATTGTTTTCGCTTTTATTTATTTATTTTTGGTAAACAATGCCGTCATGATTACATATCAGTGCTCACTCATGTTCAAGACTATTCTCAATATCACAAAACCTACTGGCACAAACATATCAGGATATTTTCAGCTAATCTAACCTCGCTGAAATAAAAAATAGATGAAACATGAAACTCACGCTTGAGAGTCATTGCCTCCGAGGACATTCTGCTGCTGCCGCGGCGCAGGGCGATCGATGATCTGTACAAGATACGATAATGTTACAGTAACCCTCAATCACCTTAGAAATACTCCAATCAATCAATACTTACCTTCTACCGTATCTCAGGATGCCTCTTCGGGATTCGCCCGAGGGCGCGATGCTCACAGCAAAGATTCCGCGCGTCCGGCGAGCCTCCTCACACGTCATCGAATCGTGCCAAACGTCCTACAAACGATTATCGATTAGTTACGTTCAATTTAATTTATTTTAACAAAATATATGTACAGCGAAAATTCTACACTATTGACATCATCAATTCTCATCAGACTAGGCCAATCAGCGAAACACAAAATGCGAAGCCATATATATTTCGCCGATCATTGATTTCACCAAGTCTC
Organism: Pristionchus mayeri; assembly: GCA_036245805.1. Classification (NCBI taxonomy): domain Eukaryota; kingdom Metazoa; phylum Nematoda; class Chromadorea; order Rhabditida; family Neodiplogasteridae; genus Pristionchus; species Pristionchus mayeri. Next base: position 14,046,770 of record BTRK01000001.1, on the reverse strand, counting down.
GTGGAGCTAGACTACAAAGCGACGCACAAAAAACAAGGGCGCCGGTATTTTCAAAAATCGATTTCCCGCCTACCGTACTCCTCCCCTCTACCGTATACCTTGCAGTGGTAGCAGAAGAGCGTGCCGCAGGACGGCCGCGAGCAGCGCAGCTGCGGGCAGGCAGCACAGCCGGCGGCGATGACCGCGAAGCTGCAAAATAAGACAATGAAGATGCGGCTAACAAAATATCTATAGTATCTCGACGAATTCCTGCTTCATAAGGCAGTCAATTCATTTCATGAAAATCATTTCAAATCATTTCATGACCATGAAGACCATAAGATGGAGAGACATTGTACTTCACAAATAGTTGGAGAAAAAAAAATAAAATACGCATCCAGCCACATTTATGCTTCACCGCATAATCATATTCCAAATTGATAGCAAAAAGTCGTACCCGCAGTCCGGCGCGGGGCACCATCGGGTGTCCGGCTCGCTCAGCAGGCACTTGCGCACCGAGAACTCCTCGTACTTGGCGATCGCATCCTCACCACCCACGCTCCTGTAATAACGTTTTTTTCTTCATTTTCATAGTTCTAAACCAAATATCGTGTCCATAGTTGAGTTAATAAAAGTATGAAACAGAGTCCCCCGCCCAGGGTGAATTCCAGTTTCAGTGGCTCAATATCTCCAACATGTTATCTAGACAACGCACTTACGCTCCCAGAACATCGTGTATAACACTATTATCAACAAAGACAATTTTTATACAGAGTTCCGCCCAGGCGAATACACGTTTCAATCGTTCAATATACCCTAGAAGCTTTCCCGACAGAGCACTTCAACGAGTCGCTCGAATTAAACAGTTTCGCCCAAGGAGGATTCATGTTTCAATCCTTCCATATATATCTTCGATTAGAACCAGCACTCACGCTCTCAGGATCGCCCGCACGTCGCTGGGGTGCAGCAGGGCGGGGCACTCGGGACACGACACCTCCACGCGGTTCTCCATCACCTCCAGAGTCACGTACTGCAATGGAATTTTATTAAAAGAAGTCATCCAAATATAAGCCCCGCGACAATTCAAAACTCCTAATTATGAGAAGCCACACATTAAGGGGACTAAATATTAGAATATGATGATAATTAATAAATCACTTCGAGTCAGGTAGGTACGGCAATACGAAACATTAATGCAAATATTTCTGGAATAAAATTTCCCCTTTTTCAATACAATCCCAGCAGGATCGGCATCTATATATATATATATATATATATATATATATATATATATATATATATATATATATATATATATATATTTATGCTATTTCAGTCGAAATAACGTTACAAAATTTTAATAGAATCTAGTGAAAATTCTAGACTAATCATGCCATGATGAAACCATAGAGTGACTGCTAATCAAAAATGAACGTCAATCATCTCCAAGTGAAACCGAGTACAGGGGCCCATGTTTTCCAAAATATTATCCAAAACAAACAACAAAACAAAAACCAACATCTATGACTCACCCAAATGAGACATTTCAGTTCTAACAAGATATCAACTCCTAGTTCCCTTCCAATTATTACACAAATATTCGAAACGACTATTCACCCGCATGAGGCAGTGGATGCAGCTGGCGTGCTCGGGGCAGCCTGTCATGCGCGGGAACATCCACGTGGACACACGATTGAAGCAGAGCGGACACTCGCGCTCCTGAACAAAAAAATCAATTAGGAAATCGGATTGAAAAAAATCAGACGTTGAGAACTTTGACCATTTGGTAAATTAATGTTTCACAACTACCACAAATTTCTCGTGCTCTTGTGTAGAATGATTTTAGCAGGTGAATCTAACGAATAAAAAAATCAATCGAAACATGTTTTCAAAACAACAACAAAAACACCAAGTCCTCACCGTGCCTCCGCCCTCCACATCACTGCTTCCTTCTCCCCTCATCTTCTGCTGCTCCTCTCCTCTTTCCTCGTCTTCCTCCTCCTCTTCATGGCTCAGCAGTCGACCCATCTCCTCGCACGATGAGATCGACGACTCCGCCGACCCGTTTCTGCAAAGGAATTAATATAATTAAATATGTAGCTATCAAGAGAAAGAAGATCGGCAAGTAGAGAAAGGTTTGGCGCAATGAATGCTATTTCGAAAATTGATGAGATACAAAAATTGAACAGTTTCTGGGTTTTTGACCAGTTAATAGATTAGATCAATTCATTTTAGATATTTAGTAATGCGATAATTGGCGATTCGAGAAAGATCGGAATGAAAATTTGGATTATCATTTTAGAAGCGATTTCTAAAAGCAAAGCGTCCAGCAAATCGGATCAACAATTTCCGCAACCATCGCTATAAACGCCACCCGACAATCCATTAGGCATCGGCGCGAAATAAGAGTTCAGCAAGAGATCATGACAACAACATGACAAGTTCATCGCGATAGGCGCTACAGCGCGTGCGCACAAACAGGACGATAGAACCGCCAAAAATGGATAATCAATGAAATCCTAATCAATGCCAAGATCATTGCGATAGAAAAGTGGCTGCAACACGGTCCATGGTGATCAGATAATGCTTCGAGCTATGCGAAATTGGGATGAAAAGTGATAGAAATGCGTCTGGAACAATCTTTGAAATGAGACACTAGCCACGATGGCCACCGAGATCTAAAAGTGCCTCTGATTCAGTTGCGAGTGGAGCGTGAGAGGTGAGAAGAGCAACAACAGACGGAACGAACGCAAAAACATTCAGAGAGGAGGCGACAGGAAACGAGAGGGGGAAAGGAAGAAGAAGAAATCTTCCCCGTCCCATCTCTCCTCAGTGCATCCCTTCTCCTCTCCTCTTCCCGGTAATAGTGCCCGCCTGTACTCAAGTGCAGCCCGTGTGTCGACACACCAGCTGTGGTCCACTTAGTGCGCTCGAGGGCGACGTTTCACAAATCGCACCACTCGGATACACCATCCTTTTACGCATACCAAATGTCGCTGTCTGATGAGGTGCTTCTTCAATTTCTCGTAGGCAATCTGCGAGACGCGGAGAGGCGAGAAAATAAATCGAGAGCAGATATATGTGATGAAAATCTCGGGATTACTACACTGCCCAGACAGCCAATTTCTCTCCCTCTCTTTACTGAACGAATGCGCAAAAACCGTCTCGACAAGCTACAAAATTTTTCTCCGTGCGTCAACAAGCGCCGATTCAATAACAAGGTACACGCTAATATATCCACCGCCACTCACTAGGCATCAGAAATTGCCGACCACGCAATGGTCATCAGCCAGCCTCTTCTTATACCGTTACGCAGACAGAAAGAAAGAACGAAAAAGAACATAACCACGATTCGGAAATGGGGACCACGGGCTCATCTGCGAAATAGTGCGCGCACTGAAGAGAGAGAAAGAGAACAATTCTGCGAAACGGCTGCCTTTCTCGAGGCAGTTCTTCTCTTGGGGCAAAACAACCAACGACAACAACTCCGCGGACGTCGTCATCAGCATCTTCCTTCCTCTTCCTCCTCCTCACTAGTGACATGAGATGGTATTCGCTCCACCACGACTGACGAGGTAATGGCTACGGAAGATGGACGTGCGGATGAGGATGATGATTCCGAGAGATGGTCTTTGGCGACTAGCGTTTCGGGCAATTGACTCTTCATTTGCCAGTCTCTCGACCGGTCAAACGATGAGATATCGCGGGGAATGATGAGAGTCAGAAGGTTGCTCTACTTCCTCATTCCCTATTCCCCCTTAGTCACACGAGATGGTCTTCGTTCCACCATGACTCAAGAGGAGACGGCTACGGAAGATGGATGAGGATGTGGACGAATCCGTTTCATAGTACAAGCATCCTACCACTCCTCTTCGCGATGCTTTCAAGAATTTTGTGAAAGAACAACTTCCCTATTCCCCCCTAGTCACACGATGATCAACACCACTTAATGACGGGCGAGGATGGGAAATGAACGGGTGGGGGGGGGGGGGGGGGGGGGGCAGAAACCGAAGGAGTGCCCCACTTCCCTATTCCTCTCTAGTCCGGTCTCTTCGGCGACCACACGCCTGTATGTGTTTTCTTCTCGACACCAGCCTGGTAGAGGCTAACTCGATTGCGCCATCGCACGCGCCTTTTCTGAGACAGACAGAACAGACAGTCACCAGAATGCAAGCCCTCGTTGCACTCTCTCAATATCACGTGCTCCCTCCCTCTGTCTAACCGTCTGACTCTCTCATTACCAAGTGTTCTCTTATTCCCTCTAACTGATGAGAGAGAGAGATCGAGCAAATAATACGAGGCACTCTTTGTTATGCATTAAACCGATGAAATGAGGGGGTGCAAGTCGGTCGGCGACCCAAAATGGAGACTCGTCGTCGCAAGCAAGCAATGTGCGCAGGTACTGGATCGGATGAGAGCCGGAAAAAGTGCTATTCTCAAGTATTTTCAGAAAACATTCGCACACTGACAAAACAATAGAGAACTTTTCTTTATTTCTCATCAGGTGGGCACTATGTCCAGTGGTCGAAAGGGTATGTCACAAATGTTGTAAAAAGTGGGCACGTTTTTAAAGTTTAAAAATGAAATCGTTGAAAATGGGTACCTTTTTACAATTTTAACAAAAATTAATTCAAAAAGTGGGTACGATTTCTACTTTTACACTGGTCTGAACTCTAAAAACCGGGCATGTTATGTCATTTTGGACCTACTTTTCGACCACTGACTATGTCGCATGATAACTATGAGATATCAAAGGCAGCATAACGTCATAGTTCTCATCCGACATAGTACCAGAGAGAACATGAGAAAAGAGGGAAACGTGAACTTTTCTACACACACCTAATCATCAGCGAGCACGAGTGACGTGAGATCAGGCAATGTCCGAGTGGACACCCCCACCACAACCACAAAATAGCAGGCAATAAATCGCACTCATGTCGCTATCTTTAGCCACCTCGTATACTGTTATTCGCAGCAACTGATTGTAGACACAGACACTAACTACTACCTACGCGGGAAGGAAGGAAGGAAGGCGTGGAGGAGATTGGAGAAATGAGCGCGGATTGAGCATTCCAGCTGTGAGGACGACGTTTCGTAAATCGCACCTTCCCGTTACACCATTTGGCTTAATACGTGGAAGGAATGAAAGAAAGCGCAGGGAGATTGGAGAAAGGCGTAGTGTTCTCGAAAGCGACGTTTCATAAATCGCATCCGCCCGTTACACCACTTGGCTACGCAGAAGGAAGGAAGGAAGGCGAGGGATGAGGAGATTGGAAAAATGAGCGCGGGGATTAATCGGAGAGAAGGTAGCGAGATCGAGCGGAGAGAAGGAGGAGGAGGAGAAGGAGGATGCAACTTTCACTGGAAAGTACAGCCACGATTTTCGGCGGCGGAGGGGTGTGGCGAAATTGAAATTGAGAAGCGCTAGATCGAATAACCACCATTGGGTGATATCCTTCCGGATAAGAAGCACAAATAGTGCAAACATGTTACCAGTATGGGAACATATTATGGTTATTTTGCACTATTTCTTATACGGATCCCTCGACCTAGTGCCACATGGTGGTGATTCGGCCGATCGAATGGAGGGGGCACTGTGGTGGTTCAGCGCTAATCCCCGCAGAGCAAAACAGCCCTGTCAGCGGGTGGTGTGCAAACTGCAAACAGATGCAGTTTTCCGGAAATAACAGCCATTGGAGAGTGTGAATCAATGGCAATATTGCCCCGTTAGAATCAATCAATCATTGATCATTGCTTCGTCAGTAAGATGTCAAAATGTGAAAAAATAGAAAAACAGAGGGGCAGAAGAGAGGAGTAATTCCTCCCCCTCCTCACGCACTCTAGTCTAAAGGCGTTGGAGACACCACTAACGAGGGCAGTTGCGCATATAATGAAGATAATCGGCCGGCCGCCAGGGGATACATGAATGAGGGGAGGAGAGGGGGGAGGGGAGGAGGAGAAGGAGGAGAGAGAGAGGAGAGGGAGGAGAGGGGACAGAGCGGTGGCGAGGAGGAAAATGCGGAAAAAAGAGACATCTTGATTCGCTCTTCCTCCAATCCCCCCCTCCCTCTCCCTCTCCCTCCCTCACATCCACCGTACTCCCCTCTCTCACACACATTTACTACGCATATCGTACAGAGATCGGCGCGAAAACAATGCGTAAAAATCGCAGATGTCGATGGTCAATAATTCTAATTAAAATAAGGCGAAAACCGAGAGGCTCGAGCGTCTCGCATGGCGTCGATTTTCGAAGCTCCACAAAAAGAAGCGCAAGCGGAAAAGGTTCTGGGAAAGAAGAGAGAGAAGCCGTTCTTTCTCGCTCACTCTCCGAGTCAGCGGCGGCAAAAAACTCACGGATAAGCACGGCTTATCCCCTGTTCGTCTCTCTCTCTCTCCCCCACCCCGTCGTAAATCGCTCAGAAAACTGCCACCGCTATGAAAGTAAACAGTCAACAACAAGTCCTCCTGGAGCCCAATCACCGAGCTCACTGATCCACTAGACTTTGGCCACTGGCCACAGCCGCCCAAATCTCTGGGGTGATTAAGCAACTATGCCTATCCAAGATCAACAAGTCAAAGTCGATCAAACACTTGCTCGGCCGTCTTTTCAAGGGGGGTAATCGCCTCAAGATCGGCGAATTCTCATTCTCCTCGCCTGGCAATCAATATCAAATCAGCAACCGCGAGATAACGAGACAGAGGGAGAGGAGTCGAGGGGAAGGGGGAGGGAGAAGAACATGGGGGCAATTATTTGGCACCACCGTGTCTTTAGCAATCTTTGGCGGCGCGGCGTTCGTTCGGAATTCGGGGCGCGCGTGTTGTTGTGCGTTCTCTTCCAAATTCCTACTATTCCCCACTCCCTTCCCCCATCTCCTTCTACCACCGCCGCCCCTCTATCCATGTGTGTGTGTGTGTACGTAGTAGTGCCACCACCACCACCACTGCCTGTATACGGGCGGCGGCGATTCTAGAAGAAGAGATACGGAGATTGGGCGAGGGGGGGGAGAGGAGAGAGAGTTAGAGGAAGATGCTGATCAACACAGGGTCAGAGGGTGAACTAGAAAGAGCAAGAGGGAAAAGGGAGAGAGAGGGCGCCAGACACTGGCAGGAACAGAAATAGAACGAACGCTCTCGCTTGTGGCTAGAGACTATTCGAGTTGAGAGGCACAGACATAGAGTCAGGCCAAACACTACCAGAAAAGGGAGTAGTAGCACAAGAGTCATGCTCTCTCATTCTCTAGCGATCGCCGCTAATGGGCCCCGAAGTCCCGAGGTAATCAACATTGCGCTACCGACGTGTAAGAATCGTCTGACTCTCTCCTATTTGCACGCTCTCTTGCTCACTCTGACCGACGGGAGAGCGAGAGTCAGACCGTTGCTGTAGGAGAGGCAACGTGCCGTTCTCACCTTTCTCCCAGAGAGATCTCTCAAGTGTCTTGTAGCGCTCAGAAGATGAGAAACGTGACAATTTCCTATGAAAACATCAGGATACAGTCAGAAATAGGCGCATACCCTTATGCACACCGTATCCAACCAAATATGGCAGACAAATAAAAAAAGAGTCAGACACAACACCGGAAATTAGCCCTTATCAAGCGCTCCGCCATTTCATCATAGACTGTTTCGACTTCGTCATCCGCTGTGTAATAGAGAAGGCGAAGGATCAGCTAAATGATGAATCAAATCAAATGCCGAACCAACAGTATCTTAAAAGATGAATACAATTCAACGACGACCAAAGGGTATTGGCCAAGGGTTAAACATATTAAGTAGGAAAACAATCAGAAACCGTTTTAGTCATTGCGCTGATTCAGATCAAAAACAATATGTATGACTCAATGGCACACGTGAAGCGCCGGGGCGCAGCTTCAATCACCTGACGGGCGATCAGAAGTGATAGCAAATCGGCAAATCGGCGTGGGCTCTCCTAGCTTCACAAGCTCTTTCGCTTCTGTCTTACCGATGGGATCGGCATGACAGTCGGCAGAAAACACCACTCTATCAAATCTATCGCCTTATCACTGCCAAAATCATGATCACTTATCAGCCGTGCACAGAGTGATGGGAATAATGGGCAGAAAGGAGTTGGTACTTGATCAACAACGAAAATATTGATATCGGACTGCACGCAAAATTGCCGAAGATATCAAGAAGAGTAGTTGGTACTTCATCACAACAACGACATGATGACGAGAATATTTCAATCGACTGCACGGAAATTGGCTGATGATATCAAGAGCAATGTTGCCATCATCATGGCCTTTAGAGTGAGCGCGGGTGTGGTTGACAAGTTCTCCCCCTTGCAAGTTGTGGTTATATTAGGAGGGCAACACGTTGTCGTCGTCGGGGGCGACAACAAGTGTCATTATTGAAATACATGATACAGGTGAATCAGCTCATGGAAAATCGTGTTGTTCTCCATGCGGCGATCTCTTGCAGCGTCTGTTTCGCAATTTTCAAATAGGCTTATGGTTGCAGGGGGTGATTTCACCCCCTCCTCGTCATTCTCGACGTCTGGCTCTCCTATTTTTGCACGCTCTCTCGTCTCCCTGACCGGCGAGCTCCTTGATGTGGAAAGAGCCTCTCGAACAATCTATCGCTCTTCCTCATCACTCAGAGAGCGAGCGGAATGCAGAGGGTATGGTCATTACCCGGGAGAGAAAGAAGAGGAGGAGGAAGAGGAATTAAAGGAGCAGAAGAGGCACCACGCGCCTCGGGGTCAATCTCCAGAGAGAATTAATGATGACGAGAAGGATGATGATCAATAACCCTCCCTCTATCATTTTCTTATTAAAACACGCGCACAGATCATGAAATAGCGGGAAAAAACAAGAGCATTCCACTCCGACAACACGAGATCGGAGAAAGGAATCACAGGAGATCTCCAGAGGCGAATGAATGCTGACGAGAAAGATGATGATCAATGGCCATATCTTCTCATTAAAACACATGGAGTTACCTTTTTTCTTGCTTCGACGTCACTGCGAGAGTGAGCTAGTCGCTTTTGATGACTGATCCAACGTGAGGCTTCGAAAACCCGAGTTCCTAATGACCTCATCACATGAGAACCAAGACCATATGCCGACGTAAGCAGGAAGAAGAACCTCATAGCGGAAAAACAAGACCGTTCCACGCCGACCACACGAGTTCGGAGCATACCACGCGCGCGCATCCTTCGTTATGGATAGAAAATGCGGCGGGGCGCTTCAAAACAATTCTGGGCTAGGATGAAGAACAATGATCGCTCTTGCTCTCTCCATACAAGCATTTTCATCACGGGGAAATAACCGTGATTTCGAAGTTTCTGATGAAAAAAACGACATCTCGCGAACTGGCCAGCATCTGTCTATACAATAAACCTCACGAGACCGGCGGTGATTGGGCGTTTCACGGAGCGGATATAATCGCTAGCGAGGAGAGACCGACTGACACTCGCGGCGGGGCCACTATGAAAGGCGGTGAGAGGAGGAGGAGGAGGGAGGCGATTGGGTATCGCTATCGAGAGGAGGAGGAAGGAGGGGGTGATTCCCCATTGTAGTAACCTGGCTCGCTCGACAGTTGTGTGTATGATCCGATTTGGAGGCGGAATACAGAGGGGGGGGGAGGCTACAGGGGGTCCAGAGCCTCTCTCAATTTTCCTCTCTTCCCCTTTCATTCTATGGAATTCCATCCCATCACTTCCCATTCCGCGATTGTGTGTCCTTACTGTTTTTCAAAATGTTTTGCATGGGCTCTCGGCCAGCAGGGGGCCGAATTGTGCGCCCCAAATCCGCACATCAAGCGGAAAATCACGCAAACACGGGTCGAAACACGCGCATAATGATCAGAGATGAGTCATTTGGTCGCATACCATTTACGCACATCGATCAACCCCGAACACGAGTAATCCTCTCGCTACTCGTACGAGATACCGTGGTATCGTCTCTCGAACTCTGGCCCCGCTCGGCGCGCTCGCGAGTATTATCGGAGAAATATGGGCTAATCGCCTTTTCCACATGTCGCACTTTCTCACAACTCACGCGTGAAGAGAGGAGATTTATGCGCGCCGGTATCTTACTCACTTCACAATTCAGTAGAGTTCACAATTCGGGTAATAATCTCTTCAGAACATAACTCACTCTCTAGACGGGCGGAGTGGCGAGAGATTGTGTAAATGAAGATGCTACCCGAAGTGCGAACTCTATTATCCAGGGCCAAACATTCCGTTCTGCACGAACCAATGTAGGCACAGGTCAAACGAACGGCGCTGTTCCATCTTTGAACAGCCACTCCTCCTCCTATTTCGAGAACGGAGAAGGGAAGAAAAGAGGATGACTCATACGCAATTCCTTCACGCTTGCTCGTTTGGCCAAAGCTATCAATTTTGCGAAACTGCACTAACTGTCATGCATAAGTGTTCGAAGCGTGCATAAACACGGGCGACTCGCACCCAATCATAGGCTTTAGAAATCAAAATATCTAAGATGCATTTTGAAGTTGATATCGAGATGTCACCCGCTTCGTATACCCGGAATAGCGCAAAGTCTGCGTACACTTAAGGCACTAATCCCTTAGCTAGTCATCAAAACAGCCATGACGCGCTTCCTTTGAACACAAGCACTTTCACGGGGACGGAAGAAGCAGCCAATCAACATGTGGAGATAATAGCACAAAATAGAGGGCATCTGCACTGACAACATCTAGCAAAAATCCAAATGTCTGCACAAACACAATAACATTCAGCAGAAAAAGAGCTTCTCTCTCACTGGCTACACGAAGAAGACACACACTTTCAACAAGCCATGGCAAGAATTACCGCGTATCCCCATCTGATCAACTGGAAAATGAATAAGCTCGCACGAGCCGGCACTCTGCCTTCAGGCCTCAATTCCAAGGCGGCATGCGGCTGGTAATCGCTAATTATTTTTCGTCAGAAGGAACGAGGGGGAAGTCTAGGCTGCGAGAGACTAGCTCATCTCTCTCTCTCTCTCTCTCTCTCTCCCCTCTCTCTTCTAATCCGTCTCGACACGTAAAAGTCAACTCTCTAAGAGACATCATGGTCGGATTACCGCCTTTCCCAGGCACGAATTAAGGCGCCGTTTCGGGTCGAAGAAATCGTCTGACTTGCCTTATCTTGCACACGAAGGTCAGAGAAAGCGAGAGAGCATGGAATCGGGAGAATCAGACGATAACTCTCGGGTCGAGCGAGCACAGAAACGGCCGCGCTCCTCTCTCTCTCTCCCTCTTTCAGCAAATAACATCTGCGCTCGCTCATTTGACTACTCAGCTACGCTCCACCTGCTGCTAGCAAGGCCGACTCTTTCTAAACTGCTACTATGGAACGAACACTCATTGGCGCACACATTTCGTAAAGAATGTTGTACCCATTATTGGGATGGGGCTGCAGCGAACTGAATACCGGTGGGAACATGGGTCAAAGGGTCTGAAGCTGGCTTCAATAGTGCCCAACCCTGTACGGAACACTCATTTGCGCACACATTTCGCGGAGAAGAAATGTGCCCAAAGTTGGCCTCGTAATGAAATGGAAACTGAGAAGACCGAAAGAAAGGCTGGCTGGGCTGGCGAGAGGGAGCGAGCAAAAAGAAAGGAGAAATCCTAGATGACCAGCTCCAGCTCCAGTCCTTCAATACATTAGCACTGAGAACGAGTCTGAGAAGAAACAGGGGGACGGACACAATCTTCAGGAGGAAAAAAAGTTTAGCTTTCCAAGAAACACTGATCGAGTTCCGCCTTTCTAGAGGGGGTAGATGGATGAGACTGCAAATGAGTGGAAAAGACAGAAAAGCGAGACTTTTCCTTGAGGCGAAACGAGTCAACCCGGAGGGATGGGGAGTGAGGAGAGAGAGAGGAATTTGGGAAAGATGCCGCTAGACAAATGTGCACGCTCTCGCACTCTGCGTCACAAGAGCGCGTCTTGAATGACTTCATTTAGAACCGAGTGACAGACTTCACAAGTAAGCAATCGTCTGGCTCTCTTCTATTTGCAAGCTATCTCACTCTGACCGACGAGAGAGCGTTATGGAGGGTCAGGCCATATCTCTAACCGATGAATACCGACCATTCCGCATCTAGCGTAAAATGATAAATAATGATTGATTCATGGAAAGGCTGTATACGCAGTCGTTCAAGAAGATGTACGATCGTCATCTTTCTATATGAATCTCTCTCTCTGGTTCCACTCATAACCCGCTCGAGAGGTGTCGTTACTAATCCGGGCTTCCACATATATATGTTTTCTTCAATTTCACGCGATGGAATATGCTAGCATAGCATGGATGAAATGGGAAATGAGCTGAGAGAGAGAGCAAAGATGAGGCCAATGACGCTGTCGTCGAAGCAAATAAGAAAATGGGTCTCGAAAATGAAAAATGGACGGAAATCGAGCTGCACATTCGGCATTTCTCCAGAAACATCCGGTCAATTGAGGAAATGATATGCGATCCGCTCCATAGATGTCGAAAACAAAGAAATTCGTGAAAGTTAGGGAGTCAGATGATTTGTCAACTACGCTCTACCCGATCATCCATCCTCCCTCTCCCTCTCAGCGTGTGTGTTGTGTAACAACTACCACCACTTTTTCTCGCCGATCACTTTCTGTCAATCTCTCTCAGCCCCTCCGCCAGACGTCGAAAGACACGGAGAATAAATCACACCGCCAAGGAACGGACGAGTATTGCGACGAATTGAGGAAGAGGATTCATGCTCTCCCTCTCTCTCTCACTAAGATGAGCAAGGCATCACACCGCCTACATCCTCAGCACTTGACTTTACAAACATGGTAAAATTCATTGATCGTCTAATTGACCGCAGGAATCGTAAAGTGATAGATCAGGTAAACAGGAGGTAAGGAAATCTCGACAAGAGTTTCGAGACAGCTGAAACTAATAGCGCCTCAACGACCGCTAATTGCCACTTTCACGCAAATGCCGAACTTGGAAATTCGAAGGAAAACAAAATTGATTGCTGCTCCGCTCGCTTTTTTCATACTGCATCATCAAACAGCAGCATTGTGAACTCCGAAGAACACCTCTCAGGTTCCATTTTTTGGTTATCATCCGACCCTGTGTCCGACCCTGGACCCTGTCGCAAGCAGCAGCGACTTCCCTTCACTAATCGTAAATCTTTCTGACGAAACGCCTAACTCACAGGAGAACGTGCAAAGCGACTTCCTGATTCCCCCTCTGCGCTGTCAAGCTCTTCTAATAGCCCATAAAATAACCATCATACGCAGTCTAGGCGCTACTCCTCTCTCTCCTCTGTGCTCACAATATTTCGCGAGCTAGAGTAAGCGATAGTGTGAGAAATCAAGAGACCAAGCGCTTCTCATCAGCCAGCTGTGCTAATCGCATTCTGACTCCTCTCTATGAGCCGGAGAAGAGTGCATCAGGAACTATGGCAATGCCGAGTTCCTTATGCACTGATTACTCTTTTCTTCGAACGTACCGCAAGATCCGTCTCATCTATGAAACGACCATAGGTCACTCTTATAACCACACTTCACCATGGTGCCAAATCGGAAAACTTCCACAAATTGAGGAAATTACCGGAAATTAAAACTCCTTTTGTGAGTGTAATCACATGATTCGAAGTAGTACATCTCAAATTGACTCCCATGGGAAAACTTCGTTCAGAATTACGACGAAAGGGACTCTTCCATTGCCCAAAACATAAGCTTTTTTATCACGGTATTGCATCTTCTAACGGTGATTCTTGAATGCACAGGAATACCAAGAAACGTTGAAACCTCGCATCACTGAGACACTTAATGGGATACATATTTGAAACTCATCATATAATATTTTACTCGTTTCAAAATTGCGAAGCATGCTCGAATCGACAAATTTTTGTTTTTTTTTCCACCTAGAAGGTTCCACCTACTGTTGATTCTCGAAAGCACAGGGAAATAAAGCAATCGTGCTACCGCTATCCACCTATCCTTCCAAATTGCAAAATTTCGTCACATCGAGCAAAATTAACAGTATATCAGCGAGGAATGCTCCCTGAATCACGCCGAGACAAGACAATATTTTTTCCGATACAGACGCAACAATTATTGCCATTTCGTTAAAGCAAATGCACACCAACCCATCTTGCAACCGCGCTCCACCTAAGCGCCCGAATAGCAAAATCTCGACAAATCGAACAACATTATCAGAGATTTCTCGTCAGAGGGAGAGGAATGCTCTCTGGATAACGCCTAGACAAGACATTTTATCCCGATTCAGACGCAACAACAATTGAACATTTCTGAACTCGAAGGAAAATCAACCGATCTTGCAGCCTTACTCCACCGGCCGAATAGCAAAATTTCCAGACAAATCGAGGAAATTACTGCCGCGCCTCATTGTGCGCGTAACCGTCTGCGCTCTCTTCAGTGTGCATACTCTCTCGCTCGGTGATGTCTGATTGGCGAGAGAGCGTGCGGCCTGGAGAGAGTCAGAGAAGCGAGACGGTCGCGTAATGAACGAGTGACGGCATGCGGGGGACGTGTGCATTCAATCTAGGAGCAGCGCTCCCTCCCTCTCCTCCCTTGCTCTCTTCATTTCCCATGCTCTCTCGCTCATTCACTTAGTCTAGCCTTTTCACACTACGCTCAGAAAGAATCGCAAGCACACGCCTGAGCGCTCATATTAATCTAATGCAATCATTCGAGAGTCCTTTTATGTCTATTATTAGCGCAGCTTTCAAACCATAGTGCGGGCGCCGCAACATTCATCGACAAATGGAATTCGTGAAACAGCGGCAATTCTATCACAATTTGGAGCCACGGTTAATTTGCTTTTGCTAATATTATTTATTTTTCCTCGCACCAATCAGCTACATAAAGAACTCGTGAAACAGCAAATTGGCAGCGATCACAATCAGGGCTTTATTTTGACAGAATGTTGCTCATAATATTATTAAACATAACCGACCTCCTCGTCATGGTGACCTCTGCTGCAGCCGCGACGCCTGTGGCCTCTGCGCGTCGCTGATCACGCTGCTGTCGGAGTCGGCCTGTAGAGGAAATAATCAATGATCGATAGCTTTTCGAAAATAAGTTTAGGGTAGAGAGAAAATAGTCGTGTGACTATTTTTTTTAATACAGGCGACCTGGACAGAATCGCTGATTCCGTTACAATCAGTTTCAAATAGCAATCGCGAAACTCGAAAAGCCGGGCACACTTTCGATTCGATTTTTGTGTATTACACATTTATAGAAAAAATATTAACGAACTTTCAATTTATCACCAGTTCCGGAGAAGTTACTGATCAGTTAGCAGCTTAGCCAGTTATTCTCAGAATAATTGCTAATCCGCAACTTCCAGGTAGAAAATAACTAACGAAAACAGTATATGACGACTGTAGCGAATGGAATATTCCCGCTATTAGCTGCAGCTCGCAATACATGCAAAACAATGCTACGTGTAAGCTACATCTCATTTATATTTTGTACAGTACGAATCAGCAAGATATTGTCGATCCTGCAACTATCCCCCACCTAATATATCACATGAAACACCAAACAGCAACCGCAAATTTTGTCTTAAAGTTAACGAATTTTACAATTATTGTCCTTATGCAGGGATGTCAGGATGAATTTACCATCTTACAAAAAATATTTTTTTAATTCGCCAACCTCCTCCGAGTATCGAAGTGAGGCCGGAGAAGCGCAGCACGCCGCGGTTCCTGTAGTCATAATATTTAATTTAAATAACTAAAAAACATACAAACCATGTTTTCATTTTAATCACACCTGGCGCATTTTCATTCCCCAATGCCTACTACATTATCGTCACTGAATGACCAGAGATTCGTCGGAACTATATTTCGAAACCAATCGATAACCGCCCGTAGCAGCCCCTTTCTAAATTCGCCATTCATATTAGGCCCGGTGCATCCCCGCCACTCCTTCCCTACTACCCAAATCGCTTCGCTCAAGCAACAATAGCTGGTCTTTCCTCATGGTATAAAACAACTAACTTCTTGCCAGCTCGCACCCTCCACATCCCCGCTGCACTACCTCTACTACTCTAACCTCGCGCCACCTATGCCAATAACACCGAGATTTTCAGGATACAATCAATTCACTCCAACATGTCTTTCTGCTATTCGCATTCTCGACACTCCCTCTCCATTATTCTCAATTCTCTCCGGACCAGCAGCAATAATTCATTGTTATCTCGTACAAAAGGTCACTTCTAGCGTCCGTCCACCATTCACATTTTTGCTGCGCTCGCTCCTCCTGCTACAATTTTGATTCAGATCAACCAATCACATTCCCGCCACTCCTTTAGTACTACTCCAACCCCGATTCTCAAGCCATAGTGAATCTTTCTCAATCAGTTGAAAAACACCTATCATTCCTTACCTGCGTCCAGTCTTCACCCCCGCGTAAATTTCGATAGAAATCAACCTGTCGCTTCCCACAAATCCCTCTCAAATACTCCAATCTCGTTCGAGTACCTTTGTGACTATTTGTCATCAATCAGGGATCACTCACTTCTTGCCTCTGCCCTCTCCTGCTCCTCTTGCAGCACCTGCAGCAGCTGCTGCTGCACTCTCCCCTCTCCTCTCGATCGTCGGCTGCGACCGGGACGCTGGTCGGCCTGGCTGCACCGTGCCGCTGCTGGTGCTGCTGCTGCGAGTCGAGGCCGACGTGAACGAGTGCACGCGGTGCGGCGGCCTGCAGGAAAGGTAACGGTAAAGCAATGGCAAAGGTAAAAGTAAAGGTACATGCCGTCTTAGATACTGAACACTTGGGCCAATGCCAATGTGGGCTTTAGCAGAGTTACTATCATTATCGTAAAAGTTAAGGACATCCACACTTATATCTAGCGCGCAATTAATGACTGACTGGTGTTCCAAGAATTAAGGCAAATATTAATGCATCGATCCCAAGTCGCAACATTGAAGAAGGAATTTCCACTCTTACACCTAACACACGAAACGACTGGCTCACTGGTCCAAAATACTAAATATTTTGAAAAATTTCGAAAGGGTTTCTAATCAGTTAGTAATCATTGCCCTCGATGTATTGAATCACGTTTAAGGCCCTTCTCCGCACTTTGCAAAACAAAAAAACACGTCTCCAACTTGTCTGTACATTTATGTTTCACGGCCACTATAATATGAAAGCGGATACCAAGAGTTAATACACTTGCGACTTCTGTAAAAAAAAACAAAAACAAAATGATCGGCCATCGCGATTTCAATCAAACACATTCAGGTTTCACAGTCATTACACTACACAACTGCCGGAGTCGTTTCAACGTATCATCGAATGACGGTTTGAAAAATATTTTAAAAACAGGCTTATCCGCGGCTTCGCAACCCTATTCCAGTGATTCTGAACTTCGCTTTCTCATTCCTACAGCACCCTTTCCACCACTATTGTACCCCCCCCCCCCCACATTCCTCACTGCTGTAACCCTTCTCTCATCTCCTCTCCCCTCTACTCTACAGTTCTCAATTTAGATCTACCGTACCCCCATATCTCCCCAACTACCGTACCTCTCCTCTCCCACTCCTCCTCCGCCCGTCAGCCCCGGCGGTGCTGTGCTCACGCTCGTTCTCGAGGACGAGAACGACGATGACGTCGTCGAGGCTGCAATTCAATCGTAATTGCAAGTGCTTAGACTCCCTTAATTTCTCTCCCGATTTTTAGTTCATGCAGACTAGGCGGTTTAAGGCAGCACGGTAGAGTTATAATGATATGAGGTCATTGTAGCCACTAGCAATCCGGTATTCACATACAATTTGAATCGCACAATTGCTCACAAAGAGTCACTAGACAGGAGTACGTATCTCGCGCTCTAAGCATGCGAGACCGTTCAATCTCGGATATGTCTTGTGACTCTTTAGGAGCAGTTGTAGTATTCAAATTATGGTTTCCTATCAGATTGTTAGCGACTCGACCACGTAGCAGTTATTGCACTACCATGTTGCCCTAAACCGCCTAGTCCACATGAACTAAGAAAAACAACATTTTCAGCGACCTATCCGAATTCCCAATATGCTAAGTGTATCGATTAAATTTATTTTTTAAAAAAATCAATAAAAGCACTCTCACCTCGCTCCGCCTCCGAAGCCAGGTGCCGATGCGAGTGGGAGGATGCACGGGTAGCGCGTACTGTAACTAATTATTGATTTATTCTGTTGGGATTAGCGTAGCAGAAAATTAACATTAGATTATATACAAGAAACTGATAATTGATCATACTATCCCCATCTAATGGTCGCTTTTTTAGTGAGAGAGGGCAAAAGCGGATATTGACTAGTTATTTCAAATTGCGAGGCGCGTGTTTCACCAGCACCTCAACTCACAACTTTGGCTTCTTGGAACAATGGATCGGAACTGCGCATCAAAGATAAATAAAAATCTACAAAATATACAATAATTTGACCAAACGAGACTTTGAGGCTTCACCACTTTTCCAATTGGCCATTATCGGAGTCTAGACAATCACGCGGATTCTCTCGATAAAAAAACAACAACATTTCGGTATTCTATCGCAAGTCGCACTTTGCTGTTTCACCATGCGCTCATCTATGCGATTTGACAAACAAGTCAGTATCATTCTAGCGCGCTTCCTCAAAATAGCAATTGCAAATTTAAATGATCAATATGCAATGACAATAAAACAATAAACAAAAAATCACCGTTATTCGCTCCGTCACTGCCCTCGTCGCGTCTGGCTGCTGATTTCGACCCGAGCGGACGCCAGGCTCTGCAATTAGGCTAATTAATAAATTAATAAATTAAAAATCGCAAAAATATAATTTCGATTCTTTACGCAACTTGCAATGAAAAGGATAAAAAAAAAAGTCAACGGATAAAAACACATAGCGTATCGCAAGTGAAATCATGTTTCAATGTAGACACAATAGCACGGCCTATCCCTCGCTCAAATTAGTACATTCACAATCACCATCCGCTTTTGTGTCTCTCTTTCTCAATTTCTCCTGTCTCCACACTATCGCCAATCACTGCTCATTGTAGTCTCTGCCTGGCATTATATTCCCATAACTTATCACGTATCTTGCAAGATATCTCTCCAATCCGAGTTGGCTGTTCGAGGTCGCAACTGTAACCCCGCATCGAATAGGCGACCCTAATGCGAACCACCGAAAAAGCACGCAAAACAGCTAAGGGAGCACGATCATTGTCCTCCCTCATCTCTGACCAACTTGGAAAATGAGAAGGGGCGAGCTACTTCCTTCTTCTTCCTCATTTCTCTCTCTCTCTCTCTCTCCCTTCAAATTTCGAGCAATATGACACGTACTAGCGTGCTTTCTAATACTCTTTCTCAATTTCTTCTCACTACCACCGCTTCACTTCCTTGAATGACCATCCTCATTTCCTTCTAGCTTGGTCAATCAACTAGGTAAAACTGCCCCTATGTTAAGCGACTTTATAGCCATACAGAGATGGCAGTTATAGGTGCAATAGACCAGCGAGGCCGACTTCTAGGAATAAATCCGCTATACAACAAGGAAATTACCAAAAAAAAACTTCCTCTATCGTTAATTCCTTGAGTGCTCATAAAATTTGGGAACCCACTAACAAATAGAGAAACTAAGGGGAGGAAACGGGCATAGGCCACAGTGGCATAACAAGCCTGAATAACAAACAAAAAAATGAGGAAGAACATTTCTCGTACTGAGCCAGCCTTTCCACTCCAAACACTCAGACGAAAGCAGTGAGTGCCGAATCGTAAGCCAGGAAAACATAAACGAGCTTGTGAAGTCGAAATTTTGAAATTTTCAATACACTGAAATACGCGGAAAGAAATGGCAACAGGATTTCAAACTCACCTACTATCTGGATGTCAACCAGACTTCTCGCTCTACTCACCTACTATCTAGGCAGAAAAACAGATGCGTGCAAGAGCCCGTGACGACAACTCCGTGGGAACTTACGGAATGACAATTCAATGTCATCTACTATCCCGATACAAATCAGACGTGAAAAGAACACTGTCTTCACAACAGGAGATCCTTGTTTCAACAAAACTTCAAACGGTGAAAAGAAGGCGAACATTTCGACTGTGTGCCCGCTCCCTTCTAGGCGTCAATCTGTCCTATAATCTAGGCATGAAAACTGAGGCGGGCACGCGCCTGTGTCACAACTTCGTGGGAATTTATGGAAACATGGAGATCACTGTTTCAACAACACTTCAAACGGCGAAAAGAAGGCGAACATTTCCGACTGTGTGCCCGCTCCCTTCTAGGTTCCTCCTTCCCCTCTGCCCTCTCCCCTCTTCTCCATATACTTGTCGGATTCAATTAGTGCTAAGAAAAGGGAGAGGGGAGGAGAGCGAAGTGAAGAACAATAGTCCGGCCGCTCTCTCCATTCCCTGTTCATCTCTCGCTCAGAATGGTCAAGCAAGAGAGTGTGGGGACTTGAGAGCCACAGAGATAGATAGGGAGAGGGAGAGGGAGAGGGAGAGGGAGAGGGAGAGGGAGAGGGAGAGGGAGAGGGAGAGGGAGAGGGAGAGAGACAGAGAGGGAGAGGGAGAATGAGAGGGAGGGGGAGAGAGAGGGGCGGGAGCGACATCTCTGTACAGAGCGTGCCTCTTGGCCGTGGCTCGCCTAACTGCATTTACCGGTTCAATCTTCTCCTACCTATAGCCTCCAACCTACTAGCTCACAGTAATTTCTAGCATCCCATCATTTCTTGACTTCAGCGCCTTTACAATAATGGTGTATCTCCCTCGGTAAGCCGTAATCAATCACAAATCTGCACGGCACAACAAGGAAACGGCGGGTTCAGCGAGCAATAAGCAGAAAAATCTCTCCATCACCAAGTGTCCGCTGCGGTACAAGACAGCACAACACGTCTACAGTACAAGGAATGATGAACACAGCACGTAGCACAGGTCAATCAGAGATCAACTGCAATGAGAACGCGGGGAAACAAGGAAGCAAGGAAAGGTCGGATGAGAAATTGTGCGCCGTGTCTCCTCCTTTGATATATCAAATTCAGTGTTGCAAAACAGTTGTCAGCAGACCTAGTTCAATGCAAGGAATGCTGTTTCGTCATCTCTAGCAGACCACTTCGTTGCTCACTCCTCCAGCAGCCAGGGTCTCCCTGGCGACCTCTCCCACTCTCACTCACTTATCTTCGCTTTCCCACTTCTTCCTCTTACTCTCTTTATTTCACTAGCTCTCTCCCTTGCATGGCAGGCCGAGAGAGCATTTGGCATGGAGAGAGACAGCGAGATCACCTCTGACTTCTTCCAGGAATGACTCAGACGCTGTGCACAGAGGCTAGAGCGCGGACGTGCACTACTGTGCTAAGTACGTGGGACTCAAGAGACTAACGACTCCGGGAGTAATTTATGTTCAGCTATTACTAGCATGCACGGTCATAGCTTAACGCTGCTCCTAGTCAGCATAGCATAATAGCTCTATTCTGAAACATAAATAAATATGGGTGGATGCTATGAGTTCAGAGTGCGACATATTGCAACAGGATAACGACTCCGGGAATGGTATATTTTCAGTGATTAGTCTAATTTTTTACTTAATGTAACGTCTGAAACAGCAACAAAACTGCGCGCCCATGAGCGCTGCGCAAAAGAAGACTTGCGTTACATCGATTCCAAGTGGGAAACGCGGCAACAGACTCGGACCGTTTCGTCGAAAATTCTAGAACAAAGCCAGTCGATTTAACGTTTCCGGCGGCGCACACAAAAGGAGATAGCGATTGCCAGAGCAATGATTTGTTTCTCCTCGTTTTCCACATTCTCTCGCACGTTAGAGGCAGCGAGAGATCATGCAAAAAGAGGAGAGTCAGACGATTATGCGATTGTCTGAAACAACGACGATAAAACGACGTGGATGTTATCGACGAAAGGCAACAATGGGTGTATCTACTCGAAATTGATACTTATTGCACGGGCGAAGGAAAGGGGAGGTCGAAGATGGAAAATTAGATAGGCATTTCGACAACACTTCTTCAATATTTCGCCAACAGCTTTCTATTGATCGACCTTTCTTATCTCATTGTGACGGACCTAACCTATCAGGATGTCTTACTAGTCCTATCTGGAAGTCAAGGGAATAGATGAGAGGTCAACAAATTATTATTCCTCTTGCAAAGAAAGGGGAGGTCGACGACTAGCGATGGCAAATGAGATAGGCATTTTTCACGTTCTTCATTCTAGCATGAGAAGTTTTGCAATTAGCACAACAGAGCGACATGAGGAAACCAAGCGGATACAACCGCTCTTTCAATTTTTGTCGTTTCCCTTAGCATGTCCAATGAATGCATGATCTTCAGGAATGAGGTCAATTCCGCGGAGACAACCATCAGGGATCAAGAAGGAAAAAAAGGCTCCTGACTCTATTCCCAGGACGTCTGTCTGCAACGGATGTTATGCATTGAGGATCTACCTTTCCTGCTTAAATGAGCAAGCGAATGATGCAATCTCTCAAAGTGCCGCGCAAACGAGGCAGGCGCGCTGCAGGAAAACTCGAGCTGATCTCACGACCCCACAAAGGATTAGACACGTGCCCACTACTCTCCTTCTTTCTTTTCCTTTCACTCTCATGCTGGGCAAGAAAATATGTGGTATGAATAGGAAATGAGATATCGGGGCGTTCGTTGCTCACCACGATATATCGAAGAGCAGATCATATTAAAATTGTTCATGATATGTCATCTGGACCCACCCTTCCTCCACTATCTCCGTGCTTGCATGTCATTCGAAATATGCACCTCCCTCCCTACCCTACCCCAGTATGAGTAATTGCCCGAGTGTACATTCCTCGCGCTCTTTTCGCTGCTAGATGGATCAAGCAAATGCATGGAATGGTGATTGAAGGGGGACGGAGTCAAACCATTGATCATCCCCCCGCTCGCTCTACGTGTTTTCCTCCTCCAACCCAACCCGGATAGGCGCATCACTCAAGCAGAAACAGTAACCAGTTTCGCGCGGGAGGATATCGATCAGAGCCAATTATTAGTCAGAAAGAAGGGCGAAGTTAAAGAGACAAATAGCATCTCTAGCGACAGCAATCAAAGCCTACTATTAGTCGGAGGTTAAAGGGCTCCTTGGACCAATATTATAAAATTAAAAAGTCAAAATGAATAGAAAAGGTGCTCGGATCTACTTGAATGGAAAGGCAACCATTGTCGCCTATTGCAAACTGGCTGATATTACTTGTTATTGCGCTCGATCACACGCACACACAGAGCAAAAAATACGATTTTTTTTCTCACGCCTATTCTCTCTAGATCTGTCTATCAGGTGCTAGGGCGTGTGAAAAAGAGAGAGGGAGAAGGGAGAGAGAGAAGGAGAGAGGGAGAGAGAGGGGTACTACTCCAACTATAGGGATAAAGGATGAATTGATCCGATTACAAGAGGCGCGATACCAGCAGAGACTAGAGGCATCAGAGATGGAGAGGAGGGAGAGTGCAGCTCGCAAATCACCCATTCGATAACGACATAGCGCAACGCAGGCGTTGTTTATGAGAATCGGAACACCGCGATGGTCAGTCGGGAAAGATAATGACGTTACGGAATCGTAACTGAGTTCGCTCAAGGCCCGGTTGAATGGCCTGAAAACTAGGCAGTTATTCTAAATGCAAACGATTCTGCGCAAGTTTGACACAGAGCTCGTCAACTCGCGAATCACGAGTCATGCTGACCCGCGCAAACAAACCTCTCACACTCCTTCCCAAGTACTTTAGCGAAACGCAGCTAATGAGGATAACGAGGAAGGCGAGGCTGTCAGGGGATTGGGACTGATTCACCTTACAAAGAGCCGGGGCGCGCCGAACGAGAGTTAGCGGTTAATGACTACTGTTTGCTGTTCACCGAAGGGATTATCTCTCGTTATCGAAAGGATATAACAGTTCACAATGGAAGCCTATTTCAAGGCTATTTCACAATACAGTGCGTAAAACTAGAATAAGAGCAACTTTGACGTTCAGCATACGGTGTGTAATGAGGCTAACGAGGGAGGCTGTCAGGGAATTGGGATTGATTCACCTATAAGGCGGGGGCGAAGCACCGAACGAGTTAACGAGTTGGCGGTTAATGACTACTACTTCCTGTTCACCGAAGGGATTATATCTCGTTATCAAAAGGGGTTCAGATCGAAAAATAGATTTCGCAATTCGATGCTTATAATAAGGACCAGCCTACACGATGGCAATGAGCATCAATTTCAAGCGAAGTATACGGTGGCTAGCATCAAATGAGATAGCTCGCTTACTAAATTAAATTAGCCACAATATTATTACATATGTACTAAATCCCCCACCATAACAACCTTCACGCTTAATATACGGTGATTATAATAGCGTGATCAGAGCTCAGTACATTAAGCTAATTCAATTATATTTAAAAAATAGCTCGTTCACCCGGCTTCGGCGGGTTTCACTCACAATGCCACGAAATTCATGCTCTACCCATTTCGCAATCCGAACAGACGACCACAAGTGGCACCATCGTAGTCAACTTCAAAATCCCACCGGCTTGAAACTCACCCAGACGGGAAATACGTGAGTTCACTACCTCCTCTGATTCTCGACCACACCAGTATTCAGTTCCTATCATTAACCTCTGCCCACTTGTGAGACATACGCATAGCACTGTAAATACAGATACTATCCCGCACCTGTCCTCCCTTCCGTTCCCGTTGACTCCGAAATCGCGTGTTATGAAATGCAAACTCTACCCATTTCGCAATTCGAACGGCCATACGCACAAAGCGCGTTACATTTAACTTATGTGCTATTTAGGGAGCAGCCTTAGTAGACTTAGACTTAGGGTTCGGCCTTAGGCTTAGATATCCATCCCCA
Organism: Pristionchus mayeri; assembly: GCA_036245805.1. Lineage (NCBI taxonomy): Eukaryota > Metazoa > Nematoda > Chromadorea > Rhabditida > Neodiplogasteridae > Pristionchus > Pristionchus mayeri. The sequence goes on along the minus strand of BTRK01000001.1, from coordinate 14,021,995 downwards.
CCTGTCCTCCCTTCCGTTCCCGTTGACCCCAGAGAAGCCGAACCAGGAAGCGAGCGAGAGGCGCGACGCCGTCTTCTGCCGTTCGGACGAGGACGGGAAGGTGGCACTGCAAGGGGATATTTAAATTATTTAAATTAGTCGTATACTTAGTAAGAAGCAATACAAGCGCTGCGTAAACTTAGCTAGAGGGGAACTAACACATCCATTTTAATTATTTATTTTATATTCAATGATAAGCGCTATGAGATGAATCACACGGAGAAATTTGACTTGTCAACGTTAAATATCTTTTAAAAATTTTAATCGGCATCGAAATAAAGGACCTGATCAATGCTACGTGACTCTTTTGGGCCAAACAACGAAATCGGCAATAAATGTCTCTGCTTTAGAAGACGTTCTAAAAATTGGTAAGGACCAGCACAGGATACGTTTCAAGCATTGCTGCTCTAGCCAGCCTAATACTTAGCGTACTTGGACCTTAGTAAAGGGGGCGGAACTCGCTCGAATCGATTTTTAAAAATAAATAAATAAATATAAAAACCAACTTCGCAACGCCTTCCCCATCGCCGTCTTCTCGACGCTCTTCCGCGAGCGTGCTAAGCGACTGTTGATGCATTCTGAACGATATTTATAGATTATTTATTTTATAAGCTTAAATTTATAATAATACAGATGAAGAACAGACGAAAGTATGCAGAGAAATGAGCAGAACGGTTTATGACCGAGAACGTTGGTAAAAACCGAGCAAATTGTGGTTAAATTTCATCAACTAGAACTCGATTGAGCTTAAGCAAGTTGAAATTGATCTTATAACGCTTATCAGTTCAGCGCGTGCTAGCCAGAGAACGTGTGGGGACGAAAATAAAAAGCCATTGATCGGAGGGAAGGGCTTGGACAAACAAGACATTGTGCCGAGATAACCCCACATTCCTGCATGAAGCATGGCGACTAAAGGAGCAAAAATGTGGGCGAAAGAATAGGGGTAAAGAGGGAAATTGAATTTGGTCGAGAGCGGAACACTTTCGGGCGCAGGCACCGAAAAACTTTGAGCAAACCAGTTGAAACTCGTAGCAGACTAGGGGAAACCTCAGCGAGGTCGGGGTAGAAACCTGTCGACGAAATGGAAAGGGATTGCGCGAATGCACGTGGTCTAGCCAAACGAGCGGGGACAAATAACGTGACAAAAAGCGAACGAAGGAACGAGGAAGAACACGAAAAAAAGAGAGACTTTTGTGTGGCATACTGTGGCTCGACGCCTTTTGACGAACCGCACAAAAATGTGAGCGCACTCCATACGGTATCTTGAAAAATATTGCGAACTAGCTATTTTTCTGATTAAAATTTAAATAGTCTAATTGTTCAAAATAATCTCATTTTTGATTCATCTCAACAATAAAAATCCAAGCATGATTGCAATTAAATCTGATTTTATTCCGAAACTCAAAAATGTGACGGTTACCGATATACCGTACTCTCACTGAGATGTGTACTAATGAAAATATTCCCGCTCTTCAAAATTTAAGCATGTCATCGCCAAAGCAACTTCGAAACTGAATCGGTTAAAGGGTAAATCGTGCTCGCGATTTCATCCGAGAGCTCCGATTGTGTCAGATTATGACCTGTCCTTTGCACTTCTCACACATGCATTAAAATTCAGAATCATTTCGGTTCTTACCGGGCAGTACAAATCCTTCTCTCTCCCACAGTGTTTCGTCCTTTATATTTAATATTTCTGGTCGGCGTCTCGTCAATTCCAGGAATCTCTCTACTGATAGAGAGTGTGTAGACTGAAGAGACGTTTGCCAGAATTACGAACTATTGTGCCCAAATTGTGGGGGTAGTGCACAGGACAGCGGCTTGGACACACATGAATGATTCCCATTGTCGCGTTCCCCCATCGCATTCAATGTGCCACTGAAATTTATGCGTGGACTCACATTTTCACTGGTTCTCCTTCGTAGGATACAATTGGCAGACTCTCTACGATTACATTAGAACTTTCATTAAGAATTTTCACTGGAATTACGAGAACATCTAATTTATTCTCAAATTCGTCTGACTCTCTCCATTTTGCGTTCTCTCTACCTCTGCCTAACCTTCACAGTTGGCCGACCGATCTTCTCTCATTCTCCCCATTTCGTATTGAACCTATGCACGCCATAAACTCTCTCACTCATTTTCGCTCCCCCTTTCCGGTTAGGGAGAACGAGAGTGTGGCAAATGGAGAGATACGCCCCTGTGACACATCATTCCCTCTTACTTCATAGAAAGCTACGAGGGAATATCTTCAGAAAGAGTCAATGATAACCTTCAGAATTTCATTTGTATGCTCATTTCACAAAGCACCTCTACATCAGTCAGAAAGCTACGACCTACTAGAACGCCTCTCATTCCCATCCATGTCTGACTCTCTCCAGTTCACGTACTCTTTCGCCTTGTCTGACCTGCTAGAGAGCACACAATTTGAAGAGAGTCAGACGCTGCCATTCCCCAACCTGCCTATTATGTTTTTTCCCGTCAAACCAGCAGATTCTCCCCTCTCTCCCCTTCACATCTTGCTCTAAAAGATCGCCCAGAAGCGAGAGAGCACGCAGAATTGAGAGAGTTTCCTCTACCTTTACCCCATTCTCAGCTGAGTCCTCTGAAGGGAGGAGAGAAGAAGGGGCGGCTGGTCTCCCGGGCCAACCCCGGCCTTCCGTTGGCCCGTAAATACCCTAAGTATACCTCCAAACCACCACCTTCTCTCCCCTGCCATTGATCATTCGTACTGAAAACAACTCCTTTTCATTTTTCTCATTTTTGCACTTTCATTATGACAAACATGCTATTATCGAGCGAACTACGCCAATTTTCTTTCTCTTTTTGCATTTTTTTCATTCAAGAACAGCGATTTCGCCAGCGCACGTCGATTCAGAACATCGCATTCGCGCGTTTGTGCACCTGGATAGAATCTTGTTATGCAGTTTCTCCTACATTTTCTCCGTTTTCAGCACTTTTCTTGCTAAATTTGTTCCGATTGCTTCACTAATCAATTGCTGTTCAGGGTTATCATCTCACTCTATCCTGTTTTCATGATCTCTCGCTTTCTCTAACCTGCGAGAGAGTGTGCAAAATGAGGAGAGTCTGAACTCTTGCAGAACGCCGCAACGACTAATCGCAAATTTTGTGTACAACTTTTTGTTCTAGACGCTAAATGAGAAGTGTCCGAGCGTTCCTCGCTGTTCCAATATATCGCTGATTCGTTGCTGAATCATTGCATCTGGTAATGCTTCGACCCTCTCAATTCTCCCTGCTGAACAATGGTCTGACTCTCATCATTTTGCACGCTCTCTCGCCGGTCAGACAGTGCGAGAGAGCAGGCGATATCGAGAGAGTCAGACTAATACTCCGGTCAGAGAAGGCGAGAGAGTGTGGAAATACGAGAGAGCACGCTTAACCGTTGCCTCTCTCTCCTCCATCCAATATCGCCGTCGCGGCTTTCCGTCCACCTTGTTTTCCAGCACTTTCCAATTCTGAGAAATTGACAGTTTCACTCATGTCTACCGTTCGCACTCGAGTAGGTGATTGTCACGGAATTGGATGATCGATTTCGCGTTTTGCTCTTACTCCATTTTCACGCCATTCATCGGCACTAGGTTGGATGAGAAATATGACGTCATGCTGCCTTTGATATATCAAAGGCGGCATGACGTCATAATTCTCATCCGGCGTAGTGCCCATTCAGCAGATCGATAACTTATGTTTCACGAACTTGCTAAAAAAATAACTTGCTAAAAAGAGACTCACTCGTCATGTAGTTGATTTCATTGGCACACACAATTACAAAAACAATCATCTCTCATACCTCGATCCTTGGCCATCCTTCTTTCAAAATATCATTCACCGTGATTATCGGTCGATTTCATCCCAACAACAGTATCCTATTACAGTATGCCACTCATTGATTTCAGTTCGCTGTCACACCCGATGCTCCAGTGATGCTGCAGACGTATCTCACCTCGCCCATTGGCATTCTCAACATCGTCTCGGTGGTAAGTGCAGACTCTCTTCATTTCCCATGCTCTCTTTTCTCTCTCTCTCTCTCTCTCGTTCCCTCTAACCAAAGAGAGAGAAAGTGATTGAAATTGAGAAAGTAAACTCTTCAAAGGTATTTCGAAATCAGCTCCTTTGCAGTTATTAGAAAGTAAACAAAGGTAAAGGCACATCCCGTCTTCGAGACTGGGCTCGCGGGAGAACACTGCTAGGCCAGTGTCAATTTGGGCAGATTCAGTCCGGAGTGCCCACCTTTCGCCAGACCTATTTACCTGCGTGATATTTACAACGACTACCAATTCCTCGTGCCCAATGGGTGGGCGCCTTGGTGAGGCAAGAAAGTTTTAGAAAGTAGAGGCAAGAAATGTAACAAACAACAGGCAAACGTGTGCAGCTGGCTGCTTCACCCAACCATTAGATCATAGTTGACCCGACCAATAACCCTCCTATGCGCGGAGGATTTCCAAAAATTGGCACCGGGTCTCGGGTTGAGGCCCTGCGTTTGTTACGGTGTACGAAAGGACGGGGTAAGCGCGAGGTAACCTGCCCGCGGTGCTCTCTGCACGCGCCGGGGTAGAGAGACGCGATAAGGAGGCACGCTGAGGGGGCGGAGTTAGCGCGTTACTCATTCGGCTCTTTCCCCGGATCTCTTGCCGATTATCATTGTTTCTGATGTAAGAAAGCCAATCGAAAAAAGTGATTGGGCTCTTCTGAAATATCCAGTAGTGATGATGGCGAAAAGGCGGCCGATCGCTTCATTCGGGTGCTCTCGGGCCGGTCAGAACGAGGTCGGATGAGAACAATGACGTCATTCCAAAAACGGCATGACGTCATAGTTCTCATCCGATGTTTTCTATTGCTAAAATGGATGGATTCGAAAGCAATGACTTTCGTCATTCTTGTCTGTCGCCGAACGGTGAGAGAGCGCGCAGAAGGAAACCATTCCTATTCAACGGAAAACTCTTCTGAACTTGTTCACTCATTTGCAGCTCACGAACTTCGCTGCAGATGGACTAATTAAGACCAATTACCAAAAATATTTCGAAAATAAGATATTTTTAACAATTTCAGCTCATAAACTTCGCAGCGATTCTCTGTGTCGGCATGCGATGGGGCGAGGAGGGCGATGTGTACATGCAGTTGATATTCCAGGCAAGCCTTTCTGTTTTTTTCAGTCTTCATGCCAGAAAATGGATAGAACGATATAAAAATACAAGAAACAGGTACATAAAACGTGCTAAATTAGGCGTTTTCCCTTTCAATCATGGAAAAGGTGAAAAACCGCAGAACGATCTGCTAAAAGGAGCATAGCTTCCGCAATAGTAACCCTCCTTTGCGCGGAGGGTAGCCAAAAATTTTCTGGGGGTCTCGTTGGAGGCCCTGAACACAAAAGTCTTCTCGACGAGGGGTGAGAGCGAGGGTATGCCTGCTCGCGGTGCTCTCTACACGCGCCGGGGTAGAGAGATGCGATAGGGAGACGCCCCCAGTGGGCGGAGTTAGCGCGTGCTTCTCTCCCTTCTCTCCCCATTCCTTCTCTCGCCGTTTGATCTGTGATGCTCGGATGGGAACAATGACGTCATGCCGCCTTTGATATTCAAAAGCGGAATGACGTCATAGTTCTCATCCGACCGAATGCCCTTAATTATTCGCGTTCTCTCTCACATTCAGGCGTGGCAAGAGATAACAGATTAAAGAGATTAATTTATTGAGGTTTTTTCCCTGTTCACATTCGCACAGTTGGGTTTTACAAGTTGTTATTTTGATTGCACTCGCTGAGGCCGGTCTAATCAGAATGATGCCCTCAATCTCACTAAAAAGAACACGATGAAACGCATCCCAATTCCAAAGCTCGAAACTCAAGTGCATAGTTTCGCGAATTGCCTGCCATAATCTTGTCGTTACAGGACCGCGGCTGGCAGACAGCGGTATTGATTTTTCTCGTCGCTTCGGTTACGGTAACCGCTTCGCTGCTGTTGATCAGGACGTGCGCTTCGAGAGCCAAGATCGAGAGCTTGAAGAAGATTACGGTAACGATACGGTAGATCAAAAGGGCATGATTTCGATGTATCACTCGGCAAATAATCGATAGAGTTAGACTCAATCCATTGGGCATCTAATCAATCAATGAACAACTGAAGCTACCGTGCTCTGATTACTGTATTTCGTCTCGATCAATCGATAATCTCCCTCACAGATTATCTCCCTGTTCGTGGGTGTCGTCTTTCTGTGCGCATTCGCGTCCGCGATCGAGGTTTGATTCTTGATCTTAGGCTATTGATCTAGAGCAGCCCCATCACTCTTACGGCAGTCTGTTAGTGCCTGTGAGGAAAAAGACCAATTCTGAATTTTCAAAGTTCGCGCAGGTTTGGGAGAACGAAAAGTGTCTTTTCTTGCGTAACGATCCCTGCAATAAGGAGAATTTCTAACTAAAATATTCCCTGATCTTTGATCTCTGATCTTCCAGATCTGGTACGTTGTCCGCTCCGACAGCAACAAGAACGGCATCACGCGCGTCGTCATCTGCATGGTACCGTAACCAATATCGATTTCTCAATTACCGCAATCGATCAATTATCGATCCGAAAGTTACCGTAAGCCAATAGTTTTCGGTCCATCAATTAGTTATCATTCAGAGAGTTATCGTACTCCATCAGATATCGATCCGGGAGTTACCGTACTCTATAAGTTATCTATCCATCAATTACCGTAATCATTCAGTTTTCGATCAGTTACCGTACTCCAGATCCTCTCCATCATTCTCTTCATCGTTAACTTCCTGCTGACGATGCTGTTGCTATGTAATTTCGACCACTACGTGAAGACGGAACAGGTGAACTTTATTTATTTAATTAACTAATGATTTTCAATTTTTTACCCTAGTTTCATAAAATTTGCATTCAGCCTGCTGCCGAAGAGAAAGAATAGGTGAATCGTGCGATCTATACATATGTTCGCTTGCGTTTCACCTTTCCTTCTAATTTCGATTCTCTACTTTCATGGGTTGAAGCTTGCGCAGACGACTAGAATTGCAAGCAACATGTTTCGTAGGAATTGAACTCCAGGCTACTCGTTCTGTCAGCTTTATGCTTACCACACGCAATAGATTGACTCAGTCTTTTAAGATATTGCCCTTTCAGGCGCTTCTAACATGCTAAAATTAAACGAAAACAACAACTGCTTTCCAGACCTCCCCAGCCGTCGCGCCCGCCCACCCTCCCGATCAGAGACCGGAGATCAAAGATCAACGATCACTCCATTCCCTCCCGCCCATTCACCCACCTATCGTCGTGCCTCGGAGGCAGGATCCGTCCATTGAGGTGAGTGGTTTAGCCTGACTATCATGATTCATCATGAACTCTCTCCGGCTTGACTGAGCGAGAGAGGGTGGGAATTGGAGAGAGTTCGAGGCGCGGGTCTCAAATTCTCACAATTTCCCATGATCGAAATCGAAGAATTGATATCATCGTTATTTCTAAAGAGAATATTGATTCTGTTGTAATGTGACTGGGCAGCTTCCATGCATCTAATCTCTAAAAGACACATACCACCGAGCATGTAATGAACTACTTTCTCCAGGCACCGCCACCTGCCTTCACCAAGGACTCCCGTGAGGTCGCTCCCTCCGGTGCCTCCACCCCCGTCATAACCCTCCCTCCTTCGCCTCCTCCAAGACGACGACGAAGCAATGACAGCGACTGAGAACGTCCATAATTTATCGTATTCCCTATATTCGAAGTTTCCTCTATTCAACCCTCTCACAACCAATGTCGAAAACTACCCAGACCCTTCAGGTTGTGCAGAAAATCTCGAATCATTTATTCTCTTTCTCATTGTTTTCATGAGAATTCGCCCTTTTCGCCTCCACTCCAGTCATCACCCTCGCCTCCTCCACTACGCAGACGCATCAATGATAGTGACAAAAATCTACATTGTTTCCATGTTTTCTTTATCTGACTCTCTTCATTTCGCATGATCTCTCGCTTTCTCTACCATGTGAGAGTGTGTGCAAACTGAGGAGAGCAAAAAAATTGCCCTGTTATCTCTGTTCACCCTTCTCTTGTTCAAAAACACCCCTAATACCGTCTACAATCTAGTCGCTCATGCTGAAATCTTCTCAGGAAACCTATTCTGCTTTATCTTCTCCTTCTTTCCATGACTGACCTTTTGCAACGCACATTCACTGTCATTTCTCTCTATTGTATCCAAACAAGAGATGACTACGCAAGAAATGGCTCGGTTCATTCTGCTTTCTCTATCTTCCTCTCAAATCTGACAAGTTAGAACAGAATGAAGCGTCATTTCTTGCGAACCCATATGCCTAGAGTAATGGTCTGACTCTCCTCGATTTGCATGCTCTCTCGTCTCTCTACTCGAAGAGAGAGTGTGCGATTTGGAGAGAGCGAGACCATTGCTCCATGCCTATTCCAAACACATTGAAACGCAGTTATTCTCTTCTCGTTTGTCTACCTGTGATTTGCACTCGCCTATTACGGAAACTCAAGAATTCCCGATGAAGTGATCTTTGACCTCATAATTTGTGATTGATCATTTTGTTGGCAAGCAGCCGGCATGAACTTTCGAAAGAGTTATTTCTCTTTCTTTCACTAATCTCTCGACCTCTCCATGTAGAATGCAGTGATATCAATCGGATTCCACTTCATTTTTCAGTAACATCTCGAGCTGTTAAGATTCGATTGAGAAATCGTACGGCTCTCTCTCATGTGACGATACGCCGCTCATCCTGCCGTGAGCACAGCTTTCACCAGACGCAACCCTCCACTGCGGAGGGTCTCCAGAGGCCCTGTGAGTACGGTTCACGATGGGACAGGGCGAGCACGAGGTAACCTGCCCGCGATGCTCTCTGCACACGCCGGGGCAGAAAGATACGAGAAAAGGGCGCGTTGAGGGGGCGGAGTTAGCACGTGCTTTATTATGTCCTTCCGCACAAATGAACGCAAAATAGGCAGAAATTGGAGTCGGTGTGTGAGCAGCGCTAGGAATACGGTACCATGAGTTACGGTAGGTCAGAATTCGGTGGTACTTGGTTATGGTACATGTGGTACATGAGATTACATCCAGGCATCCGGGCATTCGGAAACAGCAGTGTTAGTACTCATCTCGGAGAGACTATGAGAAAAAGAGAGAGATGCATTTTCTCAACTCGATTTGCTATGGAGGATTTTATATTCCCTTACACGGATCCTTTCCTTTCCTTGCTGCCACGCCCGTCGGTGATGGCTTATCAAAATTTGGTCGCCTGGGCCAGTGGGGGAACGCCGGCGCGATACTATCAGGGGACGAACGTGGCACTCGAATTTGCAGTTTACTGAACTCATTCTGCTGGCATTGCCAGCTCATTTCCGAGGATCTGGATACGGCGACTGGTGCCGAACCCAATAAAGATGTAAAAATCGAAGCTACCGTACGTCTCCATCTATCGATGCTCTCTCTCACATGCCTTGCGAACAAGCGGATTTTACCAGTTTCATCTCGAATGGAAGATTTTCGATTCCGGGAAATTTTGATCTTTGATCTCTCTCACAGCTCGACGACATATCACTTTCTCATGCTTGATCAAGGGTAACCCTCCATAGCGCGGAGGGTAGCCAAAAATTGCACAATTGGCACCTGGGTCTCGGCGTGAGACCCTTGAATTTACGATTTTCGAATGAAGAGGGTGAGCGAGAGGTAGCCTGTCTGCGATGCTCTCTGCACGCGCCGGGGCAGAGAGATGCGAGAAACGGGCAATCTGAGGGGGCGGAGTTAGCGCCTGCTTCAAGCTCCATTCCTCACTTTCTCACGTCGGTCAGAAAGACTTTCAGCTAAGCAGTTGGGATAAAACTCAGGAACCAAAGTGCAACAAAGATATCACAATTGTGCATGGGACGAGTTGCAGTGCGGTAATGCGATAGTTCTAGAGTAATTGAATCAGTAGATACGGCGACTGGCGATCCACGTCATGCCACACATTTGTAAGGCGAGAGATGAAACAGCACAGGGAAAAACAGCTCTCTTACATTTGCCTTTTTTTCTCGCTTCTTGCACTCGGAGCGAATGTTTGGTTATCATTCATCCATACTACTAGGGCTGGCCATAGGGTCGGCTATTCGGTGCAGAATTGTATCCTAATCCCCTTCTCAATATTCGAGGGGATGAATTGCGTTATCACAATTTTGTTCCGAATTTTGGTCCGAACGAAGAGAGGGTAGAACCCATTTTGCCCCTTCCCCATATTTCGAAATCCGAGGAGAGGGAATCGTAACGAGATCGCTACCTCCCCTCGTATTGCCAATTCAACATATGACCAGGTCTGTGTGAATCCGAAGAAATACCGGTTCCGCGAATTAAAGGATGAGAAAAGGCAAACGCGCGCCCTGTTGAAATATGTTTCAATTAGAGGAGAACTCTCTTCAAGTCGCGTGCTCTCTCGCTCGTTGCCTGAGCTTTCCCTGATTTGGCACCCGCCAACTACCGATAGCTCTGTTCGGAATGGAGATATCAATGTGAAAATTTCTTATCGTTGGGGAGATCTAGGCCATGTATATGAGAGCTTCGAAAATTTAATTTTGCCTTCGCTCCTCCTTTAACCAGAAGTCTCTTCAAAGGACTCGGAGCGGAAGCGACTGGACGCTCCGCTTTCCTTTCCTTCCTGCCACGCCCCGCCGGTGATGGATTATCAAAACTTGGTCGCCGGGGGTCAGTGGGGGAACGCTGACCGGGGCGCTACCACCAGGGGACGGACGTGGCATAGAAGCTCGCGAAATATAGCGCGCATCATTATGCTTCGGAGCCTCTGGCTACGGCGACTGGTACCGAACCCAGCCAACCGCATCCCCGCCAGAAACTGCCGTCAGCTGTGTCGGACATCCCTCGAAGGCGCGGAGCTCTCTACACGCAACGGGGTTGAGCAGGAGGGAGAGGCGCGTCAAAGTGGGCGGAGCTTCGCGCAGGGTGCGGCAAGGGCGCGCGCATGGAGGGAGTGAGATAGGGAGAGCACGGATATTTCGCTGAGAACTAACGACTCACTCTCTTCTCAATCAGGGACCGCGGGCACAGGATTCAGTTTCCTGGCTGAGAACTGTCCACATTCTCCTATTGATATTAGACCAAAGATGAAAGATCAACTACCGCGACATCTCCTTTCACCTCATTCATCAGCCCATTGCCCGGCTACAGTATTCCTGTGTCCTGAACCACGAATTGCCCAGTAATAGCACCCTTCGTAGGTACGTGGAAAGCGTCAGGAATACGGTGTGGAAAGATCAGGTTGAAAATTCTCAACTCACACTCCTCCCGATCAGAGACCAGAGATCAAAGATCAACGATCACTTCATCACCTATCCTCTCGTCCATGCTCCCATCGCCATTCCTGCTACAGTATCAGTGCATCCTGAGCCAGGAATAGCCAAGAATACGGTCCACGAGTTACGATAGGTCCGCCAACGGCGTGACTGAGCCCAGCCAAGAATACGGTCCACGAGTTACGATAGGTCCGCCAACGGCGTGACTCGGCTACTGAGATGTGGTACCGTAGGCACAAGCGATGGCAAAGTCCTTGGAAGTTCGACATTGGCTGTACACGTACCCATCAGGAAGGGGATATCGCCATGCTGCTGTTGTTCCACACAACACCTTGACGCTTGGTATATCCTATGAATCGGTTTGTACATTGAACAACATTATCCACTTTCCTTTCTTGCTGCCACGCCCGTCGGTGATGGCTTATCAAAACTTGGTCGCCGGGGGCCAGTGGGGGAACACTGACTGGGGCGATACCACCAGGGGACGGACGTGGCATAAAAGCGCAACTTTGGAATTTGCAGCAGCACGCTGCCAAAGGGAGGATCTGGCTGCGGCGACTGGTGCCGAACCCAGCCCACCGCATCCCCGCCAGAAACTGCCCCCAGCTGTCTCGGACATCCCTCATACGCGCGGCGCGCTCTATCCACGACGGGATTGAGCAGGAGGGAGAGGAGCGGCAAAGTGGGCGGAGCTTCGCGCGGCGTGCGGCGAGGGTGCGCGCATGGAGGGAGCGAGATCGGGGGAGCATGGATTTTTGGCTGAGAATTAAACACTCATTCTTTTCTCGATCAGGGACCACGGGCACAGGATGCAGATTCCTGGCTGAGAACTATCCACATTCTCCTACCGATCTGAGACCAGATATCAAAGATCAACTACCGCGCCATCTCGTTTCATCTCATTCATCAGTCCATTGCCCGGTTATAGTATCCATGTACCCCTTGAACCGAAATTCGAAGAATTAACGGGTCCGCGAATTAGCCGCCCGGAATACGGTACTATCAGTTACGATAGATCATGCAATCGGTGAAATCGGTTACGGTAGGGGCCGCACCATAGCTGCTAGGTACGTTGAGGTTGGAAACAGCGATAGCAGAGTTCAACATTTTTATCATTTCTAGATTTTGAATATCGATTGATGGATAAATGTTACCGTGATAACAAACAACTATTCTGCTTAAACTGATCTGTTATATCTTTCAAGCATGTAGATATGTGGCTCAACTCTCACCGACATGACTACAGCTCGACCAAATGCAATCGTCCACAGTGTGGAGGGTCTCCAAAAATTGTCACAGGGTCTCGTAGAGGCCCTGTGAAGACGTTTCACGAAGAGTTAGGGCGATCACGTACCCGCGATGGTCTCTGAACGCGCCGGGCAGCGAGACGCGAGAAACGGAAGGAGTGAGGGGGCGGAGTTAGCGCGTGCCTTACTCTTTCCTTCCTCACTTTCCCTCGTCGGTCAGAAAGAGTTCTATCAAAGCACTCCGGTAATCGCCCACCAGTAGTTTTCGAGTAAAATTCCGAGTATTAGGCACGCATTTTTTTTACTAGGAAGATACTCGGATTCTACTAGGAAAAGTCCGAGCTACTCGCACCCTACTAGGACGTTACTCGCCTCCTACTCGGAAAAGGGGAGGGATGAGGGGGCTCCCTACTAGGAAGATTACTGTAATTCAATTCGTCTCTCGTGTTCTATCGAGGATGTTATTTACAATTTATCGCCTTCGCCTGCAAAGAACAACAACAAGGCACGAACAACAACTTCTACCGTATACATATGCAAATGTACATGAGAGAGAAGCAAACAACAAAATTACAACAAGAGAAGTAGGGGAATAACGATAAACTGGGAGTAACAAGATCAGAGTAATTCAACAACAAATTAATAGGGAGAATCGATCGATATAATGACTGAAGCAGTCTCTACCCGGAAAATTGCAGTACCACCAGATCAGTTATCTTCTTCTGTGCATCCATTCCTGATTATCAGCGTGAAGAACTCGTCCATCTAGAACGCATCAATTTTCAGAATAGTTGTCGATTCTTTCACCCTCAACTCTCGCTTACGACCATACCCCGTTGAGAACACGACATCCCGTACGATCTGTCAAGTTAAGCAACGATGGGCCCAGTTAGTACTTGGATCGGAGACGGCTTGGGAATCCTGGGTGTTGTAAGCATTTTGCTCTTTTGCAGATCTCCTCTCCTTCGAATCCCTTTATCATTCTGTAATGAAGTTCTCCTTTTCTTTGTTAAAGAAATCTCCAATCTCTCTTCTTGCCGTTCTAATTTTCGCAGTGAAAACTGACAGCACTTTATCTATTCGGTTATTCAAAAAATAACGAACAGCACCCGTCGAAACGGGGCTGCGCCTGTCAGATGAGAACAATCTCTCCGGCAATAAGCGAACCAGCCTAAGCCGTTACGCTATCGCCTCTGGACAAAGCTGATGAGAGATGGAAAGGGAGATCTTACCTAGGGTGAGTGCTCTCTGCACACGCCGGGACAGAAAAGGCCCCGTATCCGCAGATTCTAGAGAGCACACACTCTTTATCCAGCAAAACGAATGCATGGATTCGACCCCGGATCCATCAGAGTGTCTTGACGAAGACAAGGTGAAGGAGAACAGCGGGTCGACGGAACACCCCCGAATACAATATCAGAGAAATTCCCCCGATCCCGCATTTTTGAATTCGATTCAACTCCAGCAGTAGTGTTGATTCGTCACAAGACTAGCAAGGGATTCGAAACAGTAAAGGAGAAGGACGAGAGATGAGAGAGTGCAGATAAACCACTTCTCGAACAGAATACATTGTTCTCTTCCCGATGACACTTACTCAAGATACTCATCCTTTACGATATAAAAAATGCCTACAAAGCCGGAATTTTCGTACACAGATGTAAATAGTTCCGATTTTTTCCAAAATTGAGTGAAAAATTTGAAGCTAGACCCTCGCTTTTGCGCTCAAAAGTTGCCTCTTATGCTCAAACTCTCCCAAAAATGATCATATCTTGTGGCGCCAACGTTCACCTCACACCTGTCCGAAGGCACATTCTAGTCCTTGGGTTACGGTATCTATTATCAGGGGTACTGTAGCTTTGCTTGGCCATCCACAGTGTTATTTATTGGCAGATCGATACTCGCTGGCAGTAGATGCTCATGGAAAGAACCGGGAATGCCGTTCCTACTTTCTTCTCCTCCTCAATTGTGCCCCTTCCTCTGTCAGAGTCGTCTCTGTCATGCTCGGTGTGATCTTTGATCTTTATGAAGCTGAATAATTGACTCGTAATTTACCTTTTCTTGTCCCTCACGAATTTGCGTTTCCCCAAAATATTCCCCGAATCTTTCATCCTTACGGTACGTATCCTAAATGGATACATCGAGATTAACTGATTTTTGAAACCAAGTGGATTCGCAGGGGCTTGCTCCTCGTCCATCACGGGCCGGCCTGGTATCGCACTGCTTCCAGGATCGACCCACCCCCTCGGGGAGAATAAATTTATTGAAAGAAACAGTCGCAGTCAATCCGACAGTGAGACGAAATGGGAGCCCATTCGGCTGCGGAACACCCTAGAAGCAAATGAGAAGGATATTCCTTCTCTCTATACCACCAGATCAGTTATCTTCTTCTGTGCATCCATTCCTGATTATCAGCGTGAAGAACTCGTCCATCTAGAACGCATCAATTTTCAGAATAGTTGTCGATTCTTTCACCCTCAACTCTCGCTTACGACCATACCCCGTTGAGAACACGACATCCCGTACGATCTGTCAAGTTAAGCAACGATGGGCCCAGTTAGTACTTGGATCGGAGACGGCTTGGGAATCCTGGGTGTTGTAAGCATTTTGCTCTTTTGCAGATCTCCTCTCCTACGAATCCCTTTATCATTCTGTAGTGAAGTTCTCCTTTTCTTTGTTAAAGAAATCTCCAATCTTTCTTCTTGCCGTTCTAATTTTCGCAGTGAAAACTGACAGCACTTTATCTATTCGGTTATTCAAAAAATAACGAACAGCACCCGTCGAAACGGGGCTGCGCCTGTCAGATGAGAACAATCTCTCCGGCAATAAGCGAACCAGCCTAAGCCGTTACGCTATCGCCTCTGGACAAAGCTGATGAGAGATGGAAAGGGAGATCTTACCTAGGGTGAGTGCTCTCTGCACACGCCGGGACAGAAAAGGCCCCGTATCCGCAGATTCTAGAGAGCACACACTCTTTATCCAGCAAAACGAATGCATGGATTCGACCCCGGATCCATCAGAGTGTCTTGACGAAGACAAGGTGAAGGAGAACAGCGGGTCGACGGAACACCCCCGAATACAATATCAGAGAAATTCCCCCGATCCCGCATTTTTGAATTCGATTCAACTCCAGCAGTAGTGTTGATTCGTCACAAGACTAGCAAGGGATTCGAAACAGTAAAGGAGAAGGACGAGAGATGAGAGAGTGCAGATAAACCACTTCTCGAACAGAATACATTGTTCTCTTCCCGATGACACTTACTCAAGATACTCATCCTTTACGATATAAAAAATGCCTACAAAGCCGGAATTTTCGTACACAGATGTAAATAGTTCCGATTTTTTCCAAAATTGAGTGAAAAATTTGAAGCTAGACCCTCGCTTTTGCGCTCAAAAGTTGCCTCTTATGCTCAAACTCTCCCAAAAATGATCATATCTTGTGGCGCCAACGTTCACCTCACACCTGTCCGAAGGCACATTCTAGTCCTTGGGTTACGGTATCTATTATCAGGGGTACTGTAGCTTTGCTTGGCCATCCACAGTGTTATTTATTGGCAGATCGATACTCGCTGGCAGTAGATGCTCATGGAAAGAACCGGGAATGCCGTTCCTACTTTCTTCTCCTCCTCAATTGTGCCCCTTCCTCTGTCAGAGTCGTCTCTGTCATGCTCGGTGTGATCTTTGATCTTTATGAAGCTGAATAATTGACTCGTAATTTACCTTTTCTTGTCCCTCACGAATTTGCGTTTCCCCAAAATATTCCCCGAATCTTTCATCCTTACGGTACGTATCCTAAATGGATACATCGAGATTAACTGATTTTTGAAACCAAGTGGATTCGCAGGGGCTTGCTCCTCGTCCATCACGGGCCGGCCTGGTATCGCACTGCTTCCAGGATCGACCCACCCCCTCGGGGAGAATAAATTTATTGAAAGAAACAGTCGCAGTCAATCCGACAGTGAGACGAAATGGGAGCCCATTCGGCTGCGGAACACCCTAGAAGCAAATGAGAAGGATATTCCTTCTCTCTATACCACCAGATCAGTTATCTTCTTCTGTGCATCCATTCCTGATTATCAGCGTGAAGAACTCGTCCATCTAGAACGCATCAATTTTCAGAATAGTTGTCGATTCTTTCACCCTCAACTCTCGCTTACGACCATACCCCGTTGAGAACACGACATCCCGTACGATCTGTCAAGTTAAGCAACGATGGGCCCAGTTAGTACTTGGATCGGAGACGGCTTGGGAATCCTGGGTGTTGTAAGCATTTTGCTCTTTTGCAGATCTCCTCTCCTACGAATCCCTTTATCATTCTGTAGTGAAGTTCTCCTTTTCTTTGTTAAAGAAATCTCCAATCTTTCTTCTTGCCGTTCTAATTTTCGCAGTGAAAACTGACAGCACTTTATCTATTCGGTTATTCAAAAAATAACGAACAGCACCCGTCGAAACGGGGCTGCGCCTGTCAGATGAGAACAATCTCTCCGGCAATAAGCGAACCAGCCTAAGCCGTTACGCTATCGCCTCTGGACAAAGCTGATGAGAGATGGAAAGGGAGATCTTACCTAGGGTGAGTGCTCTCTGCACACGCCGGGACAGAAAAGGCCCCGTATCCGCAGATTCTAGAGAGCACACACTCTTTATCCAGCAAAACGAATGCATGGATTCGACCCCGGATCCATCAGAGTGTCTTGACGAAGACAAGGTGAAGGAGAACAGCGGGTCGACGGAACACCCCCGAATACAATATCAGAGAAATTCCCCCGATCCCGCATTTTTGAATTCGATTCAACCCCAGCAGTAGTGTTGATTCGTCACAAGACTAGCAAGGGATTCGAAACAGTAAAGGAGAAGGACGAGAGATGAGAGAGTGCAGATAAACCACCTCTCCAACAGAATACATTGTTCTCTTCCCGATGACACTTACTCAAGATACTCATCCTTTACGATATAAAAAATGCCTACAAAGCCGGAATTTTCGTACACAGATGTAAATAGTTCCGATTTTTTCCAAAATTGAGTGAAAAATTTGAAGCTAGACCCTCGCTTTTGCGCTCAAAAGTTGCCTCTTATGCTCAAACTCTCCCAAAAATGATCATATCTTGTGGCGCCAACGTTCACCTCACACGTGTCCGAAGGAACATCCTAGCCCTTGGGTTACGGTATCTATTATCAGGGGTACTGTAGCTTTGCTTGGCCATCCACAGTGTTATTTATTGGCAGATCGATACTCGCTGGCAGTAGATGCTCATGGAAAGAACCGGGAATGCCGTTCCTACTTTCTTCTCCTCCTCAATTGTGCCCCTTCCTCTGTCAGAGTCGTCTCTGTCATGCTCGGTGTGATCTTTGATCTTTATGAAGCTGAATAATTGACTCGTAATTTACCTTTTCTTGTCCCTCACGAATTTGCGTTTCCCCAAAATATTCCCCGAATCTTTCATCCTTACGGTACGTATCCTAAATGGATACATCGAGATTAACTGATTTTTGAAACCAAGTGGATTCGCAGGGGCTTGCTCCTCGTCCATCACGGGCCGGCCTGGTATCGCACTGCTTCCAGGATCGACCCACCCCCTCGGGGAGAATAAATTTATTGAAAGAAACAGTCGCAGTCAATCCGACAGTGAGACGAAATGGGAGCCCATTCGGCTGCGGAACACCCTAGAAGCAAATGAGAAGGATATTCCTTCTCTCTATACCACCAGATCAGTTATCTTCTTCTGTGCATCCATTCCTGATTATCAGCGTGAAGAACTCGTCCATCTAGAACGCATCAATTTTCAGAATAGTTGTCGATTCTTTCACCCTCAACTCTCGCTTACGACCATACCCCGTTGAGAACACGACATCCCGTACGATCTGTCAAGTTAAGCAACGATGGGCCCAGTTAGTACTTGGATCGGAGACGGCTTGGGAATCCTGGGTGTTGTAAGCATTTTGCTCTTTTGCAGATCTCCTCTCCTACGAATCCCTTTATCATTCTGTAGTGAAGTTCTCCTTTTCTTTGTTAAAGAAATCTCCAATCTTTCTTCTTGCCGTTCTAATTTTCGCAGTGAAAACTGACAGCACTTTATCTATTCGGTTATTCAAAAAATAACGAACAGCACCCGTCGAAACGGGGCTGCGCCTGTCAGATGAGAACAATCTCTCCGGCAATAAGCGAACCAGCCTAAGCCGTTACGCTATCGCCTCTGGACAAAGCTGATGAGAGATGGAAAGGGAGATCTTACCTAGGGTGAGTGCTCTCTGCACACGCCGGGACAGAAAAGGCCCCGTATCCGCAGATTCTAGAGAGCACACACTCTTTATCCAGCAAAACGAATGCATGGATTCGACCCCGGATCCATCAGAGTGTCTTGACGAAGACAAGGTGAAGGAGAACAGCGGGTCGACGGAACACCCCCGAATACAATATCAGAGAAATTCCCCCGATCCCGCATTTTTGAATTCGATTCAACTCCAGCAGTAGTGTTGATTCGTCACAAGACTAGCAAGGGATTCGAAACAGTAAAGGAGAAGGACGAGAGATGAGAGAGTGCAGATAAACCACTTCTCGAACAGAATACATTGTTCTCTTCCCGATGACACTTACTCAAGATACTCATCCTTTACGATATAAAAAATGCCTACAAAGCCGGAATTTTCGTACACAGATGTAAATAGTTCCGATTTTTTCCAAAATTGAGTGAAAAATTTGAAGCTAGACCCTCGCTTTTGCGCTCAAAAGTTGCCTCTTATGCTCAAACTCTCCCAAAAATGATCATATCTTGTGGCGCCAACGTTCACCTCACACCTGTCCGAAGGCACATTCTAGTCCTTGGGTTACGGTATCTATTATCAGGGGTACTGTAGCTTTGCTTGGCCATCCACAGTGTTATTTATTGGCAGATCGATACTCGCTGGCAGTAGATGCTCATGGAAAGAACCGGGAATGCCGTTCCTACTTTCTTCTCCTCCTCAATTGTGCCCCTTCCTCTGTCAGAGTCGTCTCTGTCATGCTCGGTGTGATCTTTGATCTTTATGAAGCTGAATAATTGACTCGTAATTTACCTTTTCTTGTCCCTCACGAATTTGCGTTTCCCCAAAATATTCCCCGAATCTTTCATCCTTACGGTACGTATCCTAAATGGATACATCGAGATTAACTGATTTTTGAAACCAAGTGGATTCGCAGGGGCTTGCTCCTCGTCCATCACGGGCCGGCCTGGTATCGCACTGCTTCCAGGATCGACCCACCCCCTCGGGGAGAATAAATTTATTGAAAGAAACAGTCGCAGTCAATCCGACAGTGAGACGAAATGGGAGCCCATTCGGCTGCGGAACACCCTAGAAGCAAATGAGAAGGATATTCCTTCTCTCTATACCACCAGATCAGTTATCTTCTTCTGTGCATCCATTCCTGATTATCAGCGTGAAGAACTCGTCCATCTAGAACGCATCAATTTTCAGAATAGTTGTCGATTCTTTCACCCTCAACTCTCGCTTACGACCATACCCCGTTGAGAACACGACATCCCGTACGATCTGTCAAGTTAAGCAACGATGGGCCCAGTTAGTACTTGGATCGGAGACGGCTTGGGAATCCTGGGTGTTGTAAGCATTTTGCTCTTTTGCAGATCTCCTCTCCTACGAATCCCTTTATCATTCTGTAGTGAAGTTCTCCTTTTCTTTGTTAAAGAAATCTCCAATCTTTCTTCTTGCCGTTCTAATTTTCGCAGTGAAAACTGACAGCACTTTATCTATTCGGTTATTCAAAAAATAACGAACAGCACCCGTCGAAACGGGGCTGCGCCTGTCAGATGAGAACAATCTCTCCGGCAATAAGCGAACCAGCCTAAGCCGTTACGCTATCGCCTCTGGACAAAGCTGATGAGAGATGGAAAGGGAGATCTTACCTAGGGTGAGTGCTCTCTGCACACGCCGGGACAGAAAAGGCCCCGTATCCGCAGATTCTAGAGAGCACACACTCTTTATCCAGCAAAACGAATGCATGGATTCGACCCCGGATCCATCAGAGTGTCTTGACGAAGACAAGGTGAAGGAGAACAGCGGGTCGACGGAACACCCCCGAATACAATATCAGAGAAATTCCCCCGATCCCGCATTTTTGAATTCGATTCAACCCCAGCAGTAGTGTTGATTCGTCACAAGACTAGCAAGGGATTCGAAACAGTAAAGGAGAAGGACGAGAGATGAGAGAGTGCAGATAAACCACCTCTCCAACAGAATACATTGTTCTCTTCCCGATGACACTTACTCAAGATACTCATCCTTTACGATATAAAAAATGCCTACAAAGCCGGAATTTTCGTACACAGATGTAAATAGTTCCGATTTTTTCCAAAATTGAGTGAAAAATTTGAAGCTAGACCCTCGCTTTTGCGCTCAAAAGTTGCCTCTTATGCTCAAACTCTCCCAAAAATGATCATATCTTGTGGCGCCAACGTTCACCTCACACGTGTCCGAAGGAACATCCTAGCCCTTGGGTTACGGTATCTATTATCAGGGGTACTGTAGCTTTGCTTGGCCATCCACAGTGTTATTTATTGGCAGATCGATACTCGCTGGCAGTAGATGCTCATGGAAAGAACCGGGAATGCCGTTCCTACTTTCTTCTCCTCCTCAATTGTGCCCCTTCCTCTGTCAGAGTCGTCTCTGTCATGCTCGGTGTGATCTTTGATCTTTATGAAGCTGAATAATTGACTCGTAATTTACCTTTTCTTGTCCCTCACGAATTTGCGTTTCCCCAAAATATTCCCCGAATCTTTCATCCTTACGGTACGTATCCTAAATGGATACATCGAGATTAACTGATTTTTGAAACCAAGTGGATTCGCAGGGGCTTGCTCCTCGTCCATCACGGGCCGGCCTGGTATCGCACTGCTTCCAGGATCGACCCACCCCCTCGGGGAGAATAAATTTATTGAAAGAAACAGTCGCAGTCAATCCGACAGTGAGACGAAATGGGAGCCCATTCGGCTGCGGAACACCCTAGAAGCAAATGAGAAGGATATTCCTTCTCTCTATACCACCAGATCAGTTATCTTCTTCTGTGCATCCATTCCTGATTATCAGCGTGAAGAACTCGTCCATCTAGAACGCATCAATTTTCAGAATAGTTGTCGATTCTTTCACCCTCAAATCTCGCTTACGACCATACCCCGTTGAGAACACGACATCCCGTACGATCTGTCAAGTTAAGCAACGATGGGCCCAGTTAGTACTTGGATCGGAGACGGCTTGGGAATCCTGGGTGTTGTAAGCATTTTGCTCTTTTGCAGATCTCCTCTCCTACGAATCCCTTTATCATTCTGTAGTGAAGTTCTCCTTTTCTTTGTTAAAGAAATCTCCAATCTTTCTTCTTGCCGTTCTAATTTTCGCAGTGAAAACTGACAGCACTTTATCTATTCGGTTATTCAAAAAATAACGAACAGCACCCGTCGAAACGGGGCTGCGCCTGTCAGATGAGAACAATCTCTCCGGCAATAAGCGAACCAGCCTAAGCCGTTACGCTATCGCCTCTGGACAAAGCTGATGAGAGATGGAAAGGGAGATCTTACCTAGGGTGAGTGCTCTCTGCACACGCCGGGACAGAAAAGGCCCCGTATCCGCAGATTCTAGAGAGCACACACTCTTTATCCAGCAAAACGAATGCATGGATTCGACCCCGGATCCATCAGAGTGTCTTGACGAAGACAAGGTGAAGGAGAACAGCGGGTCGACGGAACACCCCCGAATACAATATCAGAGAAATTCCCCCGATCCCGCATTTTTGAATTCGATTCAACCCCAGCAGTAGTGTTGATTCGTCACAAGACTAGCAAGGGATTCGAAACAGTAAAGGAGAAGGACGAGAGATGAGAGAGTGCAGATAAACCACCTCTCCAACAGAATACATTGTTCTCTTCCCGATGACACTTACTCAAGATACTCATCCTTTACGATATAAAAAATGCCTACAAAGCCGGAATTTTCGTACACAGATGTAAATAGTTCCGATTTTTTCCAAAATTGAGTGAAAAATTTGAAGCTAGACCCTCGCTTTTGCGCTCAAAAGTTGCCTCTTATGCTCAAACTCTCCCAAAAATGATCATATCTTGTGGCGCCAACGTTCACCTCACACGTGTCCGAAGGAACATCCTAGCCCTTGGGTTACGGTATCTATTATCAGGGGTACTGTAGCTTTGCTTGGCCATCCACAGTGTTATTTATTGGCAGATCGATACTCGCTGGCAGTAGATGCTCATGGAAAGAACCGGGAATGCCGTTCCTACTTTCTTCTCCTCCTCAATTGTGCCCCTTCCTCTGTCAGAGTCGTCTCTGTCATGCTCGGTGTGATCTTTGATCTTTATGAAGCTGAATAATTGACTCGTAATTTACCTTTTCTTGTCCCTCACGAATTTGCGTTTCCCCAAAATATTCCCCGAATCTTTCATCCTTACGGTACGTATCCTAAATGGATACATCGAGATTAACTGATTTTTGAAACCAAGTGGATTCGCAGGGGCTTGCTCCTCGTCCATCACGGGCCGGCCTGGTATCGCACTGCTTCCAGGATCGACCCACCCCCTCGGGGAGAATAAATTTATTGAAAGAAACAGTCGCAGTCAATCCGACAGTGAGACGAAATGGGAGCCCATTCGGCTGCGGAACACCCTAGAAGCAAATGAGAAGGATATTCCTTCTCTCTATACCACCAGATCAGTTATCTTCTTCTGTGCATCCATTCCTGATTATCAGCGTGAAGAACTCGTCCATCTAGAACGCATCAATTTTCAGAATAGTTGTCGATTCTTTCACCCTCAAATCTCGCTTACGACCATACCCCGTTGAGAACACGACATCCCGTACGATCTGTCAAGTTAAGCAACGATGGGCCCAGTTAGTACTTGGATCGGAGACGGCTTGGGAATCCTGGGTGTTGTAAGCATTTTGCTCTTTTGCAGATCTCCTCTCCTACGAATCCCTTTATCATTCTGTAGTGAAGTTCTCCTTTTCTTTGTTAAAGAAATCTCCAATCTTTCTTCTTGCCGTTCTAATTTTCGCAGTGAAAACTGACAGCACTTTATCTATTCGGTTATTCAAAAAATAACGAACAGCACCCGTCGAAACGGGGCTGCGCCTGTCAGATGAGAACAATCTCTCCGGCAATAAGCGAACCAGCCTAAGCCGTTACGCTATCGCCTCTGGACAAAGCTGATGAGAGATGGAAAGGGAGATCTTACCTAGGGTGAGTGCTCTCTGCACACGCCGGGACAGAAAAGGCCCCGTATCCGCAGATTCTAGAGAGCACACACTCTTTATCCAGCAAAACGAATGCATGGATTCGACCCCGGATCCATCAGAGTGTCTTGACGAAGACAAGGTGAAGGAGAACAGCGGGTCGACGGAACACCCCCGAATACAATATCAGAGAAATTCCCCCGATCCCGCATTTTTGAATTCGATTCAACCCCAGCAGTAGTGTTGATTCGTCACAAGACTAGCAAGGGATTCGAAACAGTAAAGGAGAAGGACGAGAGATGAGAGAGTGCAGATAAACCACCTCTCCAACAGAATACATTGTTCTCTTCCCGATGACACTTACTCAAGATACTCATCCTTTACGATATAAAAAATGCCTACAAAGCCGGAATTTTCGTACACAGATGTAAATAGTTCCGATTTTTTCCAAAATTGAGTGAAAAATTTGAAGCTAGACCCTCGCTTTTGCGCTCAAAAGTTGCCTCTTATGCTCAAACTCTCCCAAAAATGATCATATCTTGTGGCGCCAACGTTCACCTCACACGTGTCCGAAGGAACATCCTAGCCCTTGGGTTACGGTATCTATTATCAGGGGTACTGTAGCTTTGCTTGGCCATCCACAGTGTTATTTATTGGCAGATCGATACTCGCTGGCAGTAGATGCTCATGGAAAGAACCGGGAATGCCGTTCCTACTTTCTTCTCCTCCTCAATTGTGCCCCTTCCTCTGTCAGAGTCGTCTCTGTCATGCTCGGTGTGATCTTTGATCTTTATGAAGCTGAATAATTGACTCGTAATTTACCTTTTCTTGTCCCTCACGAATTTGCGTTTCCCCAAAATATTCCCCGAATCTTTCATCCTTACGGTACGTATCCTAAATGGATACATCGAGATTAACTGATTTTTGAAACCAAGTGGATTCGCAGGGGCTTGCTCCTCGTCCATCACGGGCCGGCCTGGTATCGCACTGCTTCCAGGATCGACCCACCCCCTCGGGGAGAATAAATTTATTGAAAGAAACAGTCGCAGTCAATCCGACAGTGAGACGAAATGGGAGCCCATTCGGCTGCGGAACACCCTAGAAGCAAATGAGAAGGATATTCCTTCTCTCTATACCACCAGATCAGTTATCTTCTTCTGTGCATCCATTCCTGATTATCAGCGTGAAGAACTCGTCCATCTAGAACGCATCAATTTTCAGAATAGTTGTCGATTCTTTCACCCTCAACTCTCGCTTACGACCATACCCCGTTGAGAACACGACATCCCGTACGATCTGTCAAGTTAAGTAACGATGGGCCCAGTTAGTACTTGGATCGGAGACGGCTTGGGAATCCTGGGTGTTGTAAGCATTTTGCTCTTTTGCAGATCTCCTCTCCTACGAATCCCTTTATCATTCTGTAGTGAAGTTCTCCTTTTCTTTGTTAAAGAAATCTCCAATCTTTCTTCTTGCCGTTCTAATTTTCGCAGTGAAAACTGACAGCACTTTATCTATTCGGTTATTCAAAAAATAACGAACAGCACCCGTCGAAACGGGGCTGCGCCTGTCAGATGAGAACAATCTCTCCGGCAATAAGCGAACCAGCCTAAGCCGTTACGCTATCGCCTCTGGACAAAGCTGATGAGAGATGGAAAGGGAGATCTTACCTAGGGTGAGTGCTCTCTGCACACGCCGGGACAGAAAAGGCCCCGTATCCGCAGATTCTAGAGAGCACACACTCTTTATCCAGCAAAACGAATGCATGGATTCGACCCCGGATCCATCAGAGTGTCTTGACGAAGACAAGGTGAAGGAGAACAGCGGGTCGACGGAACACCCCCGAATACAATATCAGAGAAATTCCC
This sequence comes from Pristionchus mayeri, assembly GCA_036245805.1. Taxonomy (NCBI): domain Eukaryota; kingdom Metazoa; phylum Nematoda; class Chromadorea; order Rhabditida; family Neodiplogasteridae; genus Pristionchus; species Pristionchus mayeri. Next base: position 13,996,330 of record BTRK01000001.1, on the reverse strand, counting down.
CCGATCCCGCATTTTTGAATTCGATTCAACTCCAGCAGTAGTGTTGATTCGTCACAAGACTACACAGATGTAAATAGCTCCGAGTTTTTCCAAAAAATGAGCGAAAATTTTGAAGCTAGACCCTCGCTTTTGAGCTCAAACGTTGCCTCTTATGCTCAAACTATCCCAAAAATGATCCTAACTTATGCCGCCAACGTTCACCTCACACCTGTCCGAAGGAACATCCTAGCCCTTGGGTTACGGTATCTATTATCAGGGGTACTGTAGCTTTGCTTGGCCATCCACAGTGTTATTTATTGGCAGATCGATACTCGCTGGCAGTAGATGCTCATGGAAAGAACCGGGAATGCCGTTCCTACTTTCTTCTCCTCCTCAATTGTGCCCCTTCCTCTGTCAGAGTCGTCTCTGTCATGCTCGGTGTGATCTTTGATCTTTATGAAGCTGAATAATTGACTCGTAATTTACCTTTTCTTGTCCCTCACGAATTTGCGTTTCCCCAAAATATTCCCCGAATCTTTCATCCTTACGGTACGTATCCTAAATGGATACATCGAGATTAACTGATTTTTGAAACCAAGTGGATTCGCAGGGGCTTGCTCCTCGTCCATCACGGGCCGGCCTGGTATCGCACTGCTTCCAGGATCGACCCACCCCCTCGGGGAGAATAAATTTATTGAAAGAAACAGTCGCAGTCAATCCGACAGTGAGACGAAATGGGAGCCCATTCGGCTGCGGAACACCCTAGAAGCAAATGAGAAGGATATTCCTTCTCTCTATACCACCAGATCAGTTATCTTCTTCTGTGCATCCATTCCTGATTATCAGCGTGAAGAACTCGTCCATCTAGAACGCATCAATTTTCAGAATAGTTGTCGATTCTTTCACCCTCAAATCTCGCTTACGACCATACCCCGTTGAGAACACGACATCCCGTACGATCTGTCAAGTTAAGCAACGATGGGCCCAGTTAGTACTTGGATCGGAGACGGCTTGGGAATCCTGGGTGTTGTAAGCATTTTGCTCTTTTGCAGATCTCCTCTCCTACGAATCCCTTTATCATTCTGTAGTGAAGTTCTCCTTTTCTTTGTTAAAGAAATCTCCAATCTTTCTTCTTGCCGTTCTAATTTTCGCAGTGAAAACTGACAGCACTTTATCTATTCGGTTATTCAAAAAATAACGAACAGCACCCGTCGAAACGGGGCTGCGCCTGTCAGATGAGAACAATCTCTCCGGCAATAAGCGAACCAGCCTAAGCCGTTACGCTATCGCCTCTGGACAAAGCTGATGAGAGATGGAAAGGGAGATCTTACCTAGGGTGAGTGCTCTCTGCACACGCCGGGACAGAAAAGGCCCCGTATCCGCAGATTCTAGAGAGCACACACTCTTTATCCAGCAAAACGAATGCATGGATTCGACCCCGGATCCATCAGAGTGTCTTGACGAAGACAAGGTGAAGGAGAACAGCGGGTCGACGGAACACCCCCGAATACAATATCAGAGAAATTCCCCCGATCCCGCATTTTTGAATTCGATTCAACTCCAGCAGTAGTGTTGATTCGTCACAAGACTACACAGATGTAAATAGCTCCGAGTTTTTCCAAAAAATGAGCGAAAATTTTGAAGCTAGACCCTCGCTTTTGAGCTCAAACGTTGCCTCTTATGCTCAAACTATCCCAAAAATGATCCTAACTTATGCCGCCAACGTTCACCTCACACCTGTCCGAAGGAACATCCTAGCCCTTGGGTTACGGTATCTATTATCAGGGGTACTGTAGCTTTGCTTGGCCATCCACAGTGTTATTTATTGGCAGATCGATACTCGCTGGCAGTAGATGCTCATGGAAAGAACCGGGAATGCCGTTCCTACTTTCTTCTCCTCCTCAATTGTGCCCCTTCCTCTGTCAGAGTCGTCTCTGTCATGCTCGGTGTGATCTTTGATCTTTATGAAGCTGAATAATTGACTCGTAATTTACCTTTTCTTGTCCCTCACGAATTTGCGTTTCCCCAAAATATTCCCCGAATCTTTCATCCTTACGGTACGTATCCTAAATGGATACATCGAGATTAACTGATTTTTGAAACCAAGTGGATTCGCAGGGGCTTGCTCCTCGTCCATCACGGGCCGGCCTGGTATCGCACTGCTTCCAGGATCGACCCACCCCCTCGGGGAGAATAAATTTATTGAAAGAAACAGTCGCAGTCAATCCGACAGTGAGACGAAATGGGAGCCCATTCGGCTGCGGAACACCCTAGAAGCAAATGAGAAGGATATTCCTTCTCTCTATACCACCAGATCAGTTATCTTCTTCTGTGCATCCATTCCTGATTATCAGCGTGAAGAACTCGTCCATCTAGAACGCATCAATTTTCAGAATAGTTGTCGATTCTTTCACCCTCAAATCTCGCTTACGACCATACCCCGTTGAGAACACGACATCCCGTACGATCTGTCAAGTTAAGCAACGATGGGCCCAGTTAGTACTTGGATCGGAGACGGCTTGGGAATCCTGGGTGTTGTAAGCATTTTGCTCTTTTGCAGATCTCCTCTCCTACGAATCCCTTTATCATTCTGTAGTGAAGTTCTCCTTTTCTTTGTTAAAGAAATCTCCAATCTTTCTTCTTGCCGTTCTAATTTTCGCAGTGAAAACTGACAGCACTTTATCTATTCGGTTATTCAAAAAATAACGAACAGCACCCGTCGAAACGGGGCTGCGCCTGTCAGATGAGAACAATCTCTCCGGCAATAAGCGAACCAGCCTAAGCCGTTACGCTATCGCCTCTGGACAAAGCTGATGAGAGATGGAAAGGGAGATCTTACCTAGGGTGAGTGCTCTCTGCACACGCCGGGACAGAAAAGGCCCCGTATCCGCAGATTCTAGAGAGCACACACTCTTTATCCAGCAAAACGAATGCATGGATTCGACCCCGGATCCATCAGAGTGTCTTGACGAAGACAAGGTGAAGGAGAACAGCGGGTCGACGGAACACCCCCGAATACAATATCAGAGAAATTCCCCCGATCCCGCATTTTTGAATTCGATTCAACTCCAGCAGTAGTGTTGATTCGTCACAAGACTACACAGATGTAAATAGCTCCGAGTTTTTCCAAAAAATGAGCGAAAATTTTGAAGCTAGACCCTCGCTTTTGAGCTCAAACGTTGCCTCTTATGCTCAAACTATCCCAAAAATGATCCTAACTTATGCCGCCAACGTTCACCTCACACCTGTCCGAAGGAACATCCTAGCCCTTGGGTTACGGTATCTATTATCAGGGGTACTGTAGCTTTGCTTGGCCATCCACAGTGTTATTTATTGGCAGATCGATACTCGCTGGCAGTAGATGCTCATGGAAAGAACCGGGAATGCCGTTCCTACTTTCTTCTCCTCCTCAATTGTGCCCCTTCCTCTGTCAGAGTCGTCTCTGTCATGCTCGGTGTGATCTTTGATCTTTATGAAGCTGAATAATTGACTCGTAATTTACCTTTTCTTGTCCCTCACGAATTTGCGTTTCCCCAAAATATTCCCCGAATCTTTCATCCTTACGGTACGTATCCTAAATGGATACATCGAGATTAACTGATTTTTGAAACCAAGTGGATTCGCAGGGGCTTGCTCCTCGTCCATCACGGGCCGGCCTGGTATCGCACTGCTTCCAGGATCGACCCACCCCCTCGGGGAGAATAAATTTATTGAAAGAAACAGTCGCAGTCAATCCGACAGTGAGACGAAATGGGAGCCCATTCGGCTGCGGAACACCCTAGAAGCAAATGAGAAGGATATTCCTTCTCTCTATACCACCAGATCAGTTATCTTCTTCTGTGCATCCATTCCTGATTATCAGCGTGAAGAACTCGTCCATCTAGAACGCATCAATTTTCAGAATAGTTGTCGATTCTTTCACCCTCAAATCTCGCTTACGACCATACCCCGTTGAGAACACGACATCCCGTACGATCTGTCAAGTTAAGCAACGATGGGCCCAGTTAGTACTTGGATCGGAGACGGCTTGGGAATCCTGGGTGTTGTAAGCATTTTGCTCTTTTGCAGATCTCCTCTCCTACGAATCCCTTTATCATTCTGTAGTGAAGTTCTCCTTTTCTTTGTTAAAGAAATCTCCAATCTTTCTTCTTGCCGTTCTAATTTTCGCAGTGAAAACTGACAGCACTTTATCTATTCGGTTATTCAAAAAATAACGAACAGCACCCGTCGAAACGGGGCTGCGCCTGTCAGATGAGAACAATCTCTCCGGCAATAAGCGAACCAGCCTAAGCCGTTACGCTATCGCCTCTGGACAAAGCTGATGAGAGATGGAAAGGGAGATCTTACCTAGGGTGAGTGCTCTCTGCACACGCCGGGACAGAAAAGGCCCCGTATCCGCAGATTCTAGAGAGCACACACTCTTTATCCAGCAAAACGAATGCATGGATTCGACCCCGGATCCATCAGAGTGTCTTGACGAAGACAAGGTGAAGGAGAACAGCGGGTCGACGGAACACCCCCGAATACAATATCAGAGAAATTCCCCCGATCCCGCATTTTTGAATTCGATTCAACTCCAGCAGTAGTGTTGATTCGTCACAAGACTACACAGATGTAAATAGCTCCGAGTTTTTCCAAGAAATGAGCGAAAATTTTGAAGCTAGACCCTCGCTTTTGCGCTCAAACGTTGCCTCTTATGCTCAAACTATCCCAAAAATGATCCTAACTTATGCCGCCAACGTTCACCTCACACCTGTCCGAAGGAACATCCTAGCCCTTGGGTTACGGTATCTATTATCAGGGGTACTGTAGCTTTGCTTGGCCATCCACAGTGTTATTTATTGGCAGATCGATACTCGCTGGCAGTAGATGCTCATGGAAAGAACCGAGAATGCCGTTCCTACTTTCTTCTGCACCTCAATTGTGCCCCTTCCTCTCTCAAAGTCGTTTCTGTCACGCTCGGAATGATCTTTGATCTTTATGAAACTGAATAATTGACTCGTAATTCACCTTCCTTTTCTTCTCCCTCACGAATGCGCGTTTCCACACAATTTGCACGATTCTTTCACCCTTCATCACGCATTTTGCAACATGTTTTCGAAAGGCCTCTTACCCGCAGCACCTATGATGCTGTTGATTTTACATAAGAAATCACTTTCGGCGCAAAAGCATCGCTTCTCGGCTCTTGTAGCTAAGATCAAAGTGTAGTTTCTGTTCTTATCGGCTTAGTCTCCGGTACGTATCCTAAATGGATACATCGAGATTAACTGATTTTTGAAACCAGGTGGATTTGCAGGGGCTTGCTCCTTGTCCACCATGGGCCGGCCTGGTATCGCACTGCTTCCAGGATCGACCCACCCCCTCGGGGAGAATAAAATTATTGAAAGAAACAGTCGCAGTCAATCCGACAGTGAGACGAAATGGGAGCCCATTCGGCTGCGGAACACCCTAGAAGCAAATGAGAAGGATATTCCTTCTCTCTATACCACCAGATCAGTTCTCTTCTTATGTGCAACCAAACTTCACAAAAATTTGTATCCTCCTCGGACCATGGGCCGAACACCGCTAGAGTTACAAAGCTTTATATTCATTTTGAAAAGCATGGTCTGAGAGTCAGAGATCCGAAAATAAGCTGGGGAAATTTGGTGGGGAAACCCCGCTCCTTGCCACAGCTAATTTTGGAGACCCTCCGCTGTGGAGGGTTGCATCTTGTGGAGCTGTGTTATTGTCAGTAAGAATCGCATCTCATCGTTACATGGAGAGATCAAAGATCAGCATTTGGTTTTCATCTCTGGTATAACATGTACCGTTACCGATTTACTCGGGCGCACGGTGTACCGTAACTGATGTTACCGTAGTCCTTGCGCTGTCCACATACCGACGCAAGGCGCCATTACTGGCTCATTCGCGGCCCCGTTACTTCTTCGGAGGTCTGTTCATGACACTGTTCATGATTCATGACACATGACACACTGATACTGAAGCCGGAATGAAGGTGGGAGCATGAACCACCCGCCTGCTTCATCCTGTCGCGGGAAGAGCGCGACGCGCCTATGAAGGACCTCCGATTTCAGGTTCTGGAAGGGATACGGTGAACTGGGTTCGGTACCAGACGCCGTAGCCAGAGGCTACCTAGCCATGTAAATCTAACCGCTTGTGCCATGTCCGTCCCCTGGTAGTATCGCCCCGCCAGTGTTACCCCACTTGTACCGCCGACCATGTTTTCATGTCACGACCGACGGGCGTGGCAGCAAGGAAAGTTCGCTATGCATACCTTTCAAATGTTGGATTAGATTAGTAAACATGAAACATAACATAGGCACATAACATATACAAACGAAGAGAAGAATCTCTTCATTCGGCACTAGGTCGGACGAGAACTGAAACATTGATCCTTCTCCAGGATAACTGTAGGCTCCCAATGTGCCAGTTCTTTTGCAATAAATAAGTGCTTGAATGAGCTTTATAAAAAGCCGTATCACATTGCTCCCCATTTAGCTACGCCGATACATCAGTCCGACAAATTTCGCAAAATTGATTATCAAACATAATTTTTATGCATACATAGTTATGTGGAGAAACGAGATAGAGATTAAGTATGTTTGTACTAGTGTAAAGAGTGATTACTGGGCATGCTCGTGAATGCAATTCAGTATTTGTACACCGTCACGCCAAGTTCAGATGAACGCCTGATTAGATATTAGTTCGAGATGCATTTCTGCAGAAATTCTTTTCATGTCCCCGAATGGTCAGTTGTTGACTCTGTAAGCCATAGTGTTGTGCACAATAAAGTACTCGCCAGTCCTAGTATTACCGTTAAACTTGAGATTAATACATCTACCTATTCGGGAACAGCACCATATTACAACACAATTACGAAATTTGAACAACGAAATCAGCACTTTTTCTAATTCTCATCTTCCAAAGCCTCTTGAAGGTCGGATATTCTGTAATATTCTGGAAGAGCAACTCGTGTGGTATCACTCCTCAAATGGGCAGAATCGATTGTTAGCGCGTATTCAAATGGTATAGCCTAGCAAAGTACACCTAAAAATCATCATATTTTGAGATTTTGACGTTTTCTTTATTTATTGCCGCAATACGCGTCCCAGAATCGATTCTGTCCGGCGAGTGTAATCTATCTATATGTCCACTACTTGTGTTAAATGGAAATTCCGGTCAGGCAACTATGGCTCGAGATAATTTTAAAAATAAAATAGGGAGAAACTTTTGAATCAACCTAATAGTTTATTCATTACAATGCAATTTATTTTAATGCTCTTCGTTATGTTATGCGAATTATACAGTATCCGGCAACGGAAATGTCACGGTCACCGCTCTTCTCAATTCCTGCCCTCGGCCAGGTCGTGGAAGCTGAAAAGATAAATGTAATTTTGCAGCCGCTTATTCTTTGACCTACCGTTTCCATACTACAGCTTTCATCGACTCCGACATCAGTTCAAATCCCTCGAATTCCATCAGGATAATGAGCTCGTCTTCAGAGCGAATTTGATTCAGCACGAACTGAATGCTTTAAATTTATTATCGCAATACAAAGCGCAACGAATTGTTTAGCAGTTGCTGCAATTGAGTTTCATACTAGATTTACCTTGATAAACAGTTCAACCTGACAATTCCCTTCTTGCTCGTTGCTCCAAATTAACATCAAACTCGAAAAATATGATCAAACTTCTCACGATCGCCAGCAGATGCAGCCTATATCGATCGGCTAGGTACAGTAACTCGGCCGGATTGTATCCACTAGCTGTGGCTAGAAAGTGCTCGCACTTCGACAGAATCTGCAATGGTTTGAGGGTAACATCGTAATTTCCCTACCACTTCTTAATTATCACATGTTTAATAGAAAATTTAAATCGAGAATGAAGATCTTTACACAAAATGATGTCCATTTTGAGGTGAGTTTCACAGCTTTGATGAAAGCTGACAGACGCAATGATCAGACTAATGATGTATAAGCTTGCATTCGATTAAAAATGAACAAACCTGAGGCATGATGAATCGATCGGCCAACTCCAGCATGGAATCTAGATTATCCTCATCAATCTCGTTCTCGTCTCTGCTAACAGAGAGAAGCTTTTCGAATTCGCTCAGGGAGCAACCCTGAATAACCACAATTTGATAATTTTCATCCTGCCCTCACTCTCCCTTACCAATATTAGGGAGACAATTTGGGGGGATGATCCCAAAAGCACTTAGCGCAACATCAAATTGTAATTCACAGTTTTTTAAAAAGAATAATCGTACCTTCAAACAATTATTTTTCACAATTTGTTTAAAAAATTAACACTAACTTGAATAGGAAAGACGCTATTCCTGGACTCGGCCATCGCCGATTGCGAGTATGCAGAGAGGAATTTGCTGCATATCGATAGAACTGATCGACGGAGGGGAACGCGCTTGAATATGTAGAGGGAAAACACTTTTAATCTATCATGTGTTTCACATTAAACTAATTTCTGTATGTTCTTATTAATTATGATTGATCGGAATCGGGAAGAGAATCTAATAAAATATATTTCATTGACAGGCTCCGATGAGAATCTGTTTTTAATAGGGGTATCTTCGCAAGAAATGATACTCGTCATTTTCCCTGCTTTCTCACCGATCGAATACAGAGAGAGTTTTTCGAAACTATCACGGAAATACTTGTTGAACAACAAGTCTTGTTCTATTCAGAAAGCTCACCTTCTCCTCAACGACGAACACGACTTCATCGTCCTTCTCCTCTTCCCCTTCTTCGTATTCTTCGATTGTGGGGGCCTCGAGTTGAGTAGCCAATCGATACAGCCGAACCTAACTAAGGACATTTTTTCTTGAACCTCGAAACTAGTCTTTACAACAATCTTTAGAACAAAACGGAAAACGAATTGGTCTAATGTGAGCAGCATTTGGTAAAAAAACAATCATTTGTTCCTCACCTTCACGGTCAGCGAGCAGAAACCAATCATAAACATGCTGTAGATGCGCTGAAGAGTTGTGCAATTAACAACGGAGGGAAAAGACTCGTTTTATTCTAGTACTGAGGTCACGATATCTCTTGGCTTCCTTATTGAAGAAATTTACAAATGAGTTTATCATTTATGGATCTCATTGTTGTTACATCGTTTGATATACCATCGGAGGAGCATTTCGTAATTTTGCTATAGTTTTTTTTTCTAGAAAAAAGGGAAGAAGAAAATATTTAATTCGCTCTAAGCGATCTGAAAAAGAATTGCCAATGAAACTTAATAAAATACTGTGCCTCACCTGGGAAACCGACTGCATAATTGCTATTTTCTTCGTGGTTGTCGCCTGCTCGGTGACGTTTAGCAATTGATGGTGCTCGGTGCAAGGAAGCTGCAAATGGTACGATTAATTAAATATAATAATTAAAAATTATAAATAAATTAACATAATATAATGGGCAACTACGCCTCTCCAATCGTTAAATATGATACCTAAAATTTAGAAACTATTTTCCGATTGATTACCAAAATGTGGCAAAACCATGGTTCTCACTATGCGTCCGAACCAATGCTAGGCATCGATGCATTGTACTGATTGCCCAACTAAATCATAAATCTGAACCAGCATCTGACACATAGCGACGGGTTACGGTAGGTCTCAGTCACTGTAGGAGATAAGTATGTTTTCGGTACATCCACCGACGAAATCATAAATCTGACACAGCGTCTGACCAACGGCCACGGGTTACGGTAGCAGTTACGGTAGCTTTCGCTTACGGTGCGAGTACGGTATCGATGATTTCCATACATCCTCTGATGAATTCATGAGTATGACACAAGATCTGAACCCAACGCGACTGGGGTACGGTAAGGACAGACGGACATAGCAACACCTATTTTTTGGTCGTAATAATTTTTCTTCTGGAAATTTTGGGAATCTTTTTCGTCTGCAGACCTTGTATTTCGATTGCACAGAAACTATCAAAATCTCGCTCGAAACAAACGCGCCAGACAAAAACCCTTTCAGTTTATGGTATATGTAGCAAAATACGAAAATGCAAACAATCTGTCTTTCCACTCCATCTTGGAGCTCTGCGTTGAGTACGAGCACGATGTTGCGGGGACGGAGGGATTTGAGGGTAGCTCGACTGAAATTGCACTAATTGCACGATGAAAATCTCTGCAAGTTCTTAGTGATTTGAATTCGTCGCAGCACAGTTCGTCATAATATCAAAAGTTAAAAACATTAATAACAATGATAGCCTTACATCATTATTGATCGATCATTATCTTCAGTTGCAGTGATATCCGTATCGACGCACAGCTTGATGCCGTCTACCTGTTCATTTTCGTTTTTTTGCTCATAGATAAATCGCAACAATTTACCACACCTGATCAGTAAGAATGTGAAATCCCTCACGAGCTCTACACTGCGTCATTTTGTTCAAGAGCAATACTCCCATTGAAACTAATCAAGATATTCCCTTTTAGTTACGTTTCACGATCGCTATATTAGCAATGGCAGACGAAAATACAACAATCTGCCCTCCGTGAATCATCAATAAAATTTCCGAAAAAGTTTTGCGAGGTGTTGAACCCCCTTAGGTAGTGACCGCAAGCCACCTCTACTTTCGGGTATGCTGAATTTGCTCAAAATCCGCAAGAGCAGCGGCTCCTCGAATTCTCAAACCAAATCGGACGATCAAAGTCAATTCGTACGTGTCGCAATTGCAAGATATCGAACTAATTTCTCACCTCAACAGTCTCCGTTTTTCCTGGTCGATTAACGCTGAAGACGATTTCACTAGCGGAGAAGGACGCACCAACCTGAAGAAATTGATAAAAAACCGAATTATGCGTGAAAGATCTGATGGCACTATGTCGTATGAGAACTATCATGTCGCCTTCGACATATCAAAGGCGGCATGATGCCATTTTTCTCATTTCTCATACCTACTGCCGCGCTGACCAAATCCATGCCACAAGTTCAGAAAGTGAGAATTCATGGCTAATTAACATTATTCGACCGTTCACTTTATAGCCCTCAACTGCCACATCATTTGAGGATGAATGGAATACAGTGAGATCTCCGCTCGCACCACGAAAGAAATCGAATTTCTCTCCGTTTAACTTTTTATTTTTTTTTCGAAAAATGCGCAGGATAGAGAACCCAACAATCACTCGCAGCTGCACGTTCAAAAGAAACTAATGAAATAGTTCATTTTTACAGTACTTGATCGCTCCGAAAGGGAAAGAGTGCACAAAATGAAGAGACTAGAGAGTAATTTCCATACAAATGTTCATTAGTTTCTTTTGAAAGTCTACTCGCAGCTACCAATAAGCATGATGCGAGTGCACGCTATTTGTGCCCTAGAGACCTTCTCTTGTAAGCTGCATGTCGGAGAGAAAGATCAAAGATAAACTATTTTAGACGTTCTTGATTATCCTCTATTCACGTCTCCAGTTTTAGCATTCCCCCCGCTCTCTTAGTCTCACATACTTTCTCGCCGGAGAAAGGGAGGTAGTATGGGAAGAGAAGAGATCATTCTCACCTCGTCGAGCAAACCGCACTCCAGCTCGCGTACCACAGCCTTCTTGGTGACCTGACCCCGCCCGAAGAGGTTGTGGTACCTGAAACGACGTTGGAACAGGAGAGATTATGGTTTATGGTACCTGTAACACATGTTGAGATAAACTCATTGTGGCACCTTCAACCCGGTTGGTTACGGAGTAACTATATTATGGAGACCAGATTACAGCTGTAAAATCTTACTTAATTTCAAAGTTCTCCCGCTTCGCTCGTTCTGCAAGTTTCATCCCTGCAAAAAACCGGATAAAATAAGTAAGATCGATTTCCACAAGTGCCATCACTGCAACATTATTGTAAAAATTGAGGATAATTGAGGATAAAATCTGAAAAATCGACTTGAAAATTGGCAGCACGCGCCTATCGCACAGGCGCGTAGTGTGTCCAAGATCACACGGGTGCGAGAAAAACAAGTATATCTCGTTCCGAAACGCGCGGACGAGTGAATGTGAACTGATAATGCATTGATAACGACATCATCCCAAGGTAGATATAGGCGCAACCCTATTGATACCAATGAGCGTGGAGCAGGTTGGCTTGTTAAGACAAGACATTTCAGTTTGTCTTGCCTCTAACCATATTGAGAAGGTCAGTACGAGAGCAAGCTGAATGAACATGCATTTAGCTCCTAAGCCATCCCTAGTCGAGAGAAACAGCATTTTATCAGCAGAACGGACATTCATTTTGGTCTTCCGTGGCCGTGATAAACACGGTTTTATCCAAGGAGAAAAAGGCGGAAGAATGGAGCGGTTCGATAGTATTTAGTGTTTGGGTGAGAAAGCGTTGCAATTCCTCCAAAGAACGACCAGCTTCCTCGAGGGAGGGAGTGTGGAGAGAGGGGAGAGGAGGTAGAGGAGAGGCAGGGAGGAGGTAGGGAGAGAGGAGGAGGAAAGGAGAGGGATGAGAGAAAGGGACGAAGAGAGGGAGAGGAAGGAGGTGGGAGAGAGAGGGATGGGAGAGGGAGAGGAAAGGAGGAAGGAAGGAGAGGGAGAGAGAAGTAACGAAAGGAGACAATTGGCACATGACTGGCGTGCCTTGCATCTAGTTGTCGTTACACTCTCTCAAATTCACATGGTCTCTCGCAAGTTAGAGACAACGAGAGAGTGTGGAAAAGAGAGAGAGAGCGCGAGAGTGAGATATAGAGAGACGGAGCATTACTCATCGTTATCTACTGCTTTGGAAGTGCAGGAGAGCGCGGGTAGTAGCGCTAACATTATTTGCACCCTTTGCAAAGACCCGGTGTCTATTTTTGGAGAGTTCTAGTGCAAAGTTCTCAACTTACAGCTGTTGCCAATCACAGGAATGAAATCGAATCCAAGATATTTGTTCCAAGATACAAGTTATACCGCAATTCCAATAAAATCGAAAGAGCGCACAAAGCGGGGAGATTATTAATGGACTTCTCATAACGATTTCATACAGAGATCATGCAAATAGGCTTGAAGAGGAACTTCTAATGAGATGCCTTTTTAAAATTATTTTACTCCACCAATCCTGGACACTATCGATGTATAGATGTCGGCACATGGGGACTTTGAAACACAGGGACTTTGAAACATAACTAAACCATCACAATTTTAGAAAAATGTTTTCGCCTTGATTCAGTTCTTACGCAGTTAATCGGGGAGTTTGGATATGCTTCGCAGCTGAGGTTTATTCGGGAAAAAATAAAGGATGCCAATTTTTGTTTCAGATGCAGTATAATAATAATATATATGGGGAATCCTCGATTATTTAATCAAATCTCAATCCTTCGTCTACCATCCCCCCAATTTCTTGCTCATTCGGTGCCCATCCATTTTTCGAGCCCTTTACCCTAGAAGAAATTAATTTTCCATAACTCCGCTGATAAAGCTCAACACTTACATTTAGATGAATATTCAAGAATTTGTGCGTACCATCATGCTATCCCCCGCCACTCCTCTCTCCCTCCTCCAATTCCTTCCTCATTCGGTGCCAATTCTTAGTCTGCATAATTTATCGTTAAAGTACAGTTGTGATAACTATAACCCCTTTAGCAAAGTTTATTCATGAGTCATGAGACAAAAACCACATCAATGTAAGCGTTCCAGCTTGATATTTCCTACACCACTCCTTTCTCCCTCCTCCAGTTCCTTCCTCATTCGGTGCCAATGAGCAAGTGCCTGATTCTCTTCTGTTTGCCGGTCAGAGAGACGAGAGAGCGTGCAAACTGAAGCGAGTCAGACCATTGCTCGTGCCAATCCTTTGTCAGAATCTGGAGGGCAAACAAATAACAGCCGATCACACCCGACAGTTGTTGTGCAAGGAATAATGACGCTCGCAAACAAAGAACAGTCGAGCACTCCCAATCTAGTGAGGAATGACGATGAATGACCATTTTTCTCACTATTGCCATATTGCCATTTTTCTCACTCAAAATCCTACAAACTATATTATCTGACAAGGCTTGACGGTTACTGTGGTAGTAATTCACGCTTACAATTTTCTCTATTTTTGGAACGTCAAAAACTCTCGTTTTGACCGCGCTAGAAGCTCGAGAATTGCTCAACCGATCATCGAAGCACTGCCGTTCTTTTTTCATGGATACTTTTGGTGATTAGATTGAAACTGGATCAGTGAACTATTGAAACGCGCCCAAAATATTGGGGTGTCCGGAAAGTTCGTATAATGCTTCGGAAAAAAGTCAGTTCGCGATCAAATGCAGTGATTGCGCAATCTATTTGTCAACAATGTATTGCATCATTCTGACTTTGAGTAGTGAGAGGATTTAATCAGTCTCCTAGTTGCTACATTGATTCTTGTGATGGACTCCCATCTCTACCTCCGAGCAGTTTTACTTCATTACTACCGTCTTGGCCGATCCGTGAAGGAGGCCCACTCTGCCCTGGCCCAGTCGGAAGGAGCTGACGCCCCCTCCATACCCTTCTGCTATAAGTGGTTCTCCCGCTTCAAGAAAGGGGAGTTTGGAATCGATGATCAACCCCACTCTGGACGCCCTCCCTCCCTCGATCAGCCTCTCGTTCTCCGCACACTGAAGCGCAAGCCCATGGCCAGTGTGCGTGAGTTGAAGAAGGATACTGGTACTCCCAGATCAACGGTGTCCGATATCCTCCATCGATCTGGGAAGAAGCCGAAACTCCCACAAGTGATTCGCCATGACCTCTCCCACGAACAGCTGAAAAATCGTGTTCAAGTCTGTCGGGAATTACTCCATCGTAGATCCAATCTTCGATGGGTCAATTCCATCATCGCTACAGATGAGAAGTGGATCACGTACGATAACCCTGTGAGGAGACTGCAATGGGTGGATGCAGATGAGAAGCTCACGCCCGTCCCGAAGAAGGAAGAGCACGGAAAGAAGGAACTCCTCTGCTTCTTCTTCTCAGTGCTCGGTCCCATCTACTGGGAGATCCTCGCCCCTGGCACCAGCATCAATGCCGACCTCTTCTCTGAACAACTGGAAGATGTCGCGATCAGAGTCCCTCCCAGACTCCTGAACCAGGGCAAAATTCTTCTTCTGATGGACAATGCTCGCCAACATCGAGCGAAGATGACCCAGAAGAAAATGGACGAGCTGAAGATCGAGAGGATTCCCCGTCCACCGTATTCCCGGATCTCTCCCCATGCGACTACCACTGCTTCCGCTCTCTCTCTCTGACTTCTGCAAAGGAAAGAAGTTCAAGAATCGAGATGAAGTTGTGAGGGCTTTCGTGAACTGGGCGGTCTCGAAGAAACCCGCATTCTGGAAGAGAGGAATCGAGACCCTGCCCAATCGCTGGAGGGAGGTAGTGAGAAAGAAGGGGGCATACATTGGTCACTGAGAATTGTAAAGCATTGAATAAAAAATAAAAACAAAAAAAATTATACGATCTTTCCGGACACTCCAATAATTTCCGTTGTGTGTGAAACATATTGCCCAATCATTTTTCGAGCCACTCTCATGTAAAAGTGAACTCGATTGTCGCTAATTCAGAAATCGCCATGGATATGTGCATATTTTTGATGCATTTGCTCATAACTACTCAAATTTCCCGACATGCTCTCAATTCAATTCCCACTGACCCCATCCTATTCAGCAGATGAGACGGAAGAAGATCTGATGTCAATCCCCCTCATCCCCTCTCCTCCCCTCACAATATACGCAATATACATGTACTGTTTGCCCTGCTGTTCTTCTTCACTCGAGCGAGAGAGTGTGAGGGATCGAGAGAGGACTGAGAAAGAGACGGAGAGATTCGTCGACGAGATAGCGTGGAATTGTGAGAGAGCCCAGGCGACGTTATCGTCGAGGCGAAAGCGGGGAAACTGGATCAACCAAGTGTTAGGGACGGAGGGGAGGAGAGAAACAGTCATTACTGCTGAGGAGCAATCTTCATTCAATCTCGCCGGTCAGAGTTAGCGAGAGAGTGTGGGGAATGAAGAGAGTCAGACAAATACTCCTGCCGAGTTTGCCGTCGTTCTCTCCCGCGTCTTTGATGTTTCAATATTTACTGTTGACTTTGTGAATCTCGTGCTGGCACTCGTACATTACTTTGTTCTCGTGAGAGTGCCGGGTGAAGTGCCATATTTCGTGCTTTTACTTCATACCACAATGCACAATTGTATCCTCAATCACAAACTTCAATCACACAACTCCAATTTTCCATCCTCATTCGTGTTGAATAGTAAAGTTTCCTTATCCCCGCTTCTTTATTTCACTCTCTTCATGCTGCCTGTTATATTTCTGGTTAGACTGGTGAGAGAGCACGCAAAATGGAGAGAGTCAGAAGCCGTTCCCACGGAATTTTACACTCTTTCTATCGCTCGAGTGGACGGAGAGTGTTGATAATAAGGAAGCAGTGGTATCGTTCCTCGAACAGTGTTGACCGCTATTTCTAGTGCTATTTCCCGAATACTAGTACAATACGCATTAGTGAAATGTACGTGATTTGTCGAAGTTCGAAGATTTTGCCGCATTGCGATTAGGGTTTCCCATTTGAGTAATTTTGTATCATTTTCTGATATGATTCAGGTGCTCCAGATAGTTGATTAGCCAGTTAGTTATGCACTGCACTTGAAGCCTGCACGAATATGATGCAAAATTACCCAACAAAGGGAACCCGAATTGCGATCAATAATCTTTTGAATAATTCAGTCAGAATGTCATCATCGGCAGCGGAGCGTCTCCAAGCTGCCAAGCCCTACCAGGGCGGGTATTTCCAGGTACGAAAGCATTGGTCTTTCATTTTTCTTTTTATTAAATATTCTCTTCTTCCACAGCGGATATTTCCTGGAAAGATTGTCTTTCCGAAATCCCACGTCGCTTTGACGGATCGATATACGATCCGCTTGCTTTTTGTATAAGCCACTTAGCCAGTTCGGCGAATTTAGACGTGTTTTATTGTATTGACTGTTGCGTCCCTCCATCTGCTAGATTTCACGAATGTCCGTTACAAGGCTTTACAATAGTTCAAATCCGGTTTCAGTTCAGAGATCAAAGACCAATTGCAGCAAGTCGGCAGCGAGGAGGCGCATACGGTCGAGTCGTTCGAGCGGCGAATCAGTGGCACTGATACAACTGAGGTTATAAATTATCAAATATTGTCGCAGCTCGGCTGCAAAGATCTGCAGTCTGCAGAACATATATAATACATTTTTTTATTCAGGCCCATGTCTGAACGTATCGAAACCTTTGACAACAAAATATTACAGCCCCGTCGCGAGTTCTCGACCAATCAATACACCGAGCGGCGCACGTATGGCAAGGACGAGAACGGAGAGCTGGTAGTGAGGATCGAACAGGATGTGAGCTATGTACTTACTTAGGTGGCTACATGAACCATAATCAACGTTGATGATGAACGGGGTTAACAAATCCACCATAAGCAGATTCATTAGTTGTTGCTGCATCAACAATATTCAAATAATCTGTGAAACATATCCGCGCCTTTTCTAGTTTCCAATTGGAGTGTTCCGGTCTATATTTTTTGCCTTGTGTTCCGCCATCTCCCGCGAACCCTCTCCGCGTGAACCTCTCAACACAAGCACACGCAATATTTGCACAGAGATTATCTCTGCCAATGGGAGAGAGGGCTTATACTCACTTTATTCTACGTGCTATCTCGTCAGTCAGATCGACGAGAGAGCACGCAGAATGAAGAGAGTCATCCCTAGCTAAGGGGAGAGAGAAGAAGAAGAAGAAGAGGAAAGCGTGCTCGCGATAACTTATCAACCATGAGTTGGAGGAGCGTAGGGTAAACAGAGGGAATTACCCAAATGAACAGGTTGATTAGCTGATGAGTTTGCCCTCTTGAATTATCGTGCTTAGAGTTCTCTTATTGGAATATTAGTGGAATAAACATTATATTCATATATGTTTCATGTGCACTATATATGATCTATGTTGTACACGTGAAACATATACGAACATGATGCAATTCATTCCAATAAGATTCCAATAAGAGAACTCTAATCGTGCTACATTGATCATAACCGTGAATAAAGGTAATGGTCCCGACATCGAATCTGGGCTCGATGGAGAACTCTGTTAAGCCATTTTCAACCGTGAATTAATTTGCATAAATTCGACAACCAAGACTTCAGTAGTGATAACGGATATGTGCTTGCAAAAATCTTCCATTGAATGAACGCCTGGAGATGGCCAGGCGAATGTGCTGCCAATAACAATGCCAATTCCAGCCCTAGGAACATATCGTAGTCGTCTCATGAAAACTACGCAATCGCTTGGCGTAGCTCCGTCATTACGTTATTTGTCTAGTGCAACGAAAAAACTGGAAATTTATCGTGCGCCGCATCGACTAATTGCGAAAAATATGTTCAAAATTATCCATCTCCTTCTTTATCAGCCCAAGGACCCGGTCCGTCCCGTGACTCCGGTGGAGCCAGTGATGCCCATTGGTGGTGGGTACGCCGGCGAGCACTTGCACCGACAGATCAAGTGCGGTATTTATAGAACTATTTATTTATTAAAAATTTAAAGCGGAGAAACTATGAATTGTACTGAAAAGCAATTTGATTTACTTTGAGTTTCATCAAGTATTTATCATTTCATGTGTTTCTGCTTGAACGATGATACTCTCGCATTGGTTGTTTAAAAAATAAATGTATTTTAGCCACGCGTTATACCAGGATTTAGCAGCCAAATCTTAATTATGCTAATCGCAGGCCCTTCGAGACGCTGCCCCTGCAGATTCCTCGCATCGAGACCGGCTCGAGGGCCCACTCGAGAACCGAGAACTACTATCCGGTCCAGCAGAATTGTGAGCAATTTCGTTTATCGACCGGTGCAGAAATTGGAGTTTGTTGACGACAAAGAGAGTCATGATTTGTACAACACCCGTTGCAGCGTGCCGAAACCTTGATAATTTAACTGACAATTTTCTGCACAAAAACAAAATTTTCCGCTTCACTGATTTACACTTGGGATGGCTTTACAAAAAATGAATCTAGTCATCATGTTTCTCGTCAGGCTAATCGGCGAGAACGAACGCAGAACGATTTGCGAAACCTTCCCTAATTTAGACAACAACTATGGCGGACGCCGATCGGCGGCATCTGCGGCCAGCCCGCGTTCAGTGACCATCCAAGGACGTTAGTTTTTAACAAATCATTCGATAGAAGACAAAGAATTAACAGATCAGTCGCACTATTTCCCCTCCCATTTTATTATGTTCCACATATCCTATGCTGTCACAAACAGTGATTTTAGGTTAATTGCATTGATTTTCTCTACAAAACTCATCAAGAATAATCAATTACCCCAAGTCTCTTCCGCTCGTTCGACCTTTTCTTGACAAGGTATTGCTGCAATTGAAAAATGCGCTGCAAATTACCTGAAATCTAAATTAATCTTACACCGGACATCGCTCCCATTTGCCGATTCCTACTTTGATTTCCCCGACAAGAATATTCCAGCCGGCATCTCCCCTCGTTCCGTCGACTCCGTCCCTCTCGCTTCGCCTCGTTCCACCTCCTCGGGCGGCAGTAAAGTCAGCGCCGGAGGCACGCCCATGAAGAAGGTTGGATTAATTTTATTAAAATTTAATTTATATGTTTTCTTCACTGAGCCGTGATAACTTTGTTATGACAATTAGGTCCATGCAGAAGGTGGGATTACTAATGATTTAGAATAAATTCTTATCAGTAACATGTCAAGTTCGCATCTTTCCAATAAGTGTCAAGACATTGTAAACACACTGTCAAATATACATTCTTATCAATAGCACAAAACTGTCCCTAAGCATGCACAAATAAATTTTAAGTTTGGATCAATTAAAGATAATAAAGAAGACGCGTCTTGTCTCGGTCTACGATGGGCGCCCGCTCTCGCCCTACGTGGAGACTGTGACCTACGAGCCGCGATACGGGTATCCTATTTCGGCACTAGGTCGGATGAGAACTATGGCGTCATTAATGCTTTTGATATATCAAAGACGGCATGACGTAATATTTCCCATCCGACATATCTAGTGCCTGTGCACTCTGGGCTGATTCTCACTGAAGCAACTCTCTTCAACACGACAGACGTATATTTTTTATTCATTTTTGCTAAATGTTGAATGAGTTTCATCGCTTCCATTAATCAGCATCTCAATCTTTCATTACAATAGTTCCGGGCAACGCAGTTGAAAAAAAAATCATGATCACGGCATTTTACAGAGGTTGGGCGAGAGATGATAAAGTGCAGCGAAAATCTCAATCTCTCACAAACTTCTCGCCATTGGTCTAGAACAGAATATTTTCTGGAAATTTGCCAATTCAGTGCATGATAAATATTATTCAGGGGCCCACGACACCTGGAATTCGCTCCTGAGCCTCGCAGCGTCTCTCGCTACGAGGAGAACTGGGGCCGACCACTGAATGGATACGATCGATCGCCCAGAAGGTACGTGCCACGATCAACATAGTCACTTACGACCAAGTCAATGATACGCTAGGTCGAATGAGTACTACATCATGTCGCCTTTGCGATAAGTCGAAATTCAATATTTGTTCGACATATATATTTTTTCTACATGTATATTCAACGAGCTCTCTCGTTGGCAAGAGCGAGAAAAAGGATTCATTCATTGTAGTGAGTGTAGGGAATGCAGATCACAACTATGCATCATGCTTGCAGCAACTCCCGCCTGTCGTTCGGCTCTCGACTCTCCGCCTCGCCACAGCCCACGCGACCGCTTTCCGCCTCGTATAGGTAATTAATTAAAGTAATTAACCACTAATTAATTAGACACGATAACTATAAAAACGGTAATTGTTCTGCGCAATTTCACGATTTTTTAAATTAATTGAACATGATTTCAATAAAAAATAATACTATTCCAGGAGAACCTCGTCTCAAGACGAGTGCTCCATGCTAGTCTACAATCCTCTGTACTCCGATTTCTAAGATGGAATGTTGTTACCGTACCCGCATGATACCGTACTCTATTACAGTAATCTGTTATCGTACCCCGCTGATATCATACCCGCGTGTTTGCATAAATCTCAGAATCCCCGCATGCTCAATTCGATTGTTTCCCAGCATTATCGACCGGCCGATAATCGATAAATGGTCGAGTTGCGTGAGATTACTGTACGCCAGAAATTTGCAGTACTGTAGTAGGAGCTAGGAGGCGAGGCAATCAACGAATAATATCCTTCCGTAGAATTTTCACAGAAGACGTTTTGGGAACATACTGTTAAAATACTGGAGAAAGGTACTCTGGTTTCTTCCAACCAGTGGTTGACCAGTTAGAAGGAGGGGGGTTTGTCTCAACCAGTGGTTGACCAGTTCCCTGACCAGTGGTTAACCAGTGCCGTGCCGACCAGTGGTCAACCACTGCCCTGCACTGGTTAAGAAAAGCGGTCCCTTTCCCGGCGTGTGCAGAGAGCACTCTGCCTACGAGAGACCTAGGACACAGAATTGACTTCCGGGCTAAGAGAAAGCCATGGCTGGCTCTACGGTACCCGCGATCGTAATTTGAATGTGGCCACTCCCGAAACACGGAAGCTCCGTGTCAGAGTTGACTAGCGTAGGGGGCACTCCTCTTCCTCATTATGAATAATCTGTCTGACCCTGGAAACTTGCATAGTGTAGTAGGCCCCTCAACCACTGGTTGACCAGTAGCCAACCAGTGGTCAACCAGTCCCCTGACCAGTAGGTGGGCAACTCCCCACCCACTGGTCAGGGCACTGTTTGACCACTGGTTGGGAGAAACCAGAGTACTTTTTTTGGCTCTCATCCGACACCTGATGTGCCACATCGTGGGTTTTTTTATGTTGACACAGCATGACTGCAGTCGTTAGACCAGAAATAAATAATGAGTTTACACTGTGTTCTCTCGTGATGCCTCTCATATGTCGAATTTTACGATTTTAACACATTTATCTAGAGGTCATTAGATTCTCGGGAGATCAGGCGAGAGCTCTGATGTGCATGGTGTTCCAGTTAGAGCTTCGTGCTTGATTGAGAAAATTTGGGCCTGTTGCTTTGCGGAAAGAGTCGCTCCATCTCGTGATTGGGCGGCCGCGGCTCCTCTTTCTCCGCGGAATCCATTCGATCACAGATCGGCTCCACTTCCGGCAATCATCATTCGCGATCTTATGCAACCAAAACCATTTCCTTTTCTGAGCAGTGCGAACGAAGTCCTGAACTCTAGTTGAATCTCGCAACCTCTCATTAGAGACATGATCGAGCACAGTACAGCCAACCAACCAACGTTCCATTTTTCTTTGAGCCACCGATATTCGATTCATTTGTGCTTTGGTCAGCGCCCAACATTCACAACCGTAAACCACAGCGGGAAGTATGCAGCCGTTGAAAAGCCGACGTTTATGTGCCATTGGAATACCCTTGTTGATAAGAAAAGTGCGGTGTTTGTGGAAAGCACCAAAACCAGCTTGAATGCGTCGGGTGATTTCACAGTCATCATTTCCGCTGACTGCGATTGCGCTTCCCAAGTAGACCACCTTATCTTGCAATTTTACTACTTTTCCTCCTATTCTTACATCCCTTGGATCAGGCTTGGAACTCATTCCGACAGTTTTATCGCCATTGAGACCCAATCCCACTGTAGCAAGTACACGCTCTAATTCCCTTCCCATCGTCTGAATCTGTCGTTCATCGTGAGAAATGAGAACGGCATCATCAGCAAAAAGAATATGGGACAGAAACCGACCATTGATACTTACTCCCTTATTTGCCCAATTTAGCCGACGGAGTGCCATATCTAGAACCGCAGTGAATAGCCTAGGTGACAAACAATCACCTTGTCGCACACCCCTTCCCACCTTTATGTTGACCTCCTTGCCA
This sequence comes from Pristionchus mayeri, assembly GCA_036245805.1. NCBI lineage: Eukaryota > Metazoa > Nematoda > Chromadorea > Rhabditida > Neodiplogasteridae > Pristionchus > Pristionchus mayeri. The sequence goes on along the minus strand of BTRK01000001.1, from coordinate 13,973,523 downwards.
TTAACCACCACCACATTTCTACTTTCCTGGGAAAGGCTTGCGAGGAAAGAAACGACTTCCGAGGGAATCCCTTCTAACTCTATCGCCTTGAACACCGCTTCCGTGTATACACTGTCAAAGACCTTCGAAATGTCTACAAAAAGCAGATAGATCGGCAGCCTATAGTCGACACAGTGAGCAATGACAGACTTTAGAGTGTGGATAGCGTCAACTGTGGAATGACCACGTCTGAATCCCATTTGTTCCCAGCTTCTATTTCCATCCAGTACCGATCCATACCTCTTGTTGAGCAGCCCAGTTAGCGCTTTCTGCAAAACAGGAAGCAGACTAATAGGTCTGTAGTTTTTTGTAAGAGTTGGATCCCCAGATTTTGGTAGAAGAATTGTGCGAGAATCCCCAAATCCCAGAGGAATAGAACCCAAAATGATGTTGTTAAAGAGATTGGTGAGAGTGGGAACTAACTGATCTACCCCCACTCGGAGCATTTCACCTGTGATACCATCCCTTCCCGGAGCTTTGCCTGGTTTGAAATACCGAAGTATTTGAACGACTTCGGCTTCTACGATGGGAACGAAAGGATCCCTTGCTATCTCCTCGCGGTATCCAACCCCTCCATCCCCACTATAGAGAGCATTGTAGAAAGATTTGAATGCCTCCTCTATGCCCGTTTGAGTGAAGACTAAGTTCCTATTACCGTCCCTAATGCGTGAAATTCTATCCCTCCCAATTGCTAAATTTCTAGTTGCCCTTTTGTAACTTTTCCCAAGCGCAATGGCCTCGTCTACGTAGGAAAGGAGGGATTTATCCCGGTCGTTTTTAAACGACTCCCTAAGCGCCCTGTTGATAAGTAAACATTCCACTCGAGGAACCCCAACCGCGTCCATTTTTAGTTCCCTCCTACGAATCAACAAATCCCTGGTCTTTTGGGATAACCTACTGCCCGGCGGTCTGAACGATGTTGAAATTCTCCCCGCTTCTTGCACTGCCGAGACCACGTTACCGTAATCCAACCTCGCACCTCTGCGCTTCAATTCTATGCCTAAGCTGAATTTAAATAAATCGTTGTTGAGGTGCGAGTCCCCCCTTGCCGGTCTATTGCAACCACGACGAAATCTGAATGAGAATGATATGGTAGATCTAACCAATCGATGATCGGACGAGAAGTCGAACCGATTAACCACTCCCACATCCAGCACCCGAAGACCCTTTGGGAACAGAATGTAGTCTATCTCGTTCTTAGTGCGCCCATTGGGTGAAACCCATGTGAATTTTCTAGTACCCCGTTTTTGAAAGAAACTGTTACCAACCCGTAGTTGCAACCTCTCGCAGAGATCCACAACCATTTGGCCCTTTACATTTCTATTCCCATATCCAAACTTCCCCACTGCACTTTCTCCTGGCTCGCAGTAACCCACTTTCCCATTGAAATCGCCCAGGATGACCTTATGCACGAATCGATACCGGTCACTGCCTGAGACTGGTCCGTTGAATCCTCTTTCAACCTCATGGATGAAGTTACTGTACTCGACCACGTCATCGCAGGCGGGTGCGTAGATCTGGAATAAGCGAATCAGGACCTTATCCGACACCGCTACATCAAGGAAACAGATCCTGGGAGTTAGAACGCAAAATCCGACTACCTTCTGCTTTACCTCCCCACTCACGATGAAACCAACTCCAGCAGTACGGTTAGGAAGGCGCGATGAATGATAGAGTCTTCCATTGCTCCACGTGAGATCCTTCTCTTCTTCTGTCGATCTTCGAACTTCAGAGAGTCCAACGATGTCCGCCTTGATCTTGCTTAGGGCGTTCTCCAATTCCACGATACGAGCATCCTTGCATAGCGTTAGGCAGTTGAGCGTAGCCAGCGATAAAACAGCCATGAGCATGGTCATACAATGCTACGGTGACCACTCCGGCTTGGCAAGGGATTCAAAAAAAAATGTCGAATTAGCAGCCCGGAAATGGGAAAAATTTATTTATAAATAATATATACAAGAATGTCTATGATATTCTCAAACATTCAAGTGAATAATTTTCAGTAATTCACTTCTATCCATCACACACACTTGATATTCGCCGATTTGAGTGTGCAACGGGTCACTGCCAATCGTGGCATCGAATGTAAATTTCTTTCCCGAATGGTGAAAATACTGTAATAAAAAGAGAATCGTTATGCATGAACAAGAGTTCGAGAAATGAAACCATGTCCTCTTCATTCTACAATCTCGCTAGACCGGTCGACTGAGGAGAGAGTTTGGGAAATGAAGAGGCAGTGGTTTCGTTTCTCGAACTCTAGTGTGAACTATCCCAAGATTACCTGAAGGAGCCGTTCAACATCGGAAGCATAAATCGACGCTACGACGTTGTCATGATCAAAGAGCAAAAACTGGAGCGAATCGCACTTTCGATTGAGCATGTCACGAATGAGTGGAATGATGTTGGGATGTCGACGTTGCCGATGCTCATCACCTCGTTGTATGCAGTAAATCTCGATTCTTCTCACCCGGTCGGCAAGTTCTTGTAGAAAGGCGATCGATTCTGGAAACAAATGTACTGTTGAAGCGACATTCTTCAGATCTGAAGTGGAATGCGCCACTTCACCTTTCGCCACTATATTTGTAAATTGACGGCCAACTTCAGACGGCTTGGAATTTCTGACGAACTGCATGAAGAGTGGGCTGCAAAATATGTGATTTTTTACTGATATTATTATTTTTGCATTATTTGCTCACTATATTCCGCGTCCTTCTTCATCCCAACGACGCATGAACAGTTTAGGAATCGTTTTGTATATGCAGGGCTGAATCATCTTGGGCTGATTGTTCAACGAGAGACAGGCATATTCTGCTCTCCTAGCAAGTGGTTTGAGGAGCTCGAAAAAAACCCGAACATTCTCTAGCTTTGCAACTTCCAAGAGAATAACCTGTAACATATTGATATATGGATTTCCATACATTTCTAAATAATTCTAGTTACCCTCGTGGGCCAGAATCCCAGGTGGGCCAGAGGATATGCTTATAAAATTTTGAATAGTTGTATCCATCTGTGAAAATGCATAGTCTACACAGATTTTCCACATGCTATAATCTCTGATGTTACGGAAGGAAAAACCGATCATCCATTCTTCAGGAAGATGTACCCATTCACTGCCAGGTTGCTGAAAAATATTCTGTGTTTGCAATTTTTGGTTGCTCAATTTTCACTTCTTCGGAAATTTGTTCTTTGATGCAGAGGTTGTATACCATTGTATTCTTGATATTCAGAATGGAATGATCGAGCATTTTCTTCAATGGTTTGCACACCTAAATGAGCAATTTCTGAATTGAAGGAACGGAAGGTAGCAGGCACGAAACATGGAAGAATGATATTGTGTAACAACATCTCCGTAACTAAAGATACCCCTCTATGACTACCTCCTGATTCTAGTAATCGACGCGCAGCATGTCTGAGAGTCTATTGCCGTGGAAAACGTCTAGGGCAATGCTGATAGGGTGCGCATTAGAAAGAGTATACAAGGACTCAGTAGTTATCAATGATCGGAAGTTCATCGGGCAAACTAAAATGACGGTGGAGAGTAAAATATCAACATGGATAAAACAGCAAGACTTTTGCATCAATCATATATTTTGTCGCAACAAATACCTCTCTGTTAGTGATTAATGATCTGTCGTCCAAGAAGGAGCACATGTATTCGAAGGCATTGGTAGGTAGACTTGGGAAGGTCATCGATTTATGAAGTATGCAACTATGTAAGTTGATTGTCTCTAACGGTTTGGCGTCGTCCATTAGGGCGCGAAAGTGACCCCGAACGAGAGAGTATGCTGAATAGAGAGGGTAGCGGGTGACTGGAAATTGTGCTAGCAGGGAAAGATAATCTAGAGGCATTTACTAAAATGTTTCAAGCGCCTAACTATAAAATCGTCTGAGAAGCCTGACAGTGTTGTCATTCGCCCTCAGTACGGAGAAAAAATCGATAATCGTAATTGTACAGGGTGCCCTATATTTTCGAATCTCGGATCACTACAGTGCGCAATTCGATTGCTACCCCGCATTATCGACCAGCCGATAATCGATAAATGGTCAAGTTGTGTAGGAATACTCTATTCGAGAAATGTACAGTACTGTCGTGTCCTTTCGTGCACACGGGTAACTAAGTAATCCATGCAAATACAACAACAGTATGTGAAATATAATAGTTAGTACAACAACATGCAAACCTACCGAGCTTCATGTTCAGTTGTCACCCTATCCTTGATCATTTGTGAGTCAACTTGTTTATGCCGCATATACACCATGCGGGCAAATAATTTCCGATAATGGCCGAACTGCCTCTTGAAATAGGCACTCATTTTCGGTCTCCACATTCCCCGATCAAATGATGTTGTGATTTCAATATCGCAACTTTTCTTGCTCGACCCACTCTCACGCACGTCTCAGTCTCTCCAATGTCCATACTCTCTCGCTCTCTCTAGCCAGAATGCTCCAAGAATGAATTCAGAGAAGAAAGTCCCACGTCCGACCAGAAAGCTGCACATTCGCTACGGGGAGAGTAGCCGGAATGGCTTGCACAAGACTTCATCGAGCAAAAGTCTGACTCTCTCCATATCGTATGCTCTCTCGCATTCACTTACCGTCTGACTCTCTTAATACCACGTACTCTCTCGCTTTGCCTGACCGTCTGACCCTCTCAAACTTTCCGGAATGGCTTGCAGATTGGCGCTCTCCTGTTAGAACACTTCCCCAATTAGAGTTCGAGGAAAGATACCGTGGTGTCTTAATCCCATTCATTCTCTCGCAACTTAAAATGTCTATAGAATGTGTAGAAGTTGCGATGACTGCCCGAATTTTGAACTCTTTACTCTCAATTAGGTATAGCTTCACAAGTAGGGTTCTCTTATTTGACAATTTTTGTATCATTTTCAGATATGTTTCATGTTCGCCATATATATGAACTATATAGTGCACATGAAACATATCTGAGAATGAAACAAAAATTTTCCAATAAGTGAACCCTATTCACAAGAAATAGCTCTCCCCATTCTGCATGCTCTCTCGCCTGTCTGACCGCTGTTAAATCAGGCTGAATGAGTCATCTTTACCAATCCATTCCTGCCCCAAAACTCTCTAGCCTGTCTTTATGACTATTTTTTTAAACTGGCAATACTGGAAAAATCAACAATTCATAAATTTTTACTGACCTTCTTTTGTTGGTGAAACATAACTTTGGAATAAAAAATGTATTTAAACAAATCAATTATATATGTACATCGACTCATTCCGGATACTCAATTGCCTGACAAAGCACGCAGAATGTGCCATTTTAGCCAATCCATTACTACTCCCAATCAGGAAAGCGCAACCTTTAGCTGATTTCTCACACTTGCGAATTGGAATTCTGGCTCGCCCACACCTTCACAGCTATTGCAAGCTGGCGAGACATGGGAGAGTCTCAGTTCTGCTATGTAGAAAGCATGCCAGTCATGCTGTTTCTACTCCATCCCTTGACTTGCTGAGATTTTTCAATTGGCCTCTATGTCCCACTCTCGAATTATCAGATGACGGCATTTTAGTATACCCCGGAGTTTGTAAGATGGCGTCACCCGTCGATCCCTTCGCCTCCTGGTATCTCTCTTCTCTCGACGGTGACGACCTTCTGGCAGGCGTCTCCCTCCTCGTCCTTCTCTTCGTCTTCATCCCCATCTACGCTACGGTCATCTACGTATTTGTATGTGCCGAAAGGGTGAGCTCAGTTAATTTCACGCTTACATTTCCCAAGATCCATCACAGTCCGAGCTGAAAAACTGAGCAGAAAATAAGAAAAACTGTATGTTTCACGATACATATTTCTTCAATCTGCGCGAAATGAGATCGTTCACAGGTTGATAGTCTCTTCAGAAAAAACACTAGGTCGTAAAATCACTTTTGTTCTGCTCAATTTCTCATAAAAAACCAAGTTGTAGGAAGTCATCGGTTTCCTTAATGTCGGTAACTAATTAATTGATTTCGCGTTGGTAATTATTAGGTTGTAACATAAGTTTTGTCGCATTTCGGAGGTTCACAATATTTCCATGAAGGATACTTCTCAAACATTATCAATGCCTGACCTCCTAGTATATGTTTGGGGTGTTCATGCACATTCAAACCATAGGGTAGAGCTGAACTGCGCACGCTGGCTATGCGAAAAATATTAATATGAACTGATTTAAATTTGGTGCAGATTTTATTAATTCGTTTGATCGGGTGCTAGTTCGCAGAGATGAATAATGAACCAAACTTCTACAGCATGGTGATATACCCCGTCAATGCTCTTTCAAAATATACGCCAGATATGGTGCTATGTTGAGCGGAACCAAAGATATACTTCACTGAGTGTAAGGTTAGCCGCTGATTCGTAGCCAACTTGACCAACTCTTCTGAATCCAGAATTGCAACAACAGTGACTAACATAAGTGCGTTCAATTACCACTCATGGAGGTATAATTTATCATTAAACAAGTGAGAGAAAGAACACTCCACTTGTGGGAAATTTGAATTTTTATTAATTCAATTCGCGCACAATTTTACCAAAATTTGCAAGTTTAGGTGTTTCGAATTAAAGATTGTCATTCAAAAGCTATTTATTTCCAAACTTATCCCAAGTAGATACTAGTAAGGGAAGGGTTTATGGTTCGGATGGACACAACAAATCAGATATTGAACATGTGTGCGAGGTAGGAATATGAACAAAGTGCCGATTTCAGTAGTTTAATTTACATACCATCGTTCTGAATGGAGCCACTTATCTCAACATAACCCAATCTACCCCAAACTTTGTCTGCACACTGACCACTTTGGGTGAACTATATTCCACCACTATTTGGATCTGGATATCTACTGAGAAGAAAATTCGGCTTGCGAAAGTTTTCGCGACCGTCACCAACCATCCACATTATACAAACTCGTCTACATGTCTAGAACGATTTTCGTTTGTCATTATCCGTGAGTGGTTCAAAATTATGCACATATGTAGTACTTTACGCAAATCACACAAAATCGGCATAATTTATCCTTTTCAAGAAGAGCTGATGCGTGAAAATGATTTCTAATCCTTATCTCAGTACAACTTTGTCTGACTAATGTGCCTCCTCAACTGCCTTGACAGGACTGAAGTAAAGCGCGTAAGAAAGAGTACGAAGGCCCTCACTGATGATGAATAACGAAATTGAGATTAAATTAATTCGAAGAATTTCTGAGGTTAAAATGCATAAGAGATTGGACGCGACAAAACTTATGTTACAACCTGATATCATTGGAGATTAACCGATTAAAACGATTACTATATTCCAGGAAATCATCGGCTTTCGCTACCTTCTCTCCGCCGCCATCGCTGACATTCTTTGTATGGTCGAGTACGCGGGCTTGAATGGCTACGCAATTCTGGCTAAGAGCAGATTGGTGTCGGTGGAGGGCAGGCCATGGCTGCAGGTGGCTCACTTACAAACATTACTTAGAAAAAAATAGAAAAAAAATATTAATTATAGATGTACATCGACTATGTTTGGTATGCGCGCTGTTTTCATCTGCCGTTCATTGCTTGGTAAATTTTTCGCAAAATTATGAAATAAATTTAATTGTTCAGGTCCCGTCTCCACTCCATCCTCTTTCCCTACTCCTTCCAGCACCAGAGTCGCCGAGTTTCCTATGGCGTTTCTGTAGTGCTTGGGTGGATTGCGCCCATGATTTTTGTTGGTTTCATATTTATTGATTTATGATAATATATTAAATATCTTAACTATTAAAATAAGGAATGCGCGATTCACTGGCAGCCTTTCATGACTGTCTTCTACTTCGAACCTGCTATGTACGGAATGCTATCGGAGGATTTCGTGAGGTTTGCTTGTTTTTGCAATTAATAATTTTATTTATAACATTGACGATGACAATATAAAAATGGAATTGACTCGTTCACTTTTCACTTCCCCTTGAAACGTAGCTTCGTATTTTCGTGAGATTTCAGAACAGGAAATATTCATTATCAAAATGCCGCTGTCTCATTCATCATTTACTTCCTTCCTGAAGTTTATCCATTGCATTTGCGTGAGATAGTCCGTGGACAAAATGTGCTTAACTTTTCCCACAGAACTCAAAAGATTAGTCCAAACTTGCAAGGATTATGTGACAAGAACATTTTTTTTGTCTATATTTGCTTCGAACATTGAAGAAGCAATTTTCCTGTAACTTTTGACCTTTGCCATGGAAAATGGGGATACTTATGAATATACGGAAATACTGGTAGTCAGCAAGCAAATCTGAATTCGCAGAAAGGATTTCTCCGTTACTGTTTTGTGGTTATTGTCAAAAAAAACTAATTCAGATATCTAACCGACGGCCAGTCAACACTCATCCTCTCGATCAATGCTATCTGCGGATTTCTGCCCTTTCTCTTTTACGGGTGAGCTGTTCGCTTCTCACACTCAACAATTGTGAATTCCCAGTGACGTAGAGTTTCTTTGACGTTTCGTTGGTTAACTGATTCACTCACGAAACAGAAAGGGCAAATGTCCATGATTGTTAGCGACGAATTTATGACCAAATAGTTCTTATTTTAGTTAAATCGTGTACTTTGGAGTGTGAAAATCCTTTTCAGCATAGCTGTAATCCTCCTCGTCAAGCACGGCATTACCTCTACCAGCAAGCTGCAGAGAGTTGAAGTGATGTGAGAAAATCATTGAACGATTCAAATTAGACTAACTTATAACGGAGCACGAGGGGGTGAAAGAAATGGGAAATACCAATAAATAGGGTTCCGAGTGCGGAAAGTATTTTTTAACCAAGATCAATCATACTCAGGCTAATCCTCCCTTGCGTGCTCGCCTCGGTGGTGTTTGTCGTCGGCCAACTGGCGATCACTTTCGGAACAGGTAATCTCGAATAAGCGATCCTGAGATGCACCTAGGACAGCAGGGATACCTCCTATCAGTAGTTGGCCTCACCGCACTACACCACTAGCGTAGTCATCTCTTAACGGCTGAAAAATTGATTGACGTGGTGCTGCAGCTTGTTCGTATTTCGGGCCACCTTCTCGTTATTTCACATATTCTCTCGATCGTTCAATCTGAAAGAGTTCATGAAATGAGACGAGCGTGGTATACCCAGAACTTGAGTCTCTATGCCGATTTCCGAAGAAATGAAGTTGAATTACCTGCGAAGTAATGCAATCACAGGAATGAGTGTCAATTCTGTGTGAACCAAAGTCACGACGATCTTGTTTACTCATTTCCATTCGTTAAATGATCGCGAAACATTCGGTTAAATGAGGACTGTAGGCAAACTTCAACTTTGGACCCTTTCATAACCATGGCTGCAGAACAATTACATTAATATTTCTAGTCTCAACAGAGTTATGATTAGTTGGCTGAGAGCCATGGACGCTTGATGGGCCAGGGAAGTGCGTCAATTTCAAATATCTTGAAGATTTGTCAAAAACTGGAGGTAATCGAACTCGCAACCTTCCGATTACGAGACGGCTGCACTACCACTGATCTATACTACCGATGTTTGTACACTTCCTAGCTCGCGCTATGATCTTTGGAAGGTGGAACCTCTCTTCTATCGATGTGGCTACTTTGCCGAGAGTCCTCCTTTAACTCTATCTCTCTCTCTCTCTCCACATGCACAGAGCTGATCAGTGAGAGAGCGCGTAGATGAGAGATGGTTCCAAAACAAAAGATCAAAGATCATCAACCCAGGCTCGGGCAAGTGGTTCACCTGGTCGATCTGTGCGCTCTTCTTCGGCAATTCCGCCCTGCAACCATTGTTGCTGATTGCCTTCTCACCATTCGTGAGGTATGTCATAGTACACAGTACAGTACGCTAGTGCTGGCAATGTGATTATATACCATTTTGTTTAATGCAGGAACAGAGTGCGAGATAGGTCAAAAAATGCCAGAGTACACAATTCATCGGTGACATAACATCCTCGTTTGAGTTTCATGCTCGCCTCATCATCAGTTCCTATGAAGTCAAATCGTTAGTCGAGAAATGAGTGAAAAACCGTTTCATAATTGACAACTGAATTAATCGACCTTGAAACCGAAGGGCCAAGCAAGTATCAAAAATCTAATTTCAAGGCGTGGCGTCATTCGATTCCTGCTTCATCGTCCTCAGGAGGAAACAACGTCGAAGATATCTACGGTCTCGCGGACGTCGATGTCGGATAGGAGACGATGACCCCAAGAACCATAGAGATCGAAATTCAGTCACTCATAAATTTTGCACAGCAAATTTACAATTAGTCGTTGCGGCGTTCTGCAAGTTTTGTTGATCAATCTATTCTTTAAAGAATACGATGATATATCAATATCATCCGACGGTGATCATCCGATCTGGGGCCTGATCACCTCCCCTTTTCATGTCTATTGAATTAATGAAATTTTTTATCAAGGAACTATAAGCGGCATTAGTCGTTGTGCCGCTCAGTAAGAACCAAATAAATATTTAAAAATTAATTTTCACATTGTCACGTATTGTTTGTTCAGTTATTCAAAGTCATAGCAAAACAATTTGAACGTTTTACACCTAAAACAAACGCATCTTGAAGAATTACAAAAAGAGGGAGCATCGGCATCGCTTGATTTTGTTGCACTTCGCTCTTGTTACTTCCGTATTCTAATAAAATACATCCAAATTCGTTATAAATGCTGTTTTATCGAATAGGAGTTCAATTTCGTAATCTTCACGGGTTCAGGCTCGCACTTTTTATCATTTCTTTGGCAGGGCTACCGCTGGAACTGTGGGACCGCGGGCTTCCACACCTGTCAAGAAACAGCACTTTAGATTCGCTAATGTAAACAAAAACATACAAATTTCGAACATATTTTTTTCACGTACCCCCATCATACGGGCATTCACAACCGCCGTTGCGCCTGAAGAATCTTTTTGTAATCATACAATATCATAAAGCTACTGCCCTCTTCTCAGAAAATGAAAATGGAGATGATGCTCTGTTGAGTTTTATGGGAATATCTTAGCGCGTTTTGTCTCTCACGCTCCAAAGGATAAGCATCGCGGAGGAAGTGAGTAGAGTTCTCTTATTGGAATCTGATTGGAATGAATTGCATCATTTTCATATATGTTTCACGTGCACTATATATATGATCTATATAGTGCACGTGAAACATATATGAAAATGATGCAATTCATTCCAATAAGATTCCAATAAGAGAACTCTAGAAGTGAGAGTTAAATGAGACAGTGATATTTCGATAGATGCCTAGATTTTAATTCCCGCCTTCGCGTATCTCCGTGAAATGACCCTCTTCGGCACTAGGTTTGTTGAGAACAATGACGTCACGCCTTTGACATATCAAAGGCTGCATGACGTCATAGTTCTCATCCGATGTAATGACCCCTCTTCATGCTGCACACTCTCTCACCAATCTAACCGACGAGAGAATGAAGACAGTCAGTCTCTCACAGAAGGCCGCAACGATCGGAGAGGCTCCACTCAACATTTCGTGTAACACCATTTAACTCGGTGATTTACGATCTCTTCCCATACAGTAATTCCGGTGAGCCTTCAATTGTAAATTATTTAATTCTTTCCCGGGAGTATTCACTCGCTTCTTACCGTACTATCTTCACTCTCTCTCTCTGCCGTCTGCTTTCGGGGGAGGGTTCTCATCGATAAATATTCATTCGCAGCATATACAGTGCTCCCACTTTGATGACAATTTCGCAAGATAAAGCACTCTGGCAGCACTTCGCCTCTGCTGATTTCCAAAAACTACAAACAGAAATACTAAAAAAATATAACACGCGTGTCGCCGAAGAATCAAATAAGCGTAGGCACATTAGAAAAGTCGAAAATGAGATTGCATCAGTTTTCGGTAGCCCTAAGGGTACCTCACAAGATAGCGTCGAGCTTTGTTCCATATTATTAATTTTAAGGTCGCTTAAGGTCGTCAAAGTTTTAGAAAGCCGAAAATCACCAACTTTGGAGCGGTACAGCTCTTTCCAAATTGAATTTGATGTCTATCCAAAGCAAGGATCCGTTCCTAATAGCACTAGGAAGGTACCAGAGCAATTGGCCCATCAATATTTTAATTTGCATTTATGCAAATCGATTAAAATGAATCATTTTCACCACAAATTCAAATTCCCATGGATTTTTTTGCATCAACCTCTAGATCTCGGAATGACGAAGCGAATGATATGCTGTTCATATAGGCTACAGGGGTGCGTTCATGAGATATCATCATTATAAGATTTTGTACGACCTCCCATTTCGAGCTAGAGTATGTTCTCCTCATCATTTCCCACAAAAAAAGGCCCTTTGTTAGACCCTCTCGCGACGCACGCGCGGTGTGAAATGAGTGGGCGAGAATGGGAGAGAGTGGGAAATTAGGGGGAGAACAATGGAATATCGCTCGAAATGTGATGTCGGGAAGATCTTAAAATGATGATATCTCATGAACGCACCCCATGTAGCCTATATGAACAGCATATCATTAGCTTCGTCTTTCCGAGATCTAGAGGTTGATGCAAAAAAATTCATGGGCCCGAATTTGTGGTGAAAATTATTCATTTTCATCGATTTGCATAAATATAAATTAAAATATTGATGGGCCAATTGCTCTGGTACCTTCCTAGTGCTATTAGGAACGGATCCGTGCTTTGGTTAGACATCAAATTCAAATTGGAAAGAGCTGTACCGCTCCAAAGTTGGTGATTTTCGGCTTTCTAAAACTTTGACGACTTTAAGCGGCCTTAAAATTGATAATATGGAACAAAGCTCGACGCTATCTTGTGAGGGACCCTTAGGACTGTCGAAAGACGTTTATACTGGTATGGGTCAAAAAATGTACCAACCCGGCCCATATTTTATTCGATTCTTAGGCGACACGCGTGATAACCATTTTGCTGTTGACTTCGACTGCTCAAGCGATGCAAATAATATGTTGTTCTACCGTTCATGGACCTCTTTTACTAAATATTAGGTATTAAAATATAACTAAAAGTAGAAAAACGAAATTCACTATGATAAAATGTACGATTCAGTGATGTGACGATCATATTTATAACTCAAACGAAACCAGATTTAGAATATAGATGTTGATTTGGTACTCTTGTTCTCAATAAGGGTAACGATATAATTGCCTAGATACCGAGCGTGCTCGTCAGTCTTATCAATGCATGCCATCCCAGCCCGACTTCGCCCGTTTCCCACGCTGTTTGAGCACAGAAGACACGCTCAAGTTCGCGCATCTTCGACCTCAGTTCGGCAACAGTCTGAAAAATGAGCAATGATTGATCGATTTCAAGCTTTCAAGCTTCGTTTATATCGAAAACAATTGCAATTTCTACGGAGCTATGCTGCCATGTTGCCATCATAGTTCTTAGCCGATTTTTTTTCATATTGTCAACATAGACTAATATTTTAAGATTGTTTTCCAGAATTCGAGCGTTTCAAACCTTATCAGTTACGAGATACATCTCATCCATTTCCCCTGCGACCAGGCGGTTGTTGGCGACTAGCAGCGCCTCGGGTAGATCACGTTCCAACTAAAATGCAACCGTATATTTTTACACTGTCATTACAATCATAATTTACATTATCAGATATTCAAAAATGGATGCCTTTAGAGGAGGGATAATTGTATTATATGAACCTACTGCCAATAATTGTCGTACCTTTTTGAGAAGATTCTTAGTGCCCGGAGTGAGATAGTGCAGTTTGCTCTCTACCAAGAGTTTGCAGTTCTCGATTATGTAGATTGCGATTGAACTTTCGTTGTACAGGACCTCCATTAGCTGAAGTAATGCGTGTTATAGTAAACATGCATAAATGCACCTCGCATAACTGTCTAGGACCATTATGGTGTGTGAACATTTAAGTTTGAGCATACGAATATGCAAATTATAAAATATAAAGGTGCGTTTACGGAAAGACAATCAAAGCAGCGGTAGGCGAGTTCGTGAAATACTCACTGATAACGAGGTAGATTTTCAAATTTATTGTTACATAAACAATATTTGTCACCTCTTCACTGGTGTTGTACGTTTGTCTTCCCCACTCCTTTCCCATTAGTACGCGCCCATTGTTGAAGTAGGAGTCGGATACCTCACTAGTTAGATGTATAATCTAATTCGTCTCTATAATTACAATAAAACTAATTCACATCAATAACAACTTCCTTTAATTTTCACAAAATGATGGAAGTTGTTATTGGTGTTTGGGCTAATGATTTTCATTTGTATATTTAAAAAAAAACACGCCATTGCTTTCCAGAAGTTGCAACAAAACAACATATGTTTTCTTGTAAACTTACCAACGCACGTATCGACGAAATCCTGCGGTGCCATATTGATTTCATCTGCCTTCTTTTCAAACGATCCTTTCACTTCTTGAATAGACTTCACAGAGAGCATCGTGTTATGAGTCAACAGGGCATCAAGATTGAGCCCCAACACATCGAAAAATCGATCGTAGTACCAGTCGACGAAGGGGAAGGTGGAGTTGAGCCACTTGACTATGTTTCGCAAGCAAAGGGGTCGTTCCAGGTCCAATTTCGATTTGGCAGACAGTCGCTTGTACTTCAAGGCAACCTGAACATAAATTGTCAAACATAAGTCCCTCTTTGCTCTCTTGAAAAAATAATTCAAACCAGGGCTAGAATATGGTCCCATTCTCACCTGAGCACTACTGTCTGATGTGATAAATCTACTCTAACCTGGGCTACATCATATTTGATTCCATCCGCCCAAGAGTTTCCAGCGAGGGTCCGAATTAGCCTGCTTTCAGTTGTTGAGAGAACCTGAACCTCGATGTGGTTATTAATTTTATAAGGATTTTCCCATTCATCCTTATCGTTCAACGCAGTTCCCTATGATTTTTTTCCTGGCTCACGTCTTCGAGGAATTGTACAGCTTCCGTTGACGAATTCTCAGCCAGTTTTTCCATGGTTCTCTTCCTCAAAGTGAAGACCGAATGGCTGATCGGATGCAGCGCCTTCCAGTACGTACGAATCTGCAAGGATTGTGTCAGATTTCTCGCGCTCAACATGTGTCCTTTCACTTGTTCATGATATTTAGGGGTTATCTCTCTATTGATTTGTTTGTGCAGATATATGCATGTTATGGGAACAAATGAATACATCGTATCCTTATATCCAATTCACCGGAAATGTGTATAACGAAAAAAAACGATTATTCGAATTTCGGTCTAATTCTCACCACATCGGTGTGGTTGGAGGGCGCAGTGCAAGAGTTCCGTGTGAATCTCCCGCTCATCCGGCGATGGCTTCATTGCGACGTATGCTTCTGGAATACAGTAGGCTTCGAGGGACATGACTCTCTTAATTTCGCGTGTTCTCTCACAAGTCAGATAAGCGAAAGGGTGTGCAGAAATACAGAATGAACCACTACGGAATTCTTTCAATTCCAAAGGACGATATACAAATACGATCAAAAAAGTAAGGTAAAAAATCTTACCGAAACAGACTTTCGCAAAGTCAGTGACCGTCGTATTGAGCCTGCCAGATTCAGTTGTGAAGTCAGCCTTGAAATGTAGAGATTGTGCGAATTCTTCTGGCAGAATCTTGATGAGTCGCTCCAAGTCGGCATTGTGAAGCGTCTCATTTGGTTCGCATCCAAACGCAGTGGCTACTAAAGCCAGTCCACGCAGAAGATACATCTGGAATAATGAATTGGTGATACTGTTAGGATATATTTGGGCAAACTGTACGGTAAAAATTCAAGCAATGTTAACTAAAGAATCGTTAGTTTTACATAGCCAATTCAAACGTTTTCCCCTAGTACCACGTCAGATTATCACCACCGGAATATAACCAAAAGTATACCATTCTACAGAATTTTTACAAAAGACTTTTTGATAGTGTGAGAAGCTACTGTGAAACTACTGTAGAAGGACTCTACTGTTGCCAATTCGGTAGGCCCTCTACATTTCGTGTTCTTTCTCACCGGTGAGACAGAAAGAGAGAGAACGCGAAACGAGGAGAGCATTCGCTAATTTGCAATCACAAAAGAGGAACAAATTAAAGTGGTAGCAATAAGTGATGACAAAAGGCTCTCCTATTTCTAGTTTCCAAGCAAACGCTCGTCTGTTGCAGCAAAGCCCACTGAGACATCCCGGAAGAGAGATAAATCGGTTCAGCCGGAGCAAGTGGTGCTCTCTTCACTCTACGTCTTCTTTCGTTTCTCTAATCTGTGAGAAAATTCAGGGATAGCTGTTCTTCATTCGCACTCTCTAGTGTAATCAGCTCAATCAGCTAGCTATCGCCAATTGTTCGCCGAGATTCGCTAAATATAAGAGATACTATCAGAGTGAGTGAATATTCTTGTGAAGATGTTTGGCACTAGAATTCATTCAAAATTGATATTCATGTAGTACTCAATGAGTATAGCTCAGACGCGGCTTATGTAGTGTTCTAGATTGCGCTTAGAGAAATGATGGGTACTTTAATCCGAAAACGTCAATTTTCGAACTTTTCCATTTTGCAAGCTGTATCAATCGAAACGATTGAAAAATGCAGAATATTCAAGTGATCGCCCATGCCAAGTGTCATACCGATTGCATGAATGGTCTTGAGAAAAAAGTGAAAATTCGATAAATTTTACGTTCGATGAATTATATCTCGTTGGGATGGTAGGAGTTAGAAAGTTTTGAAGATTTAAATATGTATTTCAGGATACTAACTAACTATTATGTGCAAACAATTAAAATCAGAAAAAAAGGTTTGAGAGAAATTGCCAAACAAAGGTCAGCAACTTGAAATAAAATCAGTTTACGATTAGTTCGGTGGCATACCGTACCCCAATCGAAGATGAAGAAACATGCTCTAGAGTTATCCAACATGTAGTACTCGTTGAGGGTAATTCACCAGTACCCTTAGAACTTCGATTCCCATCCGCGCGTGCCAGCGCGCTGATCATACAAAACTACCGTAATCTCTCGAAATTTTGAAAATCAGCGCGCTGGCGCACGCGGATGGTAATCGACATTCTAAGGGTACTGGTGGATTACCCTTAACGAGTACTACATGTTGGATAACTCTAGAGCATGTTTCTTCATCTTCGATTGGGGTACGGTAGGCCACCGAATTAATCATACACTGATTTTATTTCAAGTTGCTGACCGTTGTTTGGCAATTTCTCTCAAACTTATTTTTTGATTTTAATTGTTTGCACATAATAGTTAGTTAGTATCCTGAAATACATATTTAAATCTTCAAAACTTTCTAACTCCTACCATCCCAACGAGATATAATTCATCGAACGTAAAATTTATCGAATTTTCACTTTTTTCTCAAGACCATTCATCCAATCGGTATGACACTTGGCATGTATGATCACTTGAATATTCTGCATTTTTAGAGGTATAAATCGTTTCGATAGATTGCGAAATGGATAAGTTCGAAAATTGACGTTTTCGGACTAAAGTAACACTAAATAAGCCGCGTCTGAGCTATACTCATTGAGTACTACATGAATACCAATTTTGAATGAATTCGATTTTTTGCTAGTGCCAAGCATATTTTCATTCATTCAGATAGTCTCTCATAATAACCTGCGGAACACACACTGATGGTCGAATGTACAATACAATGTTTTCCTTATTTCATACCAATGCACAAGATCCAGTATATGGACAGGAGTTCGATGAATAGGGATCATTGTAGCAATATCATTCCCTCATCACTCGGCATGCTTTCTCACAAGTGATAGAGCACGCATAATGAATCCATCCCCCCTAACTAACATTACCGTAAATCGATTGTTTGGTACGATATCACGGGTTGTCATATATGTTGCTTCGATTACTCCCTGCTCTCTATATCGTATCATTACAATGTCCGTCGGCCCTTTACTTCCCAGGAATGGTTGGGTGATAGTGTGCAGGAACAGCCTACGGGGAAATATGAAAACACTCTTTGTTCTTCCGCGTTCCTTTCGGTGCTTCTCCTGAACGGAACTACCGTCACACTTGTCGCTTTCCCTTTCATGTAAGCCGTGAAAAACTCGTGCTGGCAACGCCAATGGGTGTGAGGTAATGGCTATACTGTGAATGGACAGTGGAGAGGGACAATACTCTTTAATCTCCCGTCTTTCTTATTATTCTGATCTGCCTACTGGCGGGGCTCTAATATTGATAGATGCTATTTGTCATGGAGATCAATCATCCGTCTCCCTTTCGGCGCTAATCCTTTGTTCGCCCTTATGGATGAGCTCGACTATTAATATATGGATACACATCGACAAATATTCGTGTTATTCATGCCATAAGTTAATGCTGAGTGGCCAGGAATAATTTGTTTTATTGTGCGTATCGAGCAAGCCGGGTTGAAGTTAGGGCTATACTGTTAAGAGGGGACAATACTATTTTATCCCCCCGTCTTTCTTTCGGCTTTTATTTCGATCTGCCTATGGCTATGCTCGCACATGGATAGACTTTTTTTTGTAATGGAGGTACTAACTTCTTAAATACTAGAATTCGAAAACGAAGTTATCCTCTCTTCATTAGGATTTCAATTTTCAAGTAATTTTGGGTTATCTTCGAACGAGTTTCAGGTACTCCAGATAGCTGATAAGCTCCTGAGCTATGTGGCGCACCTGAAACATACCCGAAATGCGCCTGAATAACCTGAAAATTTAAACCCTACTCTTCATTCTATACATTCTTTCGCCGCTAATCACGTCGACAGAGTGGGTAGGATAAAGCGACGACTGCCCGAATTTCGAACGGCACTAGGCCGGATGAGAACCAAAAATGGACCACTCTGCAGGACTTTCACAGACTTTCATTTTTGAAACTTTTCGAACCTACTGTGAACATGCTGGAGAAGGGAACATTTTTTTGGTTATCATCCGGTTGGTTTTCATCCGACCTAGTGTCTTTCGAACTCTACTCTCTCTAACCAATCGACCGGTCAAGAGAGTGCGTTTTTTTTATGAAGAGATCGTACTTTTCCAAAATTCCGCTAAATTTTCATCTTCGATTACAAGGAATGAGGTGTGAAGGATTAGCTCAGCTCTTGTCGCCTTCTCTTTTATGGTAGGTGTTCAATGCTCGAGTCGGTCTCATTAAATGACACAGGTGTGAAGTAATGGCTACACTGTGAATAGGCGGCAGGGCGGATCAACACTCTTTCATCTTTCCCAATCCTTTAAATATTAAATGCAAACCTTGCATTTAATATTCGAATTCAAACCACTGTCTGGGAGTGGCAGGCCCAAGTCAGGTGTATCTAAATTAAGGGTGGCATCGAATATCGACACAATATCAGTTGATGTATCTTTGGTCGTAGACTTTTATATTCAAGTGGTGAAGCCGTAAAATCGAAACTACCTAAAAGCGGGCTCTCGACATTTCAAAACTTCAAAAAATCATAACATACTTCAAAGTTGAGCTAGAAAGTCGTTCAAAAAAGCAAACTGACCGCCTCGACGAGTTCTTCAATTCATCTGTCAAGGACTTTTTTGAAAACTCAATTTGACATATAGATAAGTTGTAAAAGCGAATTGTCTGTTCCAAAAAGTTGTTACCCTGAAAAATTTTTCCACGATTACCCATTTTTTTATTTCAAAATCAGATTCTCCGTGCAATTCTACACCAGGGATATTGATTTCAGATCATTTAAGTGTTTTCCCGGAAGGTTTCAGCGCTGGAAACACCAAAAACCTGCTGTTTTTCGAAAATTCAAAAAGTTCAATGATTTGCCATTTTCATACTGATGGGTGAGAAGATGTTCTATTGGTTTTAAGTGACATAACAGGGTCTGATCAAGTAGTTGTGAGTGCATTAAGCGATATTTTTGATGAAAAAAATCATCGCATTTTTTCAGTCATTCTCGGAGGGTGCTCAGAAAATCCTGATTTTTTCTGAGTAAAATATTTTCCCTGGAAATGACTTCAATCTTCTTAAATTGTGAAAATAGTCTATGCTAAGCGAATTGGTGCCCATTGGAGAGCTGATAAAGCCTAAATATGAAAATGGCAAATCATTGAACTTTTTGAATTTTCGAAAAACAGCAGGTTTTTGGTGTTTCCAGCGCTGAAACCTTCCGGGAAAACACTTAAATGATCTGAAATCAATATCCCTTGTGTAGAATTTCACGGAGAATCTGATTTTGAAATAAAAAAATGGGTAATCGTGGAAAAATTTTTCAGGGTAACAACTTTTTGGAACGGACTATTCGCTTTTTACAACTTATCTATATGTCAAATTGAGTTTTCAAAAAAGTTCTTGACAGATGAATTGAAGAACTCGTCGAGGCGGTCAGTTTGCTTTTTTGAACGACTTTCTAGCTCAACTGTGAAGTATTTTATGATTTTTTGAACTTTTGAAATGCCGAGAGCCGTCTTTTAGGTAGTTTCTATTTTACGGCTTCACCAGTTCACTAAAAAAGTCAACGACCATGGATACATCTACAGTTATTGTATCGATAAGATTAGAGCCGTTTGAATTTATTGTTCCCATGCACCTGCCTTCTCTCAGAATATCTGTGATATTATCGATTTTTTGATCTACAACTTACACAAGAGTATAAATCGATTAATTTTGATCGCATCGAGAAAATTTTAAAAGGAATTATATTCGCATTTACGAGCTTTACAACTTTGTCAGCAACATACAACGCGTAGGAATTGATTTTCATATCGATTCCCCTAAAAACCGTTTGATCTACTCAAAAATCGATGTTTTGAGCATCACATATATCAAATACAAAGGGTTTTATTGTATTGGGTTGTCCCATAATTCGTGTCGCCACTTTTTTAAAGAATATTTTGCTGGAACAAGGAAAGTATTTGACTTGTTGTATGTTGCGTTAGATACAGTGGTCAGCTCTCTACATTTTAGGGGCGTCAGCTAGTAAAGGCTTTGCCGTGGAGGGGAATTAGACGATTGCGAAATTTTTGATAAAAAATCGACGATCTTAAAATTGAAAAAAATCAACTCTAACGAACAGATAAAAATAAGTATACAGTGCATCGTTACTCTCTAGTAGCAACTAAGTTTATTTTACACAATCCCTACCTTCCAAAATGATTTGCGAGGTGACTACAAAACTTGAGATTTTCAATGTGGTTTGAAAATTTTTGTGGATTTTCTTTCCGGAACAGTGTGGAACAGTTTGCAAATAATTCTTTTGAATTATCATAGTCAAATGAGCTAGGTTGGACTATTGGAAATACTAAAATCGTGAAATCGACCCTTTTGAAACTCCCCTCCGATGACAAATTGTGAAATATTTCAGTGAAAATTTCAGAAGACTATGATTTAGAAGCATTAATGTGACATGCCATACACCACCCTTACACCCGTAGTGTTAGGGATTTTAATCTTTACTCGTAAAATAACTAAACATTTTTGAAAAAAAGGTCGGAAATTCTATATTTTCACTTATTGCACCATCATTAGGCAATGCAAGCCGGAGATAAATGTGCGATAAATTTCTTAACATGAGTCTTCTATTAAATATAGCCTGAGGTAATGAAGGCGTTTGATTATTTACGAGAAATTAAATGTAGAAGAAAAACGACACGAATTATGGGACAACCCAATACCAGTGGATTCTCCAGACAAAATAAGGGGTTGTTTACGTTGAACATTTTTCATATAAGTGGCACCCTACTATCGATTTACTGATTTTGCCAAACCAACCGGATAGGCCGTCTTCGGACCCCTACTGGTATCCACTAATCGAGTTTGAACGAAATCGGAGACATAAAATATTTTCTAGTAGCAAAAGGAGCTCATTTTCCTACACTTTTACAGGAAACTCGTGTTAATACCGGGTAGGGTTTCAATTTTCGGGTAATTGTGTGCAATTTTAGAATGTGTTCCAGACGCGCTAGACAGTTGATATGAAGCTATGAGCTATGAAGCACACCTGAAACATACCCGAAAAGGAGCCTAAATGATCTGAAAATTGGAACCCTAATTCTTGGTGACATGAAATAAATGGCTCTCTTCATTATGTGTGATCTCTCGTAGTCTATCGATGGAAAACGTAAAATGGCGATATGTGTTTCTTTCTGTGACATTTTCACGGTTTTTGGCGATTATTCACACCACTTGCAGTCTAAAAGGTAATTCGAACCCCCTCCCTTTTTCCGTGCAGAAAATTCACAATTTGTTGTTGCGTCTCACTGTAAGAAATTTATTTGTTGTTGAGAGTGTGTACAGTGAAGATGCAATGGAATCCTCACTATTTTCTCGAACTATCTGGCAGTTGAGTTCGTACTGCGGGTAGTTGTCTCTTTATTCCACACTCTCTCGGCCGGTAGAGCGTTGAGGGAGTGTGGGATAGTTTTTATTTTTTCAGGTCATTTAGGCTAATTTTCGGGTATGCTTCAGGTGTACTACATAGCTCATGAGCTGATCAGCTATCTACTGCACCTGAAACTCATACGAAAATGACCCTAACGTATCTGAAAATTGAAACCTTAGTGCGGGAAATGACGCGATAATTAGTAATTATTAATTACCCGAAATACCGACTATGCTGGGTAGCCCAAGGCAAATGCAAATAGATGTTGCTTGAATTTACTATGATTACTCCTCCTCTACTATGCATGTCGTTCAAAATACTGATCATCTTGATCCAAATATATTTTATACTGGCCCATAATATTCCTAGAGGTTTTCTCCCGCGAGCCCAATCTCGAAGACTGGATGTACCTTTACCTTTACTTTTACCATAGTATGCAAACTTCAGATTTGATAGACAGTAGTGTGTTGGCAGTTTGCCAATGCACATGCACTGGCATTATGCCAACCCAGTTCCGTACCGACGCGCTCATTCAGCACCTATTCATCACCTCATCAGTCAATCTGTAACTTACCCATTATTTGCGTAATACCATTTGAACGCGAACCTCTTCACCCTAATGACCATTGTCGGTTCTTCCCGCCTCTTCTCTTCTCACTCCTCTTCATCACCTCCCCTCTCCCCGATCTCTCTCCCCCCCTCTATCTCTCTTCCTTCTCCTCCACCTTTCCCTTTCTCCTTGCTAGTCATTCATCACCTCGAAACCTAGAGATGACTCGGCCAGATACATTATGGGAAGAGTCTCTGCATCTCTAACATCTCTCTATCAACCACACTCTCTCCCCACCCGCATACACCATCGCTCGATATCATAAGCAGACTTTCCCTAAGGAGCTGCCCGGGCATTTATCTAGTACGGCGATTATTGGGATACCACTCCTAGTGTGGTGCACGCTGAGCGGCTAATGAAGAGGCGGTGCGATAGCCCCTCTCATTCTCACCTTCTTCCCTATCTTAGTGTTGTTTGCTCAGATCAGTGGGTCACGCCTATTGTTATTGCTTTTTGTTTGCTTTCGTTTTGTTGTTATTGTTATTGTTTTCAGATGGCCCGTGTCAAGCAGACAGCGCGCAAGACCGTCCGTGAGCCGGAGACCAAGCAGGAGCAGCGGCTCAAGGCCCAGCTCGCGACCAAGAGGGAAGTGCACAGGTACGAGCGTGCGAAATTACCTTAAGTTACCTTAGCTTAGGGTGAGCCGTAGGGTTAGCATAAGGCCTAAAGCTGAAGGCATAAGGAAGTCTTAGGTTAAGGCTCAATGTAAAAGCAAACATGTAAGCTGCTCACAACTACAGTAACGTAAACTACATTCTACAGTTCCTATTGATTCCAGGCAATCCCTCCTTGGTGCGACGCCCAAGAAGCAGCAGAAGCAGCAACCCATCAAGGTCAAGACTCCGGTCAGGAGGGGAGTCGGCGTGTTCCAGGTACGGTTTAGCGATCGTAGTTCGGGCCGGCACCAGGTCGGATGAGACCTATGACGTCATGGTCTATCAAAGGGGGCATGATGTCATAGTTCTCATGCGACGTAGTGCCATTTGGGAAGCGTCGCCTACTTGTACAGAGAGTGTGCAATGCAAAGTGTGCATTGCACACTCTCTATCGACCGATCAGTTGGTATAGACTGTACAGAATAGCGATGGTTTCGAAAGAAATTACTCTCTTCATTATACGTGCTCTCTCGCCAGTCTGAGCAGTGAGAGAGCACGCAGAATGGAGAGAGTCATTTCTTGCCCAGGGAGTTCCGAGGGAGTTGATGGAAGTCGCCCAAATGCGCATGCCTGAATTTCCAGGAGATCCAAAAATGCCAGAAGTCCTCCGCACTCCTCATCCCCCGCATGCCCTTTCGCCGACTCGTCCGCACGGTACGTAGGCACGCGGTCGGATGAGAACTGTGGCGTCATGCCGCCTTTATGTCAAAGGCTTCATGCCGTCATTGTTCTCATCCGGCCCATTGCATACAGAGATCTTCGCTTTAAATCCCGAAATCATTACGCAAGTAGATTGGCCCGCAGAAGCAATTTGGCACTCCGTATTGCACTAGCCTATCGCAGACGCCTGATACGGCGATACATTTACCTTTAACCATTTCCTCGTTCAGGTCATGGACGAGCGCTCCGTCAACCCTTCGAAGGACCATCTGCGGATTCAGTCTTCCGCCGTCGACGCCCTCCAGGAGGCCGCCGAAGCGTACCTCGTCTGCTTGTTCGAGGTATCAAAAGGGCATATTTGAGACCGCGTTCATTTGTACTCAATTGATACCATTATAACGCCTGCTTGTTCGACGCATATATTTAGAGAACATCAGAATTAGGTCCTCTTTAAAACCTTTATAGACAGGATGAGCAAAAGGATATCTAATATAGGCGAAAGTGTAGCATTATTAAGTGAATTTGCGACTAACGACTAATTATCTCGTACCATTCGAAGTGATAATAGGGTATCAAATTTCTATCATATCCTTGAAAATATTAAAAATCAAGTTATCGGATAAAAATCAAGTTATCGGATAGTTCTGGAATACACTAAAATAGGGGGTCCTTTTCAGATTCGTTGTCCCCATTTCAGTTGTTGGCTTAAGCTGTATTTGAAATTTTTTGATTGATCAGGTCGCCTTACAGGATGCCAACCTGGCGGCTATCCATGCAAGGAGAGTCACCGTCATGCCCAGGGACCTCGACATCGTGCGAAGAATTCGAAGGGAGATCTGAGAAGGCGAATGATTCCCAAAATTCATTTCTTGTGTCGTAATCCCTCCTTATTCTGACACATATCTCCTTCCTCGTTGATTAATTGTCTACCTCAATATAGATATGAATACGCAGTCGAATATTTCTCCTTTTAAATCATGTATGAAAGCGATCCGTTATCTTGACCTGCCAATCTCATTCGTTAATACAGGTCTCTGAATTGATCTGCATTTTAATATGCATTCTCATTGTTACTCATGTGGTTGGTACGGAAGATAAATGTACAGTTGTTACACTCCAGTCATGCAATTCATTATAATGAATTATTCCAACCTAAGCCACCGCATTATACAACTCGAAAAAAAGGTGTGAACAATACTTCCTTTATCCGAGTCACCAGGTCTACTTTTCAAGTGTTCAAGGAGGAATTTTCTCTATTTGTCTGATGCCAAGTGTTTGTGGCTTTGTTCGCTTTAAAGCGGAGTGCTCTAGCGAACATCGATCGTATGAGATAACACTCTTTGTAAATAAATGGTGGATGCAAAAATAAGTACACACTGCGAAAAACGAGTATAAGTGTTCGACACTCGATTCGATTTTTCTCCCTACTTTACCATTTGCCCATGATCTGCCTGAATCAGTTCGTAGTTAATCAACTTCGCATGCAGCTTTCTCCTCATTCCTTGAAGTCGAGTTATTCTAGGAGTTGCTTCATAAGATATGCTCAAAGTGGTGCGAGGCGCGCAGTCATGCAATTCCGAAATAGGGTTCCCCTTTTAGGGCGTATAATTTTCGGGAATGTTTCATGTGCACTATATAGTTCATATGTCTAGCGTACATGAAACATACCCGAAAGTGAAACAAAAAATGAATGCACGATAACGCCTAAAATATGAACCCTATTTTGAACTCTCACAGAGCGCCGCAACGACTAATCTCGATTTTTTTGTACAAATTATTCATTTCGTTCGAGTTAATCCCATATTCATTCAGAGATGATCGCACTGCCTCTCCTCATGTTCCTCCTACACTGCGCTGCTGCAACAGTAATCATTGTCAGATAGCCAACAACTTTTTGTTGGCACACTGCCAGAACCATTATCAGAAGCATTTGACGCATTTCCTTCATAGGATCGACATGCCTGATTTCATTTTGATTTTGACTCAAGAATAGGTCTCTATTGGAAAAAATGTTGTCGAATTGTCGGAACTGTTTCAGGAGCTCATTATAGTTGATGAGCGTGTGTCTATCTAGCACAACTGAAACTTAAGATTTTCTAATAAGAGTACCTACTTACATTTTTCAGAAAGTCTCTGTCTTCTTCTTCAACCTCTCGCCCATATCGAGTGTGCAGGATCTTTGCAAAGGCATGCCTTTTCGAGCAATGGCCTCACTCTCTTCAGTTTGCATGCTCTCTCGCCGGTCAGAGAAACGTGATAGCGTGCAGACTGAAGAGAGTCAGACGAATGCTCCCCTTTTCGAATTACATTTTGAATCATCAAAATACCCTCCAACTCACTGGCGTATTAGCAAATACAATAATGCAAAAATACACAAATGTATTAGTCTGACCACGGGAAAATTTAATTGCAACGGAGTCGCATGATGATATCATTCTTTCACTATTTAGTTGTGCAAGAAGGCTGGGAATCTCGACCACGTTAAGATGATGAAGACTGAGGCCGACCTCTTCCTGGGAGGTGGCTACTGTGACTTCGCCGATCAGGTTATCATTTTAACATCCAATGATTTTTTTGTACAGGAAACATGAAAATAGTCGTTGCGGCACACTCTACGAGTTCCAATGCACTTGTCTTTACTCTTTCGTTGTATCCTGAAGATCTAACCGGAGAGACATGACGTTACATACAAGTTAATGCACTCTAGGCCAGAATTGTAACTTCGAAAAGTTTACATCTCTCAGTCTTTCCGATGCTAGCTTACCCTGACTTTTTCTATACAGAACCTATTTGCAGAAGTCAGCCAGACGCGCTGTCGAGATGTACAATTGGAAGAAAATGGACGGTCGTGTCCTTTACGCTTACGCTGAACTACGCAACACCGCTGCTAGGAAAGGACACCACGTTTTGTCTGAAAGACGACCCACCTCATCCACCAAGCCAACCCCTTTGTCGGAAGACTACATAGATTGTCTCCTCACAGAATCAGAATGTCCCCCGCGGGGCTAAGGACTGGATTTATGCCTAGAGGGAGTCACTCCCCATCTCATCTTAACGGAAATTCATATTATAGTTTTTCCATTATTGATTACCTTAAATCTCGAGTCCCCGCATCCACTACTTAACAAATGTGATGACTATTATTCCAGTGATGTATGATCTATTGTATGGAAATAAGGTACGAGCGATAAATATAAGGCAGGGTGATTTAAAAAGGGTTCCCATGTAACAAGGTTGACTCTCACTCACGACAAAGATACTGCATGGTGAGCAATGTACGGCCATTTCGCTAAATTCTGAGCAACACACACATTGACTAATTCGACTATTTTTTTGGTAAATTGCATTAATCTAGACCGCATATTCCTTGTTTGGACATCAAAAATGCAGAAAAATCAATAATAACGTAGAAAACCAATGCTAAGAAATGTGGTGTAACGCAGCGTACATCTTGAAATTCTGTCTTTTCCGAAATCAGCTGCAGTTTTCTCAATCAATGGCTTGAATGGCTACAGTATTTTAAATTAGCCTGCATTTCTAATGAACTTTAGAAATTAATTTTGCAACTTGTAGGCATTTGTGTAACTTAAAACCAAGTGATTTCTGATCGATAAAGCGAGGTAGCTTGCTAGAGGTAGTACAATTAAGGGTGGTTTCGAAAGAAATGACTCGCCTCGTACTCCACACTCTCTTTCACCAACCAGAGAGTAGGCAGATTGTTACCCCCCCCCCTCTCCCCCTAGCCTTCTTTTCTTCTCTTTTTTCTTATCTCGCTATTGCTTCTCATTCTCGCACATTTCTATATCTGATGAAGCACGTACGCGGTGTACGATAAATAGATAAATGGAATAGAATGAGGAGGTAATTTCTTGCGAATCCCTCCCTAAACGATGCAGGAGGAATAACAAAAGGAGAAGCTCATTTACCACGATATTGAAGGAAATGAGGTAAAAGCTATGCAAATGAGTGAGGAAATTGGCAAACGAACCGCTCGGAGAGAGTGCGCAGAGTGGAGGGAGGAGCAATCGTCTGACTCTCTTTGGTTTGCACGCTCTCGGTCAGAGAGACGAGAGAGCGTGCAAACTAAAGAGAGTCAGACCATTGCTCGAAGGGAGTGTGAATTATTGCGAATCCATACCTAGCTCGTTGGACGCGCATGATTTTTGACAGTGGTTTGTTGATGAAAGGATCCGAAAATAAGTGTGTGAAATTTCGAGGCAATAAGTTCTTGATGAGACGGCTGGTTAGTGAGCAATCGTCTGACTCACTTAATAGCACGTGATCTCTCGCTCGGTCTGAGAGGCGAGAGAGTATGCAAATTAAGGCGACCTAGATCATTGATCTGGTTGGTTGACCGTCTGTCACGATAGACTGAGAGTAACCATTGGATGAGATAATAAGATCAGAGGAACAGTCACAATAATTGGACGTAGATAAGCCGGTACTTCTTCAATATTTGGCCCCTCTCCTACCATTTCTCATCCCACCCGAGGGGTTGTGGATCAGGGAGAGATAGCTATAAATGAGTGGAGGGGGGGGGGTTGGCCAAATATCGACGAAATGCCGGTAAAACATTTCCGATAAGGAAGAGAATATCTGTGAGTGAGAGGCAAGTTTATCTCTTGCATGTTTCAATTCTCACGAAAAACGCTATTCTTGTGAGGCGGGTCGGGTGTCTACGACCCAGAACCGAAACACCCACCAGCTCCTTTCTAGGAAGTCTTCCTCTCTCCCTCCTTTTTTAGGCAGATTTCATAGTTCCTCCATTATTGATTACCTTATAAAATAAGAGGGGTATGTATATGGCAGAGCATCGCTTGCTTGTCGATTTGAATGATCGGGGAAATGAGTGTCGCAGCGAGAGTGAGAGAGTGTCATATCGTATTTATACTGACGTCAGGCACAATGGTCCTGCAGGAGGGTGACTTTGGCGTGGAGGGGATTAGGATCATCGGTCTCAGAGCGTCGTTAGGTCAAGGGATGGGATCTTCTTTGGCTTCTCTGGTCAACTGTAGGGACGATAGTAAGCGAGTAAACGGTGAAAAGGTAAAGGTGCAACCACGCCAAGGGATTTTATACGTCCTAGGTGATGTCATGGGGTGAGGCCGATTCCTGCTAGGACTAGGTATCCATGCTGTCCACAGTGCTTCTGCGGAGCGTTACCTTTCTCTACCGGGGTCACTACAGTTTACCGACCCTGGGGATAGAGGGGTTGGTCAGATGGGGGAGACGAACTCGGGGGCAGCCATAAACATCGGCAGTCATACGAGGGTATGAGTGGCACTTGCCGTGTATTGCTACTATTTAGAAACCGTTTAATTACGGCTCATGAATGCCTGTTTGAGCGAGAGAATGCGGAGAGCGAGGGGGGAGAGGGAGAGAGGGGAGAAAGAGAGAGAGAGGCCAGCATGCTATCCTGCTCTCAGTCTAATCACTGAGCACCGTACTGCTCACTCCCTCCTTCATCCTGACTAATCTTTCAATTGGATGAAGATACGCAATAAAACTTAGCGTATAATAAGATTTTCAATAAACAACGAACCCGACGGCTCAGGTCAAATGGTCGCGCTTCTTGTTGTTGTTATTGTTGTTGGTGTTGTTGTTGGTGTTGTTATTGAGGTTACTGTTTTCAGATAACGATGGCCCGTACCAAGCAGACCGCGCGCAAGATCGTCCGTGAGCCGGAGACCAAACAGGAGCAGAGACTTGCTGCCCAACTCGCGACCAAGAGACAAGCACACAGGTATGAATGGGCGAGCTGACCACCTTACCGTCTTATCCTAACGCCTATGTCTAAGATTAAGACTCTCAGATAAAGACTAGGGCTACTGTTATAAACAAAATTAATTCCAGAGAAGCCATAGATGGCACGACGGCCGTCATGAAAGTCGAACTAGAGCCCATCAAGACGAGCACCCCCAAGATGAGAGCTGTCGGAGTGCTCAAGGTTGGGATCCAGAGGGTTTAATGAAACGAATGTGCCTAGTTTCGAGTAGGGATCGTTTCGCGTTAAATGACTGTCGAAATGAAAATTTTGTATATAAAATTTGCAATTAGTCGTTGCGGCGTTCTGCAAGAGTTACTCAATGACTCTCTTCATTTTGCGTGATCTCTCGCCGGTCAGATCGGATCCAATTCTTTCGAATCCATCCCTATCTCGTTGGAAGCGCATGATAGTGAACAGTGCTTTGTTGAGGAAAAGATCGAAAATGTGCGGAATTTGCAAGGATTAGGAGAGATGGAACCTCTCTCCTGGGTAAGGCTGGACAGCTAACCGTCTGTCACGATAGTGTGAGAGCGACTCTTGAATGATATATCACGATGAATACAGAAAGCACTCACTTGTCCCTGTGTTAGAGTTCCAGAATACATAATAAATTTATCATGCTATTGGCACAAGACAATAGGCGAGGATCACGTAAGCAACGGAAAATATGAGATACGATGTCGCAACTAGGCAGCAAAGGAGTGAGAGAAAGGTGAACTAAACGAACTAAACAAGCTTTTTACGGAAAATCATGACATTACTGGATAATAAAAAATGGTGCCACTCTTTCTTCATTGGACATACATCGTTCTAGAGAGTGTGTAGAATGAAGATACTTATCTGGGGAGCCATTTATGCTGATATCAATTTCGACAAAATCTGGGCGTTCACTCTCTTTATTTTCCTCTCAGACAGGTCTACCAGTCGAGAGAGTGATAGAAATGAAGAGTGTGACTCCTCAGCTTTTGCCAAGTAAGAATTGACTTTTTATTGAGAACCTTATGCTCTCATACGAGCTAGTGCCTTTTAGAGATGAGCATTAATAAGAACCTAAATGGCTCTGGTTTTTTGCGGCCGGCGGTTGGCCAGTTAGAATAGGCGGGGTTTCCGTCAACCAGTGGTCAACCAGTTCCCTCATCATCGGTGGGCTACCCACTGATGAGGGTACGGGTTGACCACTGGTTGGAGTGGTTGGAGAAAACCATAATGCCGCCTTCTAGAGATCATCATTGTTACCAGCCGGCATTCTCCATTGAAAGGAGACATAAAAGTTGCCCGCGCCTTTTTTTGATAGAGTTCGCAATTTGGGTTTCTCCATTCCTTCTCTTCATTCCGTGCCCTTTAGTTAGAACCTAGATTGCGTAAGCCGTTCAGCAGCTGCTTCCAGTCATTAATCAGCGAGCGACACGCAAAAGTTGCGCATCCTATTCAGACAATGGGGCTAATCCGTTCAGGCGCGTGTCTCGCCCTCTAAACTGGCCTTATTGCCCCCCCCCCAACCATATTTGTTGTCCTTTTTGCGGAATCCATCAGGTAATCCACCTGGTGCGTCCGCTTCATGGTTAAATTACTCACCAAATGATATTTTTGTACAGGAAATTTGCAATTAGTCGTTGCGGCGTTCTGCAAGAGTTATTCAATGAACCAGTCAACGAGATCGCACAATATGGGATGATAAAACAGGCACTTAGTCGGGATGGGAAATAAGAGGTGGGGGGGGGGGACCGAATAAATGCCATCACTCCATGTATCGAATCAAATTGCCAGCTCAAAGCGGCGTTGAAAATAACAAAGAGAAAACAAAAGCACACAAATTATATTGGGCCTCAGAATACTAGACATAATACACCTACTTGGCACTAGTTCGGATGAGAACTATGACGTCATGATACCTTTGATATATGAAAGGCGTCATGACGTCATAGTTCTCATCCGACCTAGTGCCACTTGAACAGTTCGTAAATCGCTGACTTTCCAGGGGAAGAAGCGTTCTCTGAAGTCGGACATTTTCGCAATCCCTCGCATGCCTTTCCGTCGAATCGTCAAAGAAGTACGTCTTCTTCTTACTAGGGTTTTTTACTGGAAAATATTTGTTGAATGGCCGGGTAAGTCTCTCTTGCGTTAGATGAGCAAATGCTCATCAACTATAAAGAGCTCCTGAAACTTATCGACAACAATTTTCCAGTATGATAAGCCTATTACCTAGCGATGATTGTGGCAGGGAAGGAAATGGTGGACAAAATGTTGAAAAAGTGCAAGGAAATAATTTAGCAGTAGTTCTATGATAACGGCCAAAAATAAACTCAGTTATTCAGGTCATGGACACATTCACCGCTCCCGGCGAGGAGCCGCTACGTATCCAGTCCAAGGCCGTGGACGCGATCCAGGAGGCCGCCGAGGCGTACCTCGTCTGTCTCTTCAAGGTAAGGTAAACATAGGGTAACTTAGAGTCACGATACCACATCTTCTTCATTCTCAAATTCGCTATACAGGACGCCAACCTCGCAGCAATGCACGCCAAACGAGTCACCATCATGCCGAAAGATCTCGACATGGTGCGCCGTATCAGAGGGGAGCTCTAGAAGGCAGAAGACCCCCCCCCCCAAATCCACCTTTCCCATCAGTGCTCAGATCATCTCTCACCCCGAATCGGCAAACACCCTATTTTACCCCATCTCTTGGTCTCTAAATCCTTACCAAACGAGTGGATCCCCTCGTATGCTAAATTCCGAAGTGCAACTATCTATGTATTCCGTCTCAATGCCAGTTGCAGTTTGAAATTCTCCTTTCAGTCATTTCCCAAATCCATATATTTTTATTGTTCATATGCAGGAAAATGTTGACGCGCTTTGCTGATCCCGTTTGATTAATGTGATACCCCTCCTTCACAAGTTTACTACGTTCGTCGGGGAGACGGGGGGGGGGGGGGGTGGTGACAATTGCTCCAACCACAATTGATCAACTCGTCGTCGTTCGCCTGCAATTTGGCGCAGCGACTTGGTAGTTGCTTCATTGTAACCAGTATGCGTTTTTCCATGAACCCCCATACGTGAAAACTCCACTTCGCCTAGTAACAAAACGAATAAATGCAAATGTATGGGAGCGCATACTGGTTACAATGAAACAACTCCAAAGTCACTGCGACAAATTGCAAGCGAACGGCGACGAGTTGAGCAATTGTCGTTTGATCAATTGTCACCCCCCCCCCCCCCGGGGAGACACTTTAAATTGGAGGAAAATGACGAAAGCCAAAAATGCCTTTGTTTCTTCCTTCACCTCTTTCCCCCCATTCAACTATTTATGCTACCTCCATTCACCTCTTCACTTTTCCTCCCTTCACCTACACTTTTCATCCACTGGTGCTCCCATTAGTTATGAGCGCCCATTGCTCGAGACCAAATTTATTTATTTATCGTACACCACAAATATGTTTCATCAATTGCTGATTGAGACGATTGTGTAATGATTTGTGGAATGTATGCAAAAATATAACAGCAACCGTCGTTGTTATCCAGAACTGTTCGTGCTTACGAATTGTGGATAACAGCCATCTGTCCCCTCTTTAGGTGTTTACACCCTCACACGTGACCTTTTCTTTTCCTTCTATGTTTTGCTAGCTGCTGCAATAAATGTTTCTTTGCAACTGCTCTAAGTTTAGCCGGTTGTCTATATTTGCAAATTCCTTTAATTAGTCTTGCGCATAGTGGTGTGGCCAAGCGGCAAGCACTCTCTTCATTTCGTGTGCTCTCTCGTCGGTCAGACAGAACGAGAGAGCGTGTAAAACGAGGAGAGAGCGCGTCGATTTGCCATCACTGCCTAGTTGTTGAATGGAATAACTATTAATATACTGAACTAACGTTCCCTAGACGCAATTTTCACACCGCAGATACGTAGTCCTATCAGCAGTCTGCATGACCGGATTGCACGGACTCGTGTAGCCATCTCTTGACGGCAATAAAAGCGTTTGGGGTGGAAGAGTTTGTCTTATTTTACCTTTATCTATTTATCTTATCTTCATATTTTATCTTATTTTACATTTTCAGAATCACAATGCCTCGAGTGAAGCAGATGGCTCGCAAGAGGGTGCGCGAAGCTGAGACAAGACAGGAGAAGGGTCTCAGGATGAAGCTTCAGACGAAGAGGGACATGTGAGCGTCTTTGAAGTGGTAACGGTTGCTCTCTACACGCAACGTGATCAGCCTTGGACGAGTCGTAATACAGGCCAATCAGTGTTCCATTAACGGAAACAAGTTGAATTTAGTGAATACTATAAATTTCGTGTTGAAGACTTTAATTTTGAAGACACGTCAGCCACGTATCTCTCGGCAAGACCCAGCGAAATCAAGCAATCAAGAGGAAGGTCTGTCATGCCTGTTTCCCCCCTCATATGTGATCAACATCTTTCTCATTCCATTCGCAATACACATGTCACATAGTAGGTAAAAACATTGCAAAAACTCAACTCCTGAAATGCAGGAGGGCAATATCAATTAATAATTATGTATGCAATTGAAGGTCCCGATCAGAAGAGGAGTAGGAGTGCTAAAGGAGATTAGGAGATACCAGAGAAGCACAGCGCTGCTCATTCCCAAGATGCCTTTCCGGCGACTCGTCAGATGTGTGAGTAACATGATATCAAAACTATCGAAACCAGGAAAAACGAAGGAACCTAGGCAGAAGAGTCTGTCTCCTAGTGGCCAGGGGAATGAGTTCTTTGGCCGTAGGCAGTAAAACAAACTGATGTATTTGACAGAAATGTTCTTAGGTTCTCAAAAATCGAAACAAAGAGCTGGGCAAACTGGACACTGAGGAGATCCGTATTCAATCCTCCGCTGTTGACGCACTTCAGGAGGCTGCGGAGGCGTACCTTATCGGGGTTTTCGAGGTAATCAATCAATTTATCTTATCAGGCGATCATAATATTATGGGTTGGAATTTTTCAAAGGTTGCACTCCACCAGTGGTTGCCAATAGCTCGGCTTAAATTGTCGAAAATCAAAGATTACACTGCGATAATTATTTCCAATTATTTTAAAAAAAATACTAACAATTTTTTATTGTTTCCAGGACTGCAACATGGCGGCGATTCACGCTCGTCGAGTGACTATCATGCCGAGGGACTTGTTCCTGATCAGAAGGATCAGGGGAGAGACTTACATTGTGAGACAGCCAGATGAGCGCACAAGAGAGGAGAGATACGCAGCGAGATGTGAAAGGGAGAATGATGATGAATAATACTTATAGCCTCACCTATCATAAAATATGCAATTGTACATTTTCCACCTCGGATTTGTATGTTTATCAATTAATAAATCGGCTTAATAAAAATTCGCGAAATATTATAAACAATAGCAAAAAAATCAACTGGGCTCCATGTCTTCTGGAATAGAGATAAATAACAGCCCATTTAAAACTCCAAGCACTACAAATCTTCGATATAATCAAAAAATGACTGACTATCAGGCAGCTTTTGCACTGTGCACTGAAACCATCACTTCATTTCTTTTTTTTCCTCACCTGTTTGAAGAAACAGTTTAACACTTCTCATCCCCCCTCTCCCTTTCAAGGGAATAACGAAGAAGGGAGCACCTGAGTCAGTCTCTAACCTTTTCCGTGTTAAATAACCTTTCGACCGCACAAAAAGCGTGGCGAGATAACATCACTATGCCTCTCTCTCTCTCTCTCTTCCAAAAGTTCCTATTTTCTAACATTTTTCTAACCAGGTGAGTAACCTTTCGCCAGCTACTTCGAAGTTGTGCTGATTCACTGTGGCTGACAGATTACGAAACCATAGATAATATAGAGAAGTAAATGTAGAAAGAGAGCATATTGATATTCCGATAACTGGTGTTGTTTCTTTCCCGTTCGAGAAGCGAAACCATTGGCTTCATTCTAGTGTGAAAAATGAAGATACGGCGTCCCGAATTACGAACAATTCTTTACATTTACTCTTTCTAGAAGTGTCGACCAGGTTCAACTGTCGATTTCGACCTCGGGACTAGGGGTGCCCAGTGGACACTGCCCATTCAATATGTAGTCATACTACTCACTGAAATTGGACTGATATCCATAGCCTCGCGCAGAGATGAATGATTCAGTAAGAAAGGAATGTTGTGTATTCAATGAATAACGATACCGAGCGGTGAGAGCGCACCTTTCCTCACGCAATATCCCGCCCTTCCCTCCCTTCAAAATCGCGACACGAGCATCTATTTCACATTCACATAATTCCTGTGCGTAGAGATGGCTTCAAAGAGCAATAGTCTCGGTCTCTCCATATCATACACTTTTTCGCTCACTCTGATCGACGAGAGAGCGTGTGGTTTGGAGAGAGTCAGACGATTACTCGCTTCAAAGGAATGGTCATTCTGCATATTTACATGCTTGCCAGGTTGGCGAGAGTGTGTGTAAAACTACAAGATTCATTTCGGGGGTTATCATTTTAGAACTGGTCGCTTTAGAACTCTTCGTATTTGAAGTTAGTGAAGATTTCTCTATCTTTCTCTCTCCGTATTGTCTTGCTCAACCACCATTCATCAGCCGTAATTAAACGCTTCTGAATAGTGAAACTATACGCCACGTCCTCAGATGACATCCGAATTGTATGGCTGACGCTCTATTTCTTACGACATTCTTGTCCTAGACTTTCGTACAAAGCAGGGGGGCGTTTTACATACATCCTTCTGAATAGCGGTTCTCGAGTGATGATTGAAACAAGTAAGACATGCCCTCGCCTCTCGGTTTTCTCTCTCAATCATTGCAATGAGAGAAGCTGTCAATGTTCCTCCTCTCCTAATGTTTTACTACGTCTCTTCACTGTTCTTCCTTCTGACACATACGCGTGTATACATGATCTATATGCGACTATACGTGTATAGTCGCATATAGATCACCGAATGCTAATGCCCAATCGACCATTGAGCTTATTGAATTTCTTTCTGAGCTTACTACTACTAATGAAACTTTCATTATATCTGGTGATCTAAACTTCCCTGAAATTGATTGGCTAGGACTAAAATGCCCGCAAACTAATCCTTTCCTAGACTTCACTTGTGATAACTACTTCACCCAATTAGTGAGTTTCCCTACGCGTTCTAATAATATATTAGATCTAGTGTCTGTGCAATACCAATGCTATCTCATCGATAGAGCCATCTACCCCTCTTAGTGATCATCTGAGTATAGTTTTCAAGTTATATATTTCCATGCCTGCTTCACTACCCCACATTCCTACTCGTTTGTATCAATACGCCAATTGGAATGCAATCAATCAGTCTATTGCTTCTATCAATTGGTGCAATGACCTTTCACTGCTAGATACTGATCAGTCATTCAATCATTTCGCTTACAGGATTAATGAAATCCTCGACCAATTTGTTCCCCGCTCTAAAAAAAACTGATCACTCTAAGTATCCTGTGTCTTAAAATTTTGCACAGCAAGTGTAATCGATATTTCGCAATAGCGCCTAATAGCACCCAAGCAAAGAAACTCAAATGCCGATTTGATAAGGAACTACTAAAATTCGAGTGTGAAAATGAAATACGCGTCGTAAACAGCGGTAATGTTCGGAAATATTGGATGTTATGTAAAGAAAGACTAAATTCACCTAAGGTTTCAACTCCTGGTATTATTGATCTTAACGGAAACACGATAGTGGAGGATTCACAAAGAGCCCAAGCGTTTAATGAATATTTCGCGTCTGTATCCACCATTCCGCAAATCTCTCATCTCCCCCCAATCACACACAAAGCCCCATTTTGTGAGATTAACAGTATCACACCAGCTGACATATTGTCTATACTTCGTGATATTACTCCTAAAATTAATTTCTCTCCGGATGGAATACCAAATTTAGTTTATTCAAAATGTAGGGTTTCTATCTTCTCACCCCTTAGCATCATTTTAAATAAAAGTTTAATCACTCAAAAAGTCCCCGAGATTTGGAAAAAAGCAATCGTTAAGCCCATACTACTAACAATATCATCTCTAATTTCCGTCCTATTTCTCTCACTTGCAGTGCTTCAAAAATTTTCGAAAAAATCCTTATCAGAGAAATGGTAGAGTTTCTTGAAAATAATTCAAGGCTTGACCCTCACCAAGCTGGCTTCCGTCAATTTAGATCCACCACTACCCAATTGACTGAAACTCATTCCTTTTATGTATCTCTTATATCCAAGAGAAAATCATACGATGCTATATATTTCGATTTCAAGAAAGCATTCGACTCTATTGATCATAGATTGCTTCTCCATAAGCTCAGTAAATTAGGTTTTTCTTACAACCTAGTATCATGGTTCAGAAATTATCTTTCAGATCGGAAACAGTTTGTGTTAGTGAATAGGTCACTATCTCAACCAATCACAGTCATATCTGGCGTACCACAAGGTTCTTGCATTGGCCCTCTCCTATTTAATCTCTTTATTAACGACTTGCGCGATGTAATACCTTCTGAAATTAAGTACGGTATCTATGCGGACGACCTAAAAATCATCGCAGAAGTTCCAACATTTTCTGCCCTTTTACAACAAACTATCGATGATATAGCATCTTGGGCTGCGCAGTGGAACATGAATCTGTCAGAAACTAAATGCTGTGTGATGCATTATGGACCTTTAAAGTCGCGTGCAAAATATCATTTGGGAAATACCACTCTTGCAGCTGTTAATGTAGTAAAAGATCTTGGAGTTTTTATGTCTTACCTTACCTTCAAGGCCCATATCCAAAAAATTGATTCTAAAGTACGCGCGAAGATTAACGTTCTCTTCAAATCATTTAGATGTTCCGATTCTCGAATATACCTAAAAGCGGCTTTTATCTTACCGTTAGCAATGTATGCCAGCCCCATTTGGAATCCTACGGCTATTGGTCTCACTAACACGCTTGAGTCATTGCAAAGAAACTTTTCTCGTAGATTGTTTAGAAGATGCGAACTCGGTGTTACCACTAAATACTACGACAGAATTAAATATCTCGGGATAGCAACATTAGAGCGAAAAAGGATCATAGCAGACCTACTGTTTCTCCATAACTGTGTTCATGGGCATTATAAACTAGATAATTCATTCTTATTCCGAGTTTCACCGATCTCTCATAACCTTCGCTCAGTACACCCTTTACGGCTTTCGATTCCCTATCTAATTAAAAGTTCTCATTCCACTGTTGTAAATAGAACTATTAATGTTTGGAATAGTTTATCTTATGATATAGTATCTTCCCCCGCACACGTATTCCGTGCTCATATAATTTCCATTACCCAAAAAGACCTTCCCCCATCAGTAATACGTATCTAGTATCTTATACCACCCCTACTGCCTCGACCCCCCACACGACGAATCGCCAAGGGCGACGTAACTTCCATCAACTCCATCAAAGGATCTTCCCGTACCCCCAAATACGCACTATGAATGGATGGAATAAAAATTTGTATTTGTATTTGTATTTGTACATGATCGCGTCACCCACTGGTTGCTACGTTAGAACGCGCGCGACTATATGAGAACTGAAGGAATAGTGATCGAAATAATAATGTTCTGCCGCCACTTATTTTTGACTCCCTTTCCCATCGAATTATCTCCATCATGGTCTCTCTCAATCTATTGTGGCAGACGGTTAACTATTCACTGAAGAAATATTTATCGATAATGTTATGCCTCCACTCATTATCCGTCCCTCTGTCCGTCGCATTATCATTACCTCCCTATCTTTCTGACGAAGTAAGTAATCTCCCTATCCTC
The DNA here is from genome assembly GCA_036245805.1 of Pristionchus mayeri. Taxonomy (NCBI): domain Eukaryota; kingdom Metazoa; phylum Nematoda; class Chromadorea; order Rhabditida; family Neodiplogasteridae; genus Pristionchus; species Pristionchus mayeri. Next base: position 13,933,822 of record BTRK01000001.1, on the reverse strand, counting down.
ATCTATCTCAATTAACTCCCATCGCATTATCTCCCTCATGGAATCTCTCTCAATCTATCTTGACAGCCGGTTAACTGCCGATTGTCCCCCATGAGAGGTTGTATCTCTGCTAATCTACTGCATCGACACTTCACTATCACTTATTTGTTTAAGTAAGCACTGTTCACTGCCATGCGCGTGCATCCCTAACTAGTTGAATGCACGTCCAACTAGTTAGGGATGCAATAATTGACTGGCAAGAGATAAGGCAGAAAAATAGATCATCGGTTACGCAATTATCAATCTGTATTGAAAACAAGCGTGGTCTCTATCTTTTCCACTATCTTTCTTCCCCTCTCCGAGCTGGACAGATCGAGAGAGAGAGGGGATAGCATCCCATCTTGCTTATAGTCTAATCACTGTGCTCTCTCTCTAAATATCGCTCCATCTTGTTTAAACTGTCACGCTTATCGTCCAGAACTGCTCGCTCTTTTCAGTATGATATTGGAAAAACAGTTCGTTTCACGCTCTAAATTTTTCTTTCTGGATTTCTTGGTATTATCCGTTTAGGGCATTAAGTCGTACGAGAACAATGAGGTCATACCGGCTTTGATACATCATAACAAACTCGAAGGTATATCTCAAAGGCGGTACGACGATATTGTTCTCGTCTGACCCTAGTGTCATCTCGATGCCATCTCGATGCCATCACACATCATGATTACATAGATTCGATGGCGCGAGTGAAGCAACGTGCAGTCCAGAAATCGCGAGCGCCCGAGCCAAGACTGCAGGCTGAGCCGATCAAGAAGTCAATGAGGTATATATGGATTACGGGGTACTCAACTCTAAAATACTTGATGCACAGCCAGATAAAGATGAAATATTGACCTTTCGAATGTACGTTAATATGAGGAGAGGCGAGGTCGTTCGTCGGGCGATTAGGAGGCATCAGCGAAGCATGGAGCTGGCCATACCCACCGAATACAAACTCATTAGTGACAGACGGCTGACTATCCAACATTCGCCTCGAGAGGTTGCATTTCTCCTCATCAATTACCTCGGCACCACTATCTCTAATTTAATGGCCTCATTTATCAAAACAATTTCGTTACTATCATGCACTTATAACGGAAAACAACCCGGCCCAGAATAGACAGGCAACAACGCCCGCCCTTCGCCGTACTCAGCACAACTTATTTGTCCTTCTCTTCATGTCTCTGCTCTGGTCTTCCATTTTCAACTCGCTTCCCTCTTATCTTTCACATTGATATTGCGGCCTGTGTTTTGTACGATAATCGTCTTGGCGCACTGATTACATTGTTTGTAATCCCCTACTCTCAGGATCACGAAATATTGTGATCTCTGTGTATCAGCTTTTGTGTTGTTGAGACTGGGGAGGGCGTCTTTATTGAATCATTATGCTAATGAAACGATTCCATATTCCGATCAATGGTCTGACTCTCCAAACCACACGCTTTCTCGTCGATCAGAGTGAGCGAGAGAGTGTGTAGAAGAGAGTAAGACGATTGCTCGAGATTTCCCTCTTCTAATTGTAAGTGGAGCTCCAATTTGTTTGGCATATATATAAGTTCTTATTCTAGTTCCTCTCCTCGACTCATTGCTCAATGATACACATGAGAATTGTTTTGTTTTAATTGTTATTGATGATTTAAAAATATTGTTGCAACTGAATTACAGTGAACCATGGCCCGTTTCAAGAATTATGGTTACAAATCCGTCAACCAGCCGGATACAAAACAAGAAAAGCGCCTCAAGGCCCAGCTGAAGACCAAGAGAGATAGGTTAGTCCGGAACAATATTGGAATATTTTATTTTGGCATTTCATTTTTTATGCTAAACGGTTACCCATTAGAATCGAAAAGTTGAATATTTAATTGATATGTGTATCCAACAGGGTATTTATAGGAAATAAATAAACAATTTGAAAATATTGTTATTTTCATAAATTTTCTAACAAGGATGTTTGACCTAAACAATCGCTCTTTCCGGTAATATACACCTTTGGGAAAGACTAGGAATGATCACAGAGTATAAATAATCCGAGACATAAACACGTTGTGAAATTCAAATTGATACGAAAACTGGTTGGTTGAAAGCAAAGAGCTGAAAGATTCGAGGGATAATTGAAGATACTAAACCTGGAATCGCAAAGACATGAAAGAAACGAAAACTGAGAATTATTTAAAATTGAAAGAAGGTACAATATATGCGAAAGATTGCATGGGTACTTAAATAATAACACGATATTAAAATTGCAATTTGTACTGCTTGAATAATATTTGAGTGATGTAATTGAATGAGACAAAAAATGAATAATATAGTGAACAATATTATGTGATCGGGATGCTACTGAACACTTTCGGGCGATCTTAACTATCTGTTGGACAAGAGCTTAGCTGATTCAGCACACCCGAAATTAGAAAAACTGAAAATTCGGCACTTCTTCGATAATCGGCCCACCCCCTTTCTTCCTCCTCTATCCTCACCCATTTCTAGGTCTTCCCCCCCTGTTTTTCGGTCACAGAACCCTTGGGATGGGTTCTGTGAGATTGGGATGGCGATGGGGAGCGAATGAGAAAATATAGGGGGTGGGCCAAAAAACGAAGGTGCCGAAAATTCCTAGAGGAAATAGGTGAAAGCGGGCGCAGTATTCAATTTGATTAGGATATAACGGAGAGAACAAAATATCAAGATAAAATAGACAATTCTAATAACATGGAACGTAAATGGAAAAATATAATGCATAAATCTATGACTCGAAAAGAAACGTAATCAAAAAGTTAATGTAACGAGAGAAGAATGTGAAATCAAGTAAAAATGGATAGACTATCCGAGTTGTCAAAATTAAGCTTGTAACAGTAAACATTAATCAGTAGGAGCAATTATGAAACAGGAATGCTCCAAACTGGGACCTCCCACTGAGAGGATACATGGAGTCGACTTAACGAGGAGGCGTAATGTTCTCGGAGTTGGACGACGAGTTGGATCTGGCGCGTCTGGAAATGACAACACTATTATCAAAAATGCTAATTTAAATCTAGCTTATTTATTTTTTTACTACTTTTATTTGTAGGTGCCATTATATTTAGCATCTGATTCAACGATCCTCTTTTAATTTGATTATGAACCAATCTTATTCATAATCAACCTAAAACTTCTAAATACTGTTCTGTAGTCGGAACTCTTGCAAATTGCCGCAACGACTAATTGCGCATTTTATGTACAAACTATCTGCTTGGCTCGCCTCTTCTGCAGTCGGTGTCCTCTGTCCTTCTTCTTTCTCTCCTCCTCCTTCGCAGCCTCTTCCTCGTCGGTGTCGGGGAAGGAATCGTAGTCGTTGTCGAAGGGGTCGATCTCGTCGGCGACCTTCTGAAAAAAATAAAATTAATTAACATAATTAATTAATTTCTAATGAGCAATAGTAAAAAATAATAAAGATCTGTGAATAAATTCATGAAAATATCCATTAGATTAATTGCTAATTACTAATTAATATTGTTAAGTGATATGAATTGATGAATTCACCTTCTTCTTGTGCTTCTTGATGGGGCAGTCGGTCTCGCCGCAACTGCAATCGATTTATCATTTATGACGTATAAGTATTATAAGTAGACTTACAAAAATATAAGCATATATTTCTATTCTAACATCTATCAATTAGGTTTGTTTAAAAATTCCTTAATCCACTCACTCGCAATCAGGAAGGAGGGCGGAGTGGAATGAGCGGCCCTCGTTGAGTGCTGCAGTCAGCTCCTCACCGTGGTAGTTCCAGGTGAGCTCCTCGCCTGAGCAAATATTGATTTTTCCATCCCCATAGCTTATTCACATTTCAAATGCTAATGAAATTTATAAGCAGCAGAATGGATGCTTCTATATTTGACTATGCTGCCGAAATTCGGTACTACGTCGTATCATAGGCAGCATGACGTCGTTTGCCGCCTATGATATACCAAACGTTCTCATGCGACCTAGTGCTTGAAATTCAAAACGAAAATCTACTCACCAGACTTCATGTCTCTCTCGGCGAAGAAGGCGGTACGATGGAGGCCGTAGGACTGCCTGTCGACGTAGGCGACGACAGTCTGCAATTTAGCTTATAAATTATGGGTAAGCTGGTTTAACGTTTGCGGATTGCAGCAATAGTGAAATGGTAAAGATTTTAAGATTTTAATTGATCTTATAAGATCAAATGATACGCCACCTTCAGCTTCGGTCTGCATCCATGGCTGCTGAAGCGGGCCTCGTTGGCCTGAAAATATGGATTAGAGGAAATTATTTATCAATTTGTTTCAATCAAATTAGAGCCAGCCAATATTTAATAAAAAGCTAATTAGCAATTTCGTGTTCAAAAAGAGCCGAATGTCCTCACCATCTCGAGTCCATTCACGACGAGAGCCCTATGGCAGTAGCCCTTCTCCTCCTTGCCCTTGTTGTTCCTTCTGTGCGCGTGCTTGTCTTCGCGGTTCTGGATTATTGATTGTTATATTTACGATTTTAATCATCTTTCGAAGCTTATACACTAAAACCTACATGAAGCATGAATACATAAAATGAAAAAAATGCGGAAAATCAAAACTACTCATACAATAGAGTAAATTAGGTACAAAAAAAACTGATGGTTTATATTCCACAATCGGTACTTACAGCCTTCTTGTTCTGGTCGAAGAGGGAGTCGGACTGGTCGAGGGCGTAGGTCTGGTCCATCTTCTTGTTCTCTTGGTAGGTCACGAGCTGAAATTGTTGTTTGCAAACACATTCTAAATTTGAAAAGTATTCCGGGTTCGCATCACGCTACGTTAGCACTAAGAGTCTAAAGGGAGAAACGGAATTTAGAGATTTAAATGATTTCGAAATTTTTACTCACCGCTCCCACGTACTCATGCACGAAATCGCCCTTGCTGATATCGGCGAAGAGACGGGTAGTGTAGCCCTTGATGTGGTGTCTCATGATGATGAGGGGCACCTGGCGACCTCTCTGGAATTTATGAACTGATTTGATAAAAGCAATACAGTTTGAATATAAATTATTTAACCAATTTCCGAAATCTCATCCTCATTTTAACCCAGTATATCGTTTTGACTAGAGTTCGAGCAACGAAAGCATGCTATATTCATTCAACACACTTTAGACCGGTCGATCGACGATTTAGTGCATAGGATGAAGAGAGCGTGGTTTCGTTTCTCTAACTCTAGTTTTGACTGAATAAAGTCATACCTGGACGATTCTACTCGAGCAATCGCTGCCGCATTTGCAGTAGTCAGAGCACTCGAATCGGACGAGCTTGTTCGATCTCTGAAAAAGAATTTATAATAAATATGGGATAATCATCAATTTATGCAATTAATTAAGGGCACTACTTGAGATCATCTATTTATCGGTGTATTCCTCAGACCCATATATTTAGTATCATTACTTTTCTCACGCATACATTGTCGAGAATATAACCAAAGATAATTTTTCGAGAAAAACATCGATAGCAAACTATTCCCTGCATACCTTGCTATTGCAGGTGCACGGCGACTTGACGCCTGCGGTGGAGCACGAACAGCCGTGTCGGCAGCTGAAATTTGAAATTCGAAATATGTGTTTCCTTTTCCTGATTTTTTCCTGATCCCAACATCAAAGCATGCTTAAACACAAACGATTTTAAATTTAGAATTTAGATTTTTAAAATTTATTAAGTCAAATTTAGCTCACTGCTCGTCCATTCTCTCGATGTTGCCCGTATCGAATGCCCTTCTGATTCTCTTCGACAGCACCGGATAGTTGGAGAACTGCAAAGGAATGCCATCTAATTGTGTTTTTTTTCATTTTCGTAGTATGCATGTATCTCTACTATTGATATGCAAAACGTTGTGCGTACCTTGAAGTTATTGATGGAGCTCGTTGCAAAATCGTGCAGTTCCCCACTCCAGTCAGCGATGTAGATGGGAGGAACTCCGTCTTCTTTGCATTGCTGAAAAAGAATGCTAAGCCTAGGCCTAAGTAAGCTTTTTGGTTAAGATAAAGATGCAAATGTAATAGATTCAGAGTTCCCCCTTGCAGGTCTAAAACTTTATAAAATAAAAAAAAACTGTTCGTTTTACTGTATTATATTTTGAGTTAAAATGATACAAATCAGGGTTGCTTATTGAGTTCGAGAAATGATACCACGGCCTCTTCATTTCCCACAATCTCTCATCACTCGACCGGTCTATAGAGTGTGTAGAATGAATAGGGCATGGTTTCATTTCTCGAACTAGTTGATTACGTCGTAGATGTCGTTCTGTCTGGCCATCTGGAAGGTACGAAGGACCTCGAGCTGCAAAGGGGCGATTTTATTTTTGTGATTTTCTTTTCTCAGATTTTTAAAATAACTGAAAACCGCAAGTGATCATAGAAACTGAAACTGATCACTCATGATCACGCCTTATTAAGATGCTTTGCGCATCCCAGGTTCTCCAGAATTTGAATCAACTGAGAATGACAATAAGTAAAACTCTAGCGCCTAAGACATACTGCCAAAATAGCCAAGATCCTACGACACCTGAGGTGTGACACTTTCCTTGCCTAACCCACCTTTGTTGTTCCATAGACTCTCTTCTTCGGAGGGCGGGGCAGATATCTCGCGCTGTAGTGGCGTTCAAACTTCAGACCGCGTCTCCCGCACTCTTCCTTTAGCTCGTCCTCCACCTGGAATGTTCACATTATCCTCTCGTATCGTCAGTAGGAAAAATCCAATCTTAGCTTGCAAAATCCAATCTTAATCCAATCTTGTGCCAACCTTGAATCACTAGGCATTCGATGATTCAAATTTCATTCGACTTTAGAACAGTGAACAACTTTTGGAGAATAAATGAATTACTGGATATGAAATGTCAAAATTGCAAATATTAATCTACAGTCCGGTCAGATCCCTACATGAAAACGGGACTCCCCGGGAGTCCCCGGGTGTCCCCCCGTGTCCCCCCGCCATTTTGCGGCTCGGGCAGAGAAAGAACTAATTCGAATTTTTGGTTTTCAGACTCACGAGGTCCTTCCCGTTCAATTCGCATATAATTCATAAATTCATAAATTTGCAATAAATAGTAATTTAATTTTGAAAATCGAGGACAATTAATCGAAAACGAAGAACTACGGTAGTTAACTAGACGGATCATGAGCCGAAATGGCTCATGATCCGTCTAGTTAACTACCGTAGTCCTTAATTATCCTCGATTTTCAAAATTAAATAACGAATTATCGCAAATTTATGAATTTATGAATTATATGCCAATCGATCGGGAAGGACCTCCTGAGTCTGAAAACCAAAAATTCGAATTAGTTCTTCTTCTGCCCGAGCCGCAAAATGGTGGGGGGACACCCGGGGACACCCGGGGACTCCCGGGAGTCCCGTTTTCATGTAGGGATCTGACCGGACTGTAGAAAATAATGTAAACAAAAGCTCAATCACCTTGTCAAACGCCCTCTGCATATTAACGAAATCGAGAATTTCAGGAGTAAGACGGGTGTTCGCCCACGAGTACTCGAGCCACTCGCCCCGAGGGAATCCCTGGTAGACAACCAGCAGCTGTAAATGGTGCTGTTGTTATTGTTTTCATTGTTGATGTTTTTACTCACCATGCAAGCAAGGTCGGGCGAGTCCCACCGCATGCCGGGGTCCGTGCAGCCTGCTACGAAATCTTCCTGGTACGGCTGAAATATTGCGTTTATAATTATTAATTATTTTGTAAAAATATTAAAAATTCGTTGACCTTTTAAACACTTTATTCCACTCAGTATCTGATGATCGACCAGACAGTGCGGAAAATTCATTCCTTCATTTTTTGGTAGTGCTTTCCGAATTACGAACTCTTTCTAACCTGCTTCTTTTTGTACATCTCTGTCGCTCGAGCGTCCCAGACGTCCTCATCTTCATTTGCGCCCTCCAGGATCTGCAACGATTGTGATATTTATCAATTTACATGATTCAAAAGATTTTTGTATTTTTAATGACTGTTTTTTGAATAATAATAAGCTTCTTGCCTTTCTCACAAAACTAACCCATCCGTAATCTGAAACATGTACTTACTCTCTCTACTCGGCTCTTCTTCTCGGGTTCGTCCTTCTTGTGAGGATGCTTGTTCATAACGTACACTTTCCCGGGATAGTGCACGCCATGGAGCTGCAAAAATGTTTGGATCAGATTTTTTTGTACACAAAATTGCCAATTAGTCGTTGAGGCGTTCTGCAAGTGTTAGAGAACACTCCTGAAGTTGACGTTGACGCACAAGTAAGACTAGTTCAAGTATAACTCTTGCAGAGGGTCGCAATTACTAATTTTCTATCGAAAAAATGCTAATCACCTTCTCTCTGAAGTGCTCGTCCTCCTCGTCATCGGCATCCCCAGCGGTCTGATTATTATTTTTCTAAAAAAAATACTTTTTAAAAATTCAGTGAAAGTGAAAGGACTGGTTTCAATCCAAATTCTCGACATTTCCTCTTTCAATTTTCTCTGGAGAACGTCTTATTTGAATGCAATAACAAAACGAGCATCCACATTATATAACCATCTTGAAGCAAAAATATTACAAAATTCACCTCTTCAGCATCCTCGAGCTTCGGCTTTCTGATGTACTTCCTTTTAGGCTTGTCCTCATTAGATGGTGTTTGGGCCTCCTAAATATGGAATCATTACTAGAATCATACTAGAAGTTGTAGCTTCCTAAAATATGAGTAAATTGTGTACACTACTTGGAACAATGTTCTCGCTCTCTCCATATCATACACTATCTCGCACACTCTGATCGACGAGATAGCGTGTAATTTGGACAGAGTCAGACCATTCCTCACTACTTGCCTTCTCTCCGTCCTTAGGCTTCCTCACGTACTTCCTCTTCGGTTTTGCCTCACTGGACGAAGAATGGTCTTCCTAAATATGTAGTATGATCAGTATCGGTTTTTCAGTTATTTTAAGCCTACGCCTTCAATAGAATCTAAAGGCTGACACGTTCTCTGGAATGTTGAACAGCTCAACCCACCTCATCCAAGTTCGTATCCATTAACTTTATTTCGTGTTTTCTCTTCTTCTTTGCGTCATTGGGCTGAGTCTCCTAAAAATTGTTCAGGTTATATTTTTAATCCCTAATATATTTACGATTTAGTCACCAGCATAAGACATCACGTGACTCTACCCACCTCCTCCGTAACTTTCGGCTTCCGCACATACGCCCTCTTCGGTTTTGCTTCATCAGAGGACAACTGGGAATCCTAAATATTGATTCGCTTGGTAGAACAGATAATTGAGGGTTATCACCGTCAACACTACAATCATCTCAAAAATGGAACTATTTTAACCAACCTCTTCCGTAGCTTTCGGTTTCCTCACATATTTTCTTTTCGGCTTTGCCTCGTCAGAAGATGATTGGGAATCCTAATCAAGTCCGCGACCCGAATCAAGTCCCTGCTAACCTCTTCTCCATCCGTAACTGCGGACAGCTTCTTCGTATACTTTCTCTTGACGGGTTTTGCAGAAGTCGAAGGGCCCTGTCAAAACATTAGTAACATTAGATTAATAAATAATATTTCTATATCTTAGATTTCTTAAAGGCACGTCGAATGATAACTATGACTTCATGCTGCCTTTGGCGGCCTTCAACGGCGGCATGACGACATAGTTACCATCAGTGTTTTTTTTTACCTCGTCATCACTTGTCTGTGTCGCTTTCGTCTTTCTCGCCACACGTGATTCCCTGAGCACTCTGAGAGCTGCAGCCAAGTCGGACGGAATCTGGAAATTCTTACATATTTACAAATATATTTTCACAGACATTTTATCACAATATCCAGCCCAAACCCATAACACCTTCTTTGCGCTGTGCCTGTGGCGCAGGATAAATGTCAATAGAATCTATTTAATGGTTCTTACGATTAATACGATATGAGGATAGGCATTATTCTTCGGTAGTTGTGTGTAATCAGATAAACAAAAACAATAACAATAACAAGCCTCCTCTATCTCGTCCACCTTCTCCTTTCTCGTGTACGCTCTCTTCGGTTTCTCCTCAGTCACTCTGGTAGTAGTCGTAGGCTGAAACATCAAATTACCGTTTACTTATTGTTGCAATGCTCTTAACAAAACGAGCTCCCTTGTAAATCTTGAACCGAGTCCAATTGAAAATATATTGTCGCTTTCTACAATCCGGATAAATTAATCTGCTATTCACCTTTTCCTCATCATCATACTTCTTCGGCTTCCTATGCTCCCTCTTCGGGAGATCTCTAGTGGCAGTGGAGGATGACTGAGCATCCTAAGTAATTTAGTAATTTACAAGATTCATATTTTTCATTATTTTACAAGTCATTATTTTCAAAAATAAAGCAATGTAACGCCTTCGCTATTCCGTTTCCATACTGTCCCAAAATTTGAAATTAAAATATTTTATAATACAAATATCGTCAGAAAAAAATGCATGGTAAATGATTTGCAAATGGAATAAGCTATGATTTATTATGACCCCAATGATTCGCATTACCAACCTGCTCTCCCTCTTCATCCTTCAATTTTTGATGTAAGGAAGACGATCTCTTAGGTCGAGTTTGCACCTAAAACGCAAAAATAAATAAATGTACGGATACTCTCGAAGAAACTAGCTTCAAAATTTTCTCAATAATCACAGTTGCAGAACTTTTATATCGTAGCACATAGACTGGTTATGTAATGAACGTGATTAATAAAAGTGCCAGATATAACATTATAATCGTCTACCTCAACTTCATTTGTCTCCTTCCTCCTGCTCTTCCTGACATCGGCACTCTGCGAGCGGGGCTGAAAATGTATACTAAATGAGAATAAATGAGTATCAAGTATATGCCTGAACTCTATATGTTTGAATGATTTTGAGATATTAAACGCAGAATTATTGCAATACTAAATCGTACGCGATTCGTTCCGCAGTATGTGTTCGATATGATACTATCTCAATATTTTTCTCACAAACATATGCTGCGAATTACAAACAAATCACCTGTACATCCTCCTTGGGCTGTCTCTGCTTGTCCATTCGATCTCCACTGGCCACTCTGCGACTCCTCTTTGGACTGCGACTTTCGGAGCCCTGGAATGGCTCTTATTTGGGACTGATGCAAGAGCTGGCTTTCAGACCCTCATCGATCTGACCTGTCAGTTTATACCTTATGATTTAATGATCTAACAACTAAGATATATTAGGTTGTTGCATAAGTCTTGTCCGATTTTATCATTTACAAATTCCGGCTTCTACAGACATTCATGTGAGCTTTGGCAGCATATGTCTTTTGTGATATATAGAGGATGTAATACACTTTCTAGCGCACTATATTGTATCCCTGTCATTTCAATAATATGGACACGAAATTAGACGAAAGTAGTGCACTTGAACGTTCTCGTTTCGTATTTCTCCAGTCTCATATTTCCTTAGGAACATACAAAGTGAAAACCCCATAGCATTATCGTAGAGTGTGATGAATGTACATCATATCGAACCACTAATGGTAATCAGTGCTTGAAAAGCATGGCTAAAATTTAAGAAAATCTGGAAATGCGCTCAGATAGTTCTTTGCCAATGGATATGAACCCATGCCATTTTCGTGCCGTACGATATAGATATATCTCTTGTTTTTAAAAGTGATCAATGTGTGGTGTTATTATCCCTATTCAAGTAAAGTATTGAATCTAGTTTCATTCGACGTGATTATTCTTCCCGAAATTAGTGGTGAAAATTTGAATGCCGAATTTTGAACATTTGGCTAGTTTATGTCTCTCGCACAACTATAATGTTTGACATATTGTGGTAATCTGAACCAGCAACCCATAGTCTACGGTCACTTTTGTGAAAATTATTTGAAAATCATTCATCGCTGAATGGAGATTTAATTTTCAAAGTATCTGAAATCACGAATTTTGTGATTTTTTCCGAAATTTTGTTTTCAGAATTTTTCAGTTTTCTGATAGATACGAGCAACTACTCACGAATTTTATGGGTATTTGTACAGCCCCTTTAGCGATGGTTAAAACCGACTTCCACTGAATTCAGTATCTCTTGTACTGGAGACAGTACAATTCATTAACTGGACAACATTTCAGTGTCTACTTTCAAATTCACTGTTTCCATCAACTAGCACCGTGTCAAATAAAAAGTGTGAAGATATGCGATAGTGTGAACAGTTCAAGCTTAGTTTTCTCGTAATGCAGACACTTATGATTTAGATAAATATTATTGTTGGAATGTGCAAGCATATGCCTCTGTTATGCCATGAGGCCAGATAATGGCAAAAGCATACAAGCAAGATCGACCAAATAACTTAGAAGCTTCCAAATCGGACAGGACTTATGCAACAACCTACTAAATAAATCAACAATGTATTTTCTTACCTCCTCATCTCTCTTCTTCTTCCTTCTAGAGACAGCAGTGGAAGAGGTCGGTAAATCCTAAATCAGGGGAGGTTTGGCATACTGTAATGAAGGTACCCCTGGGTCAGAATGTTGGTAAAACGTATTTATTGCGATCCTGAATCATTGTTGACACACTTTATTTGCAATATTTCAGTGGTTAAAGCTGCTTTTTAAAGAGCAATTTACCTCATCGGCCTCAGTCTTCCATGTTCTCTTCTTCTCTATCGCGGCAGATGCAACCACTGGTTTGACAGCTGTCGACGAAGAAGGGACTGGTTCCTTTAAATATATTATGAAACGATCCGTATTTCGATGAGTATGAATATTCGGTTTCGATTCAATAATTGTTTCATGCAAATGTGCCCAGCTAATGTGATTCCTTATGAAAAGGAAGGTACGAAGGTGCCAATCAAACGGAAAGTGCAAGATAAAAATTGGTCTTGATCTCACTTCCTCCGAATCGATTTCACTGATCCGCTTGATGCTTCCCTCGATAGAAGCAATGCGAACGGGGCGAGGAGGCGATTTCTAAAATGATCATGATTAGGGATTTTTAAAATGGTTGCGATCTCTACATCTAAGGATAATTAATGCATTCAATAGATATCTTCAAAAATGTAGAGAAGTTTGGAACACATAAACTTACGACTTCCTCTTCCTTCCTCTTCCTGGATTTTCTACCTTCTTCAGCCGCCTTGGTGGGCGACTTTGCGGATGCGGGCGGTTTCTGCAAATTCAATGACTTTTTTAATGTCGACACTTTCCATTGACCAGAAAACAGTCAATGAATAGCTACCGTGGCAACTCTTATTAGACCACTAAACCAAGTTACAAGTTGCTGCATCGTATGTAGCTTTAGCTGATGTATATGCACCAAGTTGTATCGAAATCGGTGACATAACTTATTTTCTGGTAGCCAAATAGGCCAGTTTTTCAAAACGTTTACAGGAAACTCGTGCTATAATGTTGCTCTAAAATGAGCCTAGACTCACGTAATCTCCATCCTGATACCACTTCTTCCTCCCTGCCTCATCGGTCTTCTCCGTGGCTCTCGAGACGCGAGCTGTGGAGGTGGGTGCATCCTAAATTACAATATTATTATTTTTGGATACGGTAGTTCTAGAAAATTGATCCTTGGTACCGTCAATTGTCCTACCATATCACTCGTTCCCTTAATTTTTTCAAACTTTTGGTGCTATAGTTACCCCATCTTGCTCCTTTCCATCCCTCTTCGGCGTTGCCTTCTTCTCGTCTTCGAATCGCACGGCCTTCGTCGCCTTCTTCGAAGGGGAACCAGTGCGAGACGGCATCCTTTCTCTCATCAAGTGGAGAGATTACCTGGAAAGCATTCGACTTACAGAGGCAGCTTAAGCTGTTGTCCCAACTTCTTCGAATTGCCCGAGGCCTCACGAGCCTTTTACAACGTTTTAAGCAGGCTCTCACCAGTCGCGTCAAATTGCTATCCTTAAAACACAACCCCGCGAACCACGTAGCGACCGAAGGTCGCTAGTTCAAGGTAAACATCGAATAACAGGAGACAGGGAGGTGATAAAACGGAAGCTAAGCACTACAAAATATGCGGGAAAACAGTATTCTAGAGAAATACCACGAGACAAACTTGAAGGAAGAACGCAATAATGTACGATGCGATAAATGGTAGTACAGAAATGCAAGGAGGAAACATGCGAGTTTGCGTGAAAGTAATGACATGAAATTGCGGAGTACTGTTTTTGCGGAAGATTGGTCGGAACGCTCTGACTCAGAAAGGGGACATAGGCACATCCTTACTTTCTCTTATCGGTAGATCGGAAATGAGGTTGACGCATCCCTAGATCTCCTCTTTCCTCCCCTCTATCATAAACTGTTTTGACAGATTTAGGGCACTCCATATGTTGATTGGTTCATACATAAAACGTATACCACACAGTACGAATTACGGATGGATTCCAAATCGATTCAAGAGTTGGCGAGTTGCCCTAATTGTCGGCGGACAGGTGAATACTGAGCTGACGAGCAGTCATTTGACTCTCTTCATTCTTCACGCTCTCTCGCTGGTCCGACAGTGCGAGAGAGCAGGTGATATCGAGAGAATCAGACAGTTAGAGAAAGTGAGAGAGCATGGATAATGAAGATACGATGACTCGATTAACGAATTATTGTGGATACTGAGATCACGCGAAGAGTGAAAAGGCAGGTGGTAGAATTAGAAATATGACGCTAACTAGGGAAACCCGCCTCTAAACCTGGATGATCTATGCCTACGGGCATATGACGCCTTCGTAGGAAGCGTTGCTACATATCGACGCGAAGCACGAAGTGATAGTAAAAGATGGCAATGATTGTCAGAAAAATGGTTGCATTTCATCCTCTAAAAGGAATCAATTCACAAGGAATGCAACTGAACTTACAAGAAACAAAAGGTCGTGTTTTTTCAATCAAAACTAATTGCGATAAAAATGCCGGGCCGGTGTCTCTCAACTTTAGCTCCAATCAGAGAAGTTGGATGATTTCCCAAGGTAAAGGCAAATGTAAAGGTTCGTCCCGTATTCGAGACTGGGCTCGCGGGAGAACACTGCTTGACCAGTGTTAATTTGGGCGGATTCAATCTGGAGAAATTAAGAAAATTTTCCCAACGCAGTATGTTCACTGAATATTTCCTGAGTTTGTGAGGGCACACTGCGAAAGTGCCGCAGAATCCGACCTATCATAGAGGTGCAACGAGAATGCGAGAGAGTACACGAAAACGAGAGACATAGTTCACCAAAATTAGAAATGACTCTTTATTCTGAATGTTCTCTCGCTTTCTTACTTTCTTACGAATCCTCACCAACCCCCGACTAAGGTGGCGGCATCTGGCGCGTTTCCCTCCTTTTCTCGCGCCCCCTTTTGCACTAACGAGGGCTTTCTCGCGTGCAGTAGTCTGATTCTCTTCACTATAGACGCTCTAGAACTGGTCAGACAGTGCGAGAGATCACGCGATATCGAGAGAGTCAGACGCGCTTTCCCGCGAGCTCTCTCCAACGCGGGAATAGTAGGCGTGCTTGTGAGAGTTTTTCCGCTGAAGGAAGGAAGAAAGCCAATTACGGATCAGAGAGATACGAATCTCGAGTTATTCGTAGTGCTAAAGAAGGAGGTGTGCACAACGGACTCACAACGCTATTTATCTGGATTTCCCATTTAAGATTACATAGCTTATCAGATATTTGGCGAATCTTAAACCTACAACTAAATTATTAGACGAGAAGAGAAACCCCACATTTCACGGGACCATCCGACCTAGTGTTCAAAAAAAGATAGATGAAGAAAGGACAGCGGCGTGGCAAGAATGACCTATTCGAAATGCCATAGTGCGAGAGAAGAGAGAAGAGAAAAGATATTGCAGTTGATTGTTTTGCTCTGGTTCCCGCTTGCAAAATGAACGTGGTGGAGGGTGGCGAGGCCAAATTCATGTGTAATAATGACAATGACGGTAAATTCACACAACACACAAGCATGGAAGTGGGTGCAAATCGTGGTTCGTCATTCGATGACCTAGTGTTTAAAAAGAGGGAAGAAGAAAAGAGAGCGACGTGGCACGAATGACCTATTCTAAATGCTATTCATAGTGCGAGAGAAGGTGGAAAGAGATGGCTGGTGATTGGTTGGAGCCGATTCTCGGGCACTCGGTCGGATGGTAACTGTGACGTCATTCCTTCTTTGATATACCAAAGGCGACATGATGTCATAATTCTTATCCGACCTAGTGCCGTAGCGTGGTAAGAGTGTCGTATACAAATCCACGCGTAGTAATGATAATGCTAGTAAATTCACCCACTGGAAAAAATTACTGAGGGGGTGTGCTGGAGAGTGGGATACTTACTAGAGTTCGAAAACATGAAGATTTTTTTTCTGCTGGATGCCCTTGCAATTCAAAGTTTGTTGAACCAAACCTTAGCGCAGTAATGATGCCGCTCTATTCGTTTCCCTCACTCTATTGAGAGAGTATTACAAATGAGGGAAGTATAGTTTTCTATTTTTCCGGGTAGGTTTTTCAACAACAATGATATAGCTTGCGCACTGAAACCAACCCGGAAATAAATGAAGATTACGCTAAAAGCCATGGAGAGAAGACTGAGGTAATGAGCGGATTTCCCAGGAACTACTCTCGCGTAGTTGTCTCCCACTCTCTTCATTTACCGTGCTCTCTCTCCCTCACTAGTGCCCTTAATGAGGGAAATACGCGGGAGATCAAAGCAAGATCTCCATGATTTATTAACCAGATCGCGTTCTCCCCAACCTCTCACTCTTTCTCTGTGCGAAATAGTTTACGGAAAATGAGAGAGGGAGAGAGAGAGAGAGAGGGTGACAGAAATAGAGAGTGAGAGAGGGGAGAGAGAGAGAAATGTGGAAAAGTGCAGTGCGGAATAACTAGCGGCGCTACAACAGCAAGAGTGCAGTCCACTCTGCATGTCCCTAAAGGACAACGCAGCTCTCTCTCTCTTCCCCATGCTCTTTCACTGCACCTGCTAGGCGAGATTGTATGGTAATTTGAGAGAGTGAGACCAAAATACTATACCCTGGCTTTCCCTGATTTGCACAAGCTATTACCCTGTGCGAGACTGGGTGGGTGAGCAGTAGACCTGGAAAAGTCAAACCACCAATTCCCCCCCCAATAATCCTACGTATTCTTGTAATTAATTCGTTAATTCCATTGAGTGTAAGAACTAATAATCAGCATACGATCTAGGCTACTAATTGCAAGTCTTACAAGCCCTGATAGCGCGCAATGTTGGAGAGTCAACGTATGTCCTTGCTAATCACTAGTATCTCTGAGAACCGAGATAGCGTGCGGAATTGAGAGAGTCAGAGACTAGTAGTAGTAGGAAAAACGCCTGGAAAGTCGTTGTTGGAGGGTGGGCGAGTGGTGAGAGGGAGAGACCAGAGAGAGAAGGGGTGAGGGAAAGAGAGTCCAGAGAACGAGAAAGAAAGGGGACGCGTCGGAGGCTAGAGAGCAGGGCAATTCGAGAGTGTGCCAGAGAAGCAGACGGTAATGTGGAGGGAGAGAGGGAGAGAGAAGGGAGAGTCTCTCACTTTTGTCCACTATCTCACCCGGGTTAGAGAGCACGGCGAATCGATAGAGCGGTCGTATTCAAATGAGCGAGTTGTAGGAGGGAAAACGGGGATGGTTTGACCCATCTCTGCTACATATGTCTAGCAGATCATCTAGATCGAGAGAGTGTGCAGAATGAAGAGGCCAAAAATGCAACTCTGTTTTGGCTCACTTGTGTTGCGCGCGATTTCTAGCATAGTAGATCGAACGAGAGATTGTACGAAATGAATGTTGCAAGAGGTAAAAGTGGTATTGATGTCAGGTAGGCTTCACATGCGATAAATAGCTCATCGGCTCCAGGTACCTCTCCACAAATGTCCAATAGTAAATAAACGAGAAATCACTATTTCTAGCAGGGAGGCGATAGAGAGAACCATTGAGGGCGGAATGGGGGGAGGTCAACGCGATATGATCGGCTATTCATGAGAGGTAATGCGCATCGCAATACTACTCCATTCGAGGGTAGGCAAGCGTCCTCGAACTCGATGATTTAATGAGATTATGCGCAGCGCATAGGCTCAAATGTCACCCCCGAATTCCTAATTATGTCATTAGGAAAGATCAGCGATCGGGAGGGAATGAACTACTGTTTCGTATTTTGGGTAAATTTGCATCATTTTCTGATATGTTTCAGGTGCTCTGCATAGTTGATAAGCCAAAGAATTTGAAACATGCACGAATATGAGATAAAATCACCCAAACGGGAAAATTCGAATGCACGAGTATCGTTTCCGGACCTTGACTACGAAAATGAGGCGTGACGAATGACCAAGGGAGAAGAAGCATGGGAAAACCAAAAGGGATAGAATGAAGTGGAGGAGAGGAAGAGAGGGAGAGTCGTACAGTAAAGCCAGCCATGGACGCGTTTATTCCATTCGGGTCCAATTTCACACGCGCGACGCCAAGAAGCTTGCGGAGAGACGCAAGAAATGAGTCTCATTACGCTATATCGCCAGTCACACAGGCGAGAGACCATGCATTATGTAGAGAGTCGAAGGCACTCTTGCGGAGAAAAGAGATAGCATGGCAGTTAATGAGAATAGCTCTCTTTCAGTTGAAATACACTCCAGCTTGACTTCTAGTGACCCACAGCAAGCGGAGGGAGTATAATAAATATCTGGAGGATACTTCCTGGGGGTCTCTTGAAAATGGTTATTTAGAACTTTTTGTATTTAAGGTCAGAGGGGATTTGTAAAGCTATGTGTTCATTTTACGCAGATGTCAACCATGGCATGTTCGTAAATGATAATCGCCAGCAACCGTCTTTTATCTCAACGCTAACTCACGGGATAGAATAAAAGCGAAATAAGGTTGGATCTGACGAAAGAATTTTGCCAACCTCAATTGTACTCTCACCTCACGAGAGGTCTTATCAAGACTGATAGTGATTGATAAGGTGATTTGCATTCGCCCATTCCCATGCCCTCTCACACTGCTTAATCATTGTTATCATAACACGATAACCTCACCTGGTCCCGGCGCTCCGATCGATGAGAGTACGGTAGTCACAGGCGGATGAGGGTACGGTAGTCGGCTATAGTAGACAATTGGAGAAAGACGACCGTGATGGGCAGGTGCGGCAATTGGGCGATGGGGGTAGTGACCCCCTAGCTATTGCATGCACTGAGGCAGATGATCTTGAAGGGTGGGGACGCAGGTTCTGGATGGGCCGAACCCCCTGGCGGGGATTATGTCTCTCTTAGGCTGTGCTAATTAGCACCTCGGAATGACGGGGCATGAGAGAGGATCAGAAAAGGAGAGATGCGTCTTCTCAGAGGAATGAGACAAGTGCGCATTGACGGTGAATCGATGAAGGTATTTGGCCCAGGGCATTGAAAATAAAATATATGGGATAGTTAGGAAGGAATGATCAAAGAGCTGAGCCAACAATAAAACAGCTGGAAAATTTAATGAATTGCCCCCGGGTTTCGCTCTTCTCTCCAGGACTTCAGGATTCACATACACATACGTAACGTGTGCAGCTACTCGTTGTCACTTCACCCTACGCACCGTATGCAGCGGCATTCGCACGGGGCTGTGCACGCAGACATATTCCTGCCATAACTCTCTGGTCGGTTCCCTTTGCTGCAGCATACGAAAAGCGTCCGACGGCCACAGTAACACGTGCAGCCGCATCCATTAGAGTTACATTCTCGTCATTCTATACACTTTCGCCGCCATTTAGCCGACCTAGATAGACTGTATAATGAATAAAGAAAGAAAGTAGCATACGGTTATCACGACAGGGCGTGATATACCGCCCTTGCGCCAATTCAGCGTTCAGTCTGTCCTGAGGTTATCAGCGATCTAAAATTTCTTAACCCCTTTGTGTGGGTGGATCTGTGGACGCGGGGGTCGAATTCATGACCCTTAGATCGCAAATTTTGCTCACAACCACTTCGCCAACCCAGGCCACCAACAATGATCACCCGGAACTCTAGAATTCACTGATGAACTAGCTGCACCAAGCGGCACTTGGTCGGATGAGAATACACATTATGCGAATAAAAACAGTGCCCTTCTCCAGAATTTTGATTAGGCTCCCACACTGTCAAATCGTCCACTGCGAACATACTAAAGAAGGCTATTATTGTTGGTTGTCTTCAGGTGCGTTCTAAAGATCGTAATTCGGGCCTTCGTCTCTTCATTTCCCACACTCTCTAGACCGGTCGAGAGGTGAGAGAGTGTATAGAATGAAGAGACCGTGGTATCGTTTCTCGAACTCTAGTGCGTTCTAATCGGACCTCGTACCGCAAGTCAACCGATTGCTGCATCCTTCAGAACGGACAAGTTTCGCGAATAAAATTATTTCGAATATCAATTGTGGCATTATTGTTGTGTGTGGTTCTTCGTGGTCGGGGAAGAATATCAATGCTTGACTTCGCTAACTCATACCATTTTTTTTTATAAATTTCGGAGGCGGAAACCGTTTACGTAATCTCGAACTTACAAGATCTCAACCGGCTAACAAGCCATCACAAGTTCTCGGCCCGTTACTTCAATGGACTTTCCTGTCCAAGGCACGCATCCGAAAATGCACACATCACACACATATTTGCACACTTGCATTTTCTCATATTTCTCTCCTATTCTGTCGGTAAACCCGCTATCTCTCTCCTTCCTTAGCATCTCGCGAAAGCTTCGAATTCGCTCCCTGAAGAGGGAAAGATCACTGTTCTGTGCCAACTATGTGCGCGCTCCGTATTTTCACAATTTTTCACAGCGCACTTTCCTTGTATAAATGCGCATGCTATGCTGGATTGTGTCGATCATCCCTTTTACACTTTTTTGTTTTCGCAGCACACGGCTCAGTTCTTCTCTCAATTTTTTTCACCCAGATTCGTCGGACTTTTACTTCATTTTGGTAGAAGAACATGTCAGTGGCGAAGGTAAATTTATAACAATTCATACTTCTATCATCCCACAGTGATGGGCGTTGTTCTTATTAGAAACCGCTACAATACAAAGACGCTTCGAGCAAGACTTTCGAGGGCATGCTCTACTATCCACCGTAAGTTCTATCATATTCTCTTGTTTACATTTTCAACACACCCATGTATTATAGGTGGAATGTGATAAAAGTGATTTTTTATTGAGCTCAAGGCTTCGACAACGAAGCGGCCTGGCATTCTCGTCCTCCACGCCTTCCAGGGCTGCACTGATTTCGAAAAGGAGCAAGCGAAGAAGCTGGCAATGGTATAATTAAAAACTAGCAGGGACTGGTCTCCCAGAAGTATTCCGCAATTTTTGAAGACGGTTGTGAGAATCTTTTGGACATACAATTCCATAATCCATTTCTTGAAAAAAATGGGATATGTGTCCTCAGACCAAACCCATGCAAGATAGTACTATCTCTTTCACTCGTACACGAGATTACTTTAAAACTGTAAATGAAACATCACACACGATGCTAAAATTTCTAAAAATTCTAAACTTTTTTTCTCATTCGCAATGTATTCTCTTAGCGAGGCTACGTCGCTCTGGCTGCGGACGTCTTCGGCAAGGGAGTCAGCTGCGCGACGAAGGTACGCATGAGGGTTTTCATTTTCAAGTAGTTTAGGGTCACGTTCGAGTGTACTTCAAGTGTACGAGATAGCTTACAAGCTCATGAGCTATGCAGCGCACCTGAAAGGTACCTGAAAATGTAAACCCTAGCACGAATGCCAGAATATAAAATATTCCATTAACGTTATGCGGCATAAGATGTCAGCTTAGAATCCTGTAACGCTTAATAATCTCTCGTAATAGTCTATGACGAAGTGTGACGTCATCGATTCTTATACCTGTAAAACCGATTGCGTTCCTGATACAAGTTGCTAAAGGTCACAACTGCCCATGATCTCTTATTGTGCCGCGATAATACGAAATTGCCGTTATTTTCAAAGCAATGCATTGAATCGAATGTTTTTTTTCCAATCTGTCTGTACATTTGATGGGATTGATGATTGGAAACGCAAACAAATTATATGATGCATACTTCCCTGACACAGATTGTAGGAAGACAATATCAAGATTCCGATTCTCATTCTACAATCAGCAAGTGCATCTGTTTTCAGGAAGAGTACTTCGGCCTCGTCCGTCCCCTCTGTGAGGGTGATCGGGCTGATCTAGGAAGGAGACTGCTAGCAGCAAGGAATGCACTTGCTGCGCAGTCTTTTGTGGATGAGAACAAGGTAGAAATTTTGGTTTTCAAAAATTATTATCTTAATCTTGCGTGTTATCTTACCACTAAAACCGGTCGTAAGTTAGGATTATGATCCATTCAGCCTACGGATCAGTTATCAACCTATCCAAAGTGAGAGGAGAGTCATAAAAATCTTTAGAATGATGACAATATGTTATGCTTCCTCGCTGCTTCTTATTCTGAAGAAGACAGGGGACAATGATTCCACCCTGCACCAATTTCTTGAATTAACAATTTTCTAACCAAACACAAAAATAATAATATATTAGATCGGTTGCATTGGTTACTGCTTCGGCGGACTGTGCGCACTGGACATGGCGAGGACGAATACTCCCGGGCTAAAGTATGTAATTGCCAAAATACATCCCTTCAGTGTAACTGTTCTCACCTTTCGAATGCCTTGACCTCACCACCTCAGGATGGTGGATAAGTAGGACTTGTACCTCGTATTTTTTCAAACTGTGTCCTCAGGGCCGCAGTCTCATTCCACGGCACGTTGAAGCCCATTCCTGGCGCTTCTCTGGACCATATGGAGGCCGCGATTCAGGTCATATTTTGAGCTTTTGAATTCCCCAATTCACAAAACTATCTCGTGCTAACCGGTTAATCTGGGTAGAAAGTACATCAATTTCTATAATGCTTCCAATCTAGAATTCTCTCATGGCGGAATACAGCGAGATTTGTGCTAGTCAGTGATGATCTTTGCAGGCCCACAATGGCCAAGCCGACTCGCACATCGGCAAGGATCAGGTAATTCGTGGACATTTTGCTCTTTCGTTCTCATTCGTCTCCTGATATCTTGGCCGTGACCACTTACACATATGATAGCAAGGTTTCCATAGAAAAGATCTCTAAAAACTTTAAGATCTCCGGCTTCTACGACGAGATGAACGCGCGCCAGGCGGACTGGCAGTTCGTCGAGCACGGCTTCGCACTGCATGGCTTCACCGAGCCCCGTATGATTCAAATTTGAATTTCGCGCCTCAATTCTGAGAAATTTGAATACCTGTCGAAATTTCGACATCGGAGCCATTTTCAGTATTTTTGAGCGGGATTTTAAAATTTCAAATTTTCGATGCTGACGCTATGGGCGTGCCGGGCGTAGGCTACCAGAAGAAAGCGGCGGAGCGATCCTGGAAGATGGTGTTGGGATTCATGGAGGAGCACCTGGTTTAGAGCTGATTTGAGGAGATTCAGAAGAAGCCGAAGAGATTTAATAAAGTAATTGTCACAATTCTACTAGTGTATTTGATATTTTGCACGATATAAATATGAAGATCGCAACCATGATCTGATTTGATATAGATTGTCTTTAATAAATCGTGTGTCCAGGGTCCAACTCAACTTGAAACAATTCGACCAAGAAAATGGTGGGGGTATTTATGATGTGCGTAATACAGGCTGTATGGGGATAACTCAGTACTGTACGCTGAAGGGACGCAGCTGTTTCCTGGACCTGCGAACAGCAATGACTACTTTTCGCTGCAACAGGATATCTACTCGAATGAATCCCCTTACCCTGATGATCAGTCAATAATGGAAGCTCGATTTGCCGTATATTCGCAATCTGTCTATAGGTATATGGTTTCATGCATTCTCATGGCTTTATTCGTGACGATTTGATAGGCAGTGGCTTTGTCTAGTTTATGCAGGATAATGCATGAACAAGAGATACAATGATTGTAAGTAATGATTTTATGGAATGAGCAGAATGTCATTGCGGCGAACATAAGTTTCAGTTGAAAATATTTATATCGAATTGGTGTCTAATAGTTTAGAATCAAAATTTACAATAGAAATTTCAGAGATTACTCTAAAATGATAGTGCTCCACGAGTCATATATCAGATAGATGAGATAAGATGCCGGTCTATCGGTGATGCCATCTTGATAATATGATCGACGACTTACGAAAATTGCATTGGATGTCGATTGTCGATGAATTAAACGCATTCATTTCCGCTCGGGAGAAACTTAAACAGATAACAACTGAAAAAAGTATGCACCAATCGATCACAAATTTTTAACTTTTTAAAAAAAATTATCGAGCCGTATTATAATAAATATTTTGGAAATACGAACGTTGTAATTCCTCAAATAATATCGATGTATTTATTTTGTCAATTGTTAGTACTATTGCATGTTTGGACCATGATTAAAGGATGAGTAAATGTAAACGCGCGTCCGGTTGAAATATGTTTCAATTAGAGGAGAACTCTCTTCAAGTCACGTGATCTCTCGCTCCCCGACAACTACTGATAGCTCTATTCGTAATGGAGATATCAATTCCAAAATGTCGGAGCTTCTTATCGTTGGAGATATATAGGCGTGCATACGAAAGATTCAAAAATTGAATTTGCATTTGCTCGTAAAAAGATGAATCCTCGCTGTACGATCTGTATGGACTACTTTTTCTTACTGAATAGGTCGAAACTAGTTAACGCAGAATGAAGAGGCGCGCATTGCACGAGTCTTACACCCTGCTGCAACGAAGTCCGTATTTACCATTCAAAATTAGTTATTTTTCTTTTTCATCCATCCTCTCCTCCTCCTCTTCCTCCTCTTTCCATGTTGTTTTTCATCTGGTAAAGTGACTCATCATGGGTATTGAGGAGTACCACTAATAATGCCTTAGTCATGCTAGTCATCGCTGCTTTTTTACTGTAAAAGTGTGATTTTAATTATATATATATTTTTTTAAAATTAAGGCACGAATGGACGACTACGTTGACGAGCCTCGCCTTCTATTCGCTGTCCGTGCCAGAAGCAGTTGTGCATCAGCTGCTTGGTTTTCATTTTAATCATGATCGTGCTGATTGTGAGTTCATTTCTATTGAGTTGGGACGTCTCCTCATTTTGTGTTAACTATCGCCGAAGTGACCGGAGAGAAATCCTGAAAGGAGCAAACAATCATGTCTTCTAAGTAAAAATTATGTAGTTGAAGGTAGTTCGTTGACCTGGATGAGGCATGTTTCTTACTGCAAAATCATATCTCCATATCCATTTGAAACTGCATATCGGAATGACTGTACGAATTCTGATAGGACGCAATCGTTAACATTGTTTTTCAGACTGTATTCATCGTATTTGCTTTTCTCGAACGGCCCTCGTATGCAACTGTCCACGATGGTTTTAACTTCACACAATGGGGCTCACACTGACTTCAATGCATTGTAATGATCATTTCCGCTGCTTCTAGAACTGCAATCAAAATTATTATTACGTTGGAATAATTGATTGTAGGACCATCAGTTTAACATTGTGCATTCTTGCTTGACAAGCGTTAACCAGTTTTCGGATAATAACGGGATATTTTTTGTGGTCATTTTTTTGTACAATGATTAATCAAGTGACTGTTGGAAATGGTACTAAGAGTGTGGTCATGATACTTACAGTGTGATTTGTACTGACTCAGGTTGAAAATGGTCATTCCCATTCCTATCACTTTCTTATTTTCCGATGTTATTTATCTTCCGGATAATCAATCAAAGATACTGCCAATATTCACGCTCTAATTGAAGTTTCGATAATCAGAGAAATATTGCATTATTTAGTAGAAACTAAAGCTTGGCATGGAAGTAGACTTTGTTGATGGTGATCCTCCGGTGCAACGATGCTCACGGAAGAAGATTGTGTGGATCCTCAGCATCATCGTTGTTCTTCTCATCGTGATTGCTTTGATTGTGAGCCGAGTTCACTTTATTCTATCACATTATGCTAGAGTTTGAGATACCTTCATGTCTCCTTATTTTTCTCGAGTTTTATTAAGAATTGACTCTTTTCTAGCGCTATCAGAGAATTTTTTTTCAGTCTTTATTCTTCATCCTTGGCCCTAAACGTGTTTTCGATCTACATAATTGCTCATCTTCGGATGGGAAATTTTCCAATTTCACTGGAGACATATAATTCATATCATATAACCGATGCTGCAATGATATAAATACAGGCATCTGAATTTTTCACATGATCATGGAACTGTCCGCGGTGAAATATATTTGTGTGCTCGCATGTATTTGAAGATAATATCATTTTATGACTCGAATAAATGCACTGTTAATGAATGGATCTTGTGTTGCAGCTAAGATACTAATGATGTCACAATACTCTATAGAGCTGGAAATGCTTATTACTCTCATTTGTTGTCATGGCAATTCTAATGCGACGGTCAGCGAAGTTCCACGGATTAGTCATCAATAATGAGGGACAGTAGGTTGACCATCAGCCATATCTTTACTGAATCAATGGCACAACCCCCTCATCTTCTCTTCTGATTAAAAACAATATTTGCGGAGCACCGAGTTGTGTGTTCAAGAAACACTATATGAGGCCGTTTGCCTAAGAATCGATCAGAGGCTGGCACAGCAAAAATTTTCAATTTTCTGATTTCATGTGTTTTGGGTTGTCAAAGGTGCTGAAGACGATGGGAATATTTATTTTGCACGAAGAGGCCCCGTTGGCTACAGACGACGTTGCGTTGAAATCAGATTTCTTTGTATATTTCGCGCAGCACTTGCGCTAAAATTAACAGAAAATGTTCCCTGGTGCAGAATAAGACGGCGAATACGCCTATCTAATTCATTTATCATAATTTTCAAAAATAATTTTTTAATTAGGTAAAAATACAACTCTCCGAGGAGTAGGAATAGAGTATCAATAAATACACAGATCTGACCGGCTTGGTGAGAGGAGTCCAAATCTAAATTTATAGCCAATTTCATCTTTTTGAGAAAACATGAATACCCTGAAAGATTTCTGTGAGAAAAGCGCCTGTTGACGTTCTTTCCATCGGCTTCTCCATCTCCCTCCTCTCTACTCTCTCCATTTCACGCGCTCTCTCTCCTAAGCCAGGGGGAAGGAAGCGCTCGAGAGGGGCGAATCGCCTCTTTTACTGGCAAAAGCTTCACTTTATTAATGTTTTCTCAAATGTTGATGCGGAAATTGGCTATAAATTTAGATTGGACTACTCTCACCAAGCCGGTCAGATATGTGTATTCCTTGAAACTCTATTCCTACTCCGCGGAAAGTTGTATTTTTTACCTCATTAAAAAACCAGCCGATCGCGCGCGCCACGGCGCGCGCAATCGACTGGCGTGTTCCGGGATTTGTTCTAAGGCCTCGTTCTATTTCTTTCGGATGCAAAATCTAATACTGCATTACTTTACATATCTCAC